>CM032663.1:20932952-21050378 GCA_019095985.1 Streblospio benedicti
AATTATGAGACTAGTCAATATTCAACCACATGATCATTTGAATAATAGCATTACCGTATCCATTTTTTGATACATCTATTGCAAAATCGGTGACCACATGTTGTCTGTGTTGGATCCTTCGCAACCATAAGGCATATCGGACATTCATATTTTGCATCAGCTGGGGGACAAAATATTTCTGCATCATATCCTTCTGTAGACTGTTCTTCTATTTGTTCTTGGTCTGAGTTATCAATAGAGAGAGGTCCCACTGGTGCAGTAAAGCGAAGAGGACCAACAGCAACACCTCTTAAATTCAAATGTTGAGGCAAATTTCTATTTCGACTTGGTGGATGTGGATGAGCACCATTTTCAGAATCGCATTGACCAGACATAACAGTATGTAAAGGTGTGTGATTTTGATCCATTCTTTAAACAAGGAACTTCTAATAGACGCGTCTCTCCTTCCTGGCAGATTTTACATATGGGGAAGAACATTACCTGTGGAAAACAGGACCAACACATTAATTAAAGACATAAAGCAACATTTAAATGAATAATTTATTATAATAGAAAGATTATGATCTTTGGATGTTGATGCATGTAAATTAATTAAAAAGTACAAAATTCATATTATTTTGATTGGAAAGTATCGAGTCATAAGATTCTGCTTGGTTATTTATCTAAAATAGATAACTACAATTGAAAATACTTTATATTCTACAATCGGTACATACTTTCTATGCAAAAATTAACCAAAAATGGTAACACAGGGCGAATTTAGGATCACTATTACTGGGTATATCATTTAGAATTTGGTTTGATGAATTAATCAATCATTCAAAAATGTTACAAATTTCAAAGAACGTTTAAAATATATGGGGAAAATTATCATCATTATATATTCATATTGAACAAAGATGATATATATGTAAATCATGTCTGTCAAATTTTCTATAAAAATTGTTCATAATCTTCCAACATGGTGAATTGATCACAATCCGTGTGGTATATTACTAGTATTTCATCAGTGCCATGCAAAGACTGGTAGTATAAATAAAACACCTAATACAAATATCAAAATCCTTAGATGTGGTTGCTGTCATTCTGATATGCATTTTCAAACTGACACCCATGAAATTTTGTGACCTGTTGGTCTAAAAATATGTGTCCGAATTGATGTGCAATTTCAGTGGTTATTCTCCAGACTTGCCAGATAAACCTTTACCTTATATGAGGCGTCTTTGAACTGACCTTATATGGAGTGGTTTACTACTTTTACATTTTCTTGGAATTATGATGAGAATTATACATCGTAGCAATGCACCTCACGCATAGTACACAATGTAAGCCGTTCAATTTTACTAATAATACTTATCTCGATTTGAGATGCTGTTGGCATTAGAGATGTCAAAATAGTTTAAAGCATCGAAGCTTCGGTGTAAGAGCCAAACCTTCAAATAGCAAAACGGGATTCGAATGCTTTGTTTCGTATTAACTTGTAAATTGTAAACCCGATATTAGATAAACAAAACTTTGTGTCGGTTTTTAGTATACCATTGTTCCTTTGTTCTGTGGAGGTGCCGATGAAAGTACCATCGGTTGGTTATTCAACGTCATTCATAGCGTCTAAAACCTTAACGTGGTAAGTTACACAACACCATATCATTATCAGTGTAATGGTCAAATACAGTGATTAGTAGAACAGAGATAATTATATCATAATATTGCCTCCTTTGTTCCGTGTTTTGGTTTAGTTTACGACTAAGTCTAAGTAAAATACCTACATTGTTCTCACTACTCATGCAGATCTAACCTATCAAATCTCGTAGTTGATTATTGATATATCATATACGTACTGTTGTAAACATGTCGAACACTTGAATGTATGATCTCTATCGTTTTATCTTATAATATTGCCCTCTGTTAAACAGTGACTCGTGTTGACAAAGTTTAACATTATGCCCTACCCCCTTTATTCCCTCGCTTCCGTTTCCTGTTTATGCAGTGATAAAATAGCCTCGATCAACCATAACAACGCATGTGTGCCCGTATTGACGTAAACAAGAAAATGTCTGGAATGTGTAGCGTTTTTCTTAACAAAGGAAATGCAGCATTTGGCGCACAGCGTTTCACGTGATTGTTTGGCAAGGCACCGTATTTGCTTTATTAAGGTGGTCTTTGGCCTTTGTTAAAGCCCCAAGAAACTTTCATTAGCAGCTTCTGCTCTTAAGACTGTCCAGTATGTTATACACTGATACATATGCAACAAATTTTAATTCACAACTAACAACATATAGCAACTTTAAGTACAGAATTATCACGTCAAAAACGGCCACTTTCCCGTGCAGTTATATGTTAACGTGTCAATGTTATCACCTCACGGGTGGGTGATCACGTGACGTGTGAAGCGGGGGTTTTTCTTGAGAATTGCTTAACGTTTAAAGCGACATGTCGGTTTGGTGGAGAACGCATCTACCACATTTGTGCGAAAAATGTAGTTATTTAAATCTATATGGCTCATGCATTTACCTGACTCAATAAGACATGCGTTAGCCTTTACAAGTACAACGTACTAATGGTATTCATACTAAACTGGTATTATATATTTACATACTAGACTAAATGTACTAAAAAGTACTTATGTATATAGATGCGGCGGTCGCCAGAGCCTCCGGACATACATTAGCAGATCGTCACATCACTAAAATGCCTAAAATGTACGCGTGACAACCTGCTAACATATGTTGAGGCTCTGGCGACCACATCTAATAATAATATATATCTAATAACAGTCAATCGATTTGTGTGGATGCATGGATTGGTGAATTCTTTGATCTGTTTATTTTTTTTTGTTTCGCATTGGAAAATTAATAGACAAATATAGACAAACAGCTGTCAAATCATGATAAATGACATATGTTACTGTCACTGACCCATTATATTTTAGTCAATGCATTAAAGTTTATAATGCAGTATGATCTACATCAAAGCTCTACATGTCAAGACTACAATGTCTACATACATCACTGCCATATGATGATATATTCCCACACAGTTGAGTCTGTATTCCCAAATACTTGTGTAATAGGTACACTATCTATAACTAAACTGTTAATTTACTTTATAACTTACACAGGATTTTGTATGCACTGTATATTCCTTCATGTATTGGTATGTGACATTTTACAACACAATAATTAAACTTCCTGGTTTTTATAAGTTTAGTGTGGTTGACTAACCTGTCCCATCTACCTGTTTCGACAGTACTGCTACTCACTTACTTACTTGATAGATTTTTTATATTTGTCATGATATTATGTCGTTTATGTGCTATTATGAGTAGTTATGAGTCAATGTTGTTATAGCAGTAGCTTCTGTACGTATTTTAGTGTTTACTTATTTCTGAATACTAAAGTGAGTTTGCATAGATCTTCTTTATAGGCACCATTCATGCAAAGCCCACTGACACACCAGAGTACTAGTCTAGTAGTCTACTAATGAATCCGCATTAATCACAGAACTTTGGTCCATTAAAATGTTAAATCCGGTTTGTTATTAGAAATATGTATCCGATTCTATAACCGGTGGTTGTGATCTAGATCTATAGTATAAAACATGAGCTGCTTAATTAAGATATATGACAAGGATCTCAGGTTGACACACAGGGGCAATTTATACACTAAAATATAAGCAACCGCTAAGGACCTCACCTAAGAATTACGTACTTCGTGGGTGAGGTCCTTATAGGGCCTTCGGAATGAACTCGTGAACTGGTACTTTCGAGTTGACGAGTGGTGAAAACTGTTCGATACAGGTTTATCTCGTGTTTATGACTTGTGAACTGGGAGCTGAAGGGATCACTACGAGATGCTTCAATCTTCAATCTTCAATTATGAAACCCAAAATGCCCGAAGGCGTACCGGGCCGTGTATTGTTTTGTGTGCCATGTGTGCTCGTACGCATGCGCACTTACTGACAAAATGGCGGTGCCCATAACTTCTTCTAATTTTGCAGACAGTTTCATAAAATATATTCATAACAACAGGCTATAAGTCCCCCAAATTAAGATTTATAGATATATATTACACCATTCGTTTAAGTCCGGGTTTATGTACTCTGCATGCTATTTTTTTAACAGACATATTTCCCAGTTGTCATGTAGTATCGAATAGCCACAACTCGTACCTACGACTTGTTAACTCGAAAATACGATCTCACGAGTTGTTCCGAATCCACCAAATATATTAGTTTTCTAGTGTGTTGCTTGCTTACCATAGAAGAGAGAGAGAGAGAGAGAGAGAGAGAGAGAGAGAGAGAGAAGAATAGAAAAAATATATTAGTGTTTAGCTTATATTGTAGTCTATAAATTGCCCCTGTCGGTTGACATAGCAATTCTTGATTTGCCTTGTAAAAAACTACTTGCTAAGCTCAAAAACTTCGGAATCACAGGGTCACTTCATAACTGGCTGACGCATTTTCTATCAGATAGAACTAAGCGGGTGGTACTGGATGGTGCCCTATCTGCAGAAGTACGAGTAGACTCCAGCGTCCCGCAGGGTACGGTTCTCGGACCCCTGCTCTTCCTTTGTCACATCAATGATCTGCCAGATTGTGTCTCCATAGGCTCCTGTGTACGTCTCTTTGCAGATGATTATCTCTTGTACAGAGAAGTTTCTAATATTGCTGACCAACAAATCAGTGACAAAAATTGGGGAGTAGCCCAAACTGGCCAGACGGGTCTGTGTTTTAAAATTTTCACTGGCCCATCTGATACCTTACTGGCTCTGCAAGTGCTGAAGGTGCTAAGCATCACTAGGGGTGTGTGGGGGCATCCCCCCCTCCAGAAATTTTTTAATCTAAGCAGTCATTAGAGGCCATTTTAAAGCTGCTTAAGCATTTTAAAGGGTTTTAGACAAAGCAAAAAGGCAACCACATTAAGTTAAATCATACTTATTAAATTTATTTACAAGTGTAATCAGAAGAAAAAAAAAACTGTGATAAAATGTAAATCATTGAAAATGTTTTACGAACCAAAAATGGCTGAATATAAAATCGAGCGGTAAATGCTGCATTATTTTTTACATATAAAAAATACACAGCGTGGATGAGTTTTCAGATAAAATACCACATATATGATCAAAATAAGACTAAATTTTATGTTCGCCAGCCGGGCCAATGTTTGGGGAAAGTTACTGGCCCTTCCAAGGTTGTACTGGCCTCAGGCCGACGGGCCAGTGCTAATTTTTGTCACTGACAAATATTGCAGAAATTTAAGACCTTAAGAATCTGGAAGTGTGGGCAGACAAGTGGTGGCATGGTTTCTAACGCAGACAAGTGTTACATTCTATCTGTCAGGAACAAAAAGCCTTATTTCTATGACTTAAACGATACAATACTAAGCCATATTAAATCCCATCCTTACCTTGGTATAGAACTATCTGAGGATCTCAAATGGTCTACACACATTAACAACGTCTGTAGCAAAGCAAATATATCATTAGGATTTCTCCGCAGGAACTTGCGTCGTTGGCCCACGGATCTAAAGAAAACTGCATACGTGTCGCTGGTCAGATCGCTCCTTGACTATGGAGCCATTGTGTGGGATCTTTATTCCAAAATCGAATGTGATAAGCTCGAGAAAATACAGCGCTGAGCCGCCTGTTTCATTACTGGTGATTACAAAACCAGATCCCCAGGCTGTGTATCAAATATGCTTAATTAAGACACTAGATCTGATAAGCCTGCAAGTACGAAGAAAAGACCTCCATTTCATCTTTATGTTTAAAGTCATTAATGGTCTCATTCCTGCTATACCACCAGATAACTTCCTTATCCCAACAAGAGCGGGCAGAAGAGTTAGAGCGAAGGCCTTTTCAGGTCATCTCACTGTAACCTTAGTAAGTGCTCACATTAGGAATAACTCCAAAACCTTTGTGGTGCCTCAGTCAAAGAGTGAGCAATACGCCAACTCTTCCTTGTGAGAACCCCTAGAGAATGGAATGCTCTAGAGGATGATGTGGTACAGGCTCAGTCGATCGATCAATTTAAAACTGATTGGTCAGCGTAAGTGCAGCGACTAGGCAAGTCGCACTCTCTTTACATTACCATGTGCCTTTTAAGGACTGCGATTATTTATACAGATACAATACTGATAGAGCTAATATATAACTAGATCACCAATCGCTAAAACCGGCCATACACATAAACCGTGAATGTTACGTATGACGTAAAATTTAGTGAACTTTATAACGGGGAGTTCACGTCATACATACAATTCACGGATTGTGTGTATGGGCTTATGGCCGAACAGTGCATGCTCTAAATCAAGACCCATCTTTATCGTCACACTTGCATGAAGATATTATGATCACTGTTGCTTTATTACTTGTCACTCTACTTGACGCTACTATGGTTTTGTCCATATTTAACACTTACACATTCCACTTTGAGTCCAAACTTGCTTTTCACCTGCAACACCAAATCAAGACAAATTAAAAAAAAGATCTGTATAAAAATCTAGACTAGGCTTTGATTTTACATTAATTTTCCTGGCTTACAACGTTAGTGTCACAATTGGGCTGAGTGTGTCAAAAATATGATACCCACCAACAATAAAATTATTGCCTTAGCACCTGATGTTTTGGATAATATACCAAATGCATGCAAAAATATATGTCCAAATTATTGGCATTGCTCAAGTTATTTGCAGCACTGGAAATCTTTAAAAATAATATTTCCACTGTGACTCATGCCTGTAAGCACTATCATTTCTTATTTCTGCTTTTTTCCTGCACTACCAAACTTTATATCCACTTTTTTCCTTTTCTTTAGTTCTTGTCCCCAGTAACCACTTTTTAACTTTCTCCTCTCACGCACCCAATCTATAAGCATCTAGACAGATGGCAGGTTATCCAACTTGAAACTAAAAGCATCCCTCTTAAAACATATTTGAATAAAACAACCTAGTAGAAAAAGATCATCCTTATTACATTACATTATTTTTGAAAATACCTTGGGTAACCAAATTGATGGATCATGGATGCATGGTACTGACATACAACTGATTCCTATAAAACAGGCTTTTTCTACCATAGTCAATACTATTCTGTCCATTCAAGGCATACAGCTCTGAACAGGGACCCTACCATATGTGCCATAACATGTTTTTTACGAGAGTTGTGATAGTGATACCAGGTAATAGTGTATACTGTATACATCAGAACGGAAAGCCAAGTTAATATTGAACGTTATTTGCGTTTTTTCCCCCACATCACGTGTATTCAAATTTCTAGCATCTGGTCATAATGTAGAACGTACAGCACAATACGTAATCACAATGGCTGTGTTTGTGTCACTCGTTCAGTATTCCACATTATGTGGGGCTTTCATAAATAATGTATACAAAATCAACTTATTTTGAAGATGATAAAATTATATCTATTTGGGTTATCCCTGCATTAACAAAATGAATTTACTATGTGAAACAGACTACCGGTAGATTACGATCAAAGCAGCATGTGACTATTCAAACGAAGTCAGTATGTGATACTTTTGACGTTTTAACCATGGAAAGATGTGAATCGAGTATCTGAGGGTTTGAGCAAGAAGTAAGTGCCTATATATATACGTATGAATGCACTAATTGATTCTAAATCTTTTTTCAGATGTAACATTTAGGATATAGGATAAAGAAAATTAATTTCTTAAATCATAACCATGGATATGTTTCATAAATTGAAAAGTACAGTAACTGGTTTCATCCCTGGAAACCCAGTCCAACGTGAATTTGAAATTCTACATCACAGAAGCAGTGGTGGACCTGGATTATTTTGGAAAATCTATGATGGTTACAAAAAGAGTACCAAACAGGTAAAATTTTGATTTTATAAATTCTCAAATGATCTTACCACTGAAACTCTCAAATTCAATTTTTTAACAATTTCCTCTAGAATTACTTTTCATCAGCCATATTAAACAAAGTTTAAGACTCATACCTGTCAGCATTTCAATCAAGAGTAAATATTGGAGTACTAATTAAAGAAGGTGCACGTTTGGATAAAATTTGACTGTTAAATGATAGATTACTTTTTTCCCCTTTTATTCATCATAGGAATGGTGTAATTTTTTAAGTGCAGTGGATAACTGCCCTATACGTCTGTGACAGTGGGCATTTAATAGGTTGAAATTTGTCAATTTAGGTGTTAGACTTTTACATCAATGTGTATTTAAATTGGAATTCCTATCGTGTATATTTTGATACATGTAATGTCCAAATTGGTGAGCCTTTACATAAATGTAAATGTGGTGATTTATAGTCGTGATCCAAGTTTTGCTCTCATTACTTTACATTATACACCAGGTCATTGCCACACATATGTATATCATCAATTGATCATTTCTGACATACGTGCACCGGGATGAGTTGTTGGATATGTACGGTTTATAAAATGTCGATATATTGTAAAACTAGAATATTTCACAGCTATTAAACTTTACACAAGTTATTTCCCTGCTAGGTTATTTCGCGGTTCTTAAGAATGCAGTGATTTTACAAGAAAATTTGACCATAATTTGGCAGTAAATAACAAATAAAAGTATGAAATTACTATGAATAAATTATTATATGTCTTTTAGTATATGGTCTTCCATTTTGTGGCTATAAAAATGTATAAGGTAACTGTTATATTATTCAAAAACATGCTTAGAAGTCTACATACAATAAATTGCTGATGCCTGTGTTGCTATGGGTTTGTAGTATCCACAACGTAGCTCGAAAGTGTAATTTTAGTAATCAATACACTGATGCACTCCCTGGAAGTACCATATCCTGAGTGCAAGATAAATAATGTAGACGTGTACTTGTGTTCTTGTATTTTTTTTTATGGTGAATAATAGAATTTGTTATGAAAAATAAATATTTGCTGGCTATAAATGTTTGCTAACACTAACAGTATTAAATTTTGGGGGAATAAACTAAAAAAAAATTGGGGGGTTTTGCAGTAACCCGCGAATGTCCCAAATTTTATCGTGCACATATATTTCTAATCTTACAATATATATTCAAATTTAAAAGTGTATTCATAACCAACTGAAGGAAAGCTTATCTTTGAAATCATTAGGAAGCATCGATCTTCATGTTTGAGAAGAAACAAATTGATAGATATTCCAATCATGATAAAAACCTGATTATTGAGACTCTGAAAAAAGGCGTTTCTCAACTGACACGATTGAAGCATCCTAAAATTCTCTCTGTTTTACATCCTCTAGAGGAATCAAGGTAAATTATTTTTGAATTGCACATTTTATTTGATAAGTTCTTTTGATATTAAAATATTAAAATTTATATATTTCTTGTACCAACATTTAATGAAAAAAAAAAATACAATAAATTTTCAGGGAGAGTCTTGCATTCGCAACAGAACCAGTGTTTGCAAGTCTTGCAAATGTTCTTGGTAAAACTGCAAATATACCAGATGCCGCTAAAGATATAACTGATCATAATCTTTATGACGTCGAAATAAAATATGGCTTACTACAGGTTTGTTGTGTGGTAATGTTTCTAGTATTAGACTGCATCTTTTAGATATTTTAGATTTTACAAGCCTAAGTAATGATTGTTGGATGTTTTTACTGGTTTATTTAAAAGTTTTTACTGGTTCATTGATTTGATCTCAAAGAATTGGTTTTCCCTGTCCATTATTGAAATCATAAAATTGATGTTTCACATAAATAATTGATGTTAACAGTCTTTATTTTGTAAAACTATTTTAGGACAAATTATATTTTGATATTGTCTCAATTCAGGTGACAGAAGGTCTTTCATTCCTACATAATGATGTGAAACTTGTACACAATAACATCTGTCCTGAATCCATCATTATAACGAAGAGTGGTTCATGGAAACTTTTTGGGTTTGATATTTGTATCAAAAATGCGAATCAGCAAGACCAGGCAGTAAGTAAATGTTATCTGTACTAAAATCAAGTATTTTCATAACAATGTTTTTACCGGGTAATCTATTAAGAACTTTGTCATGGTTTTTGTGCCATTTTCACTTTTGTCATTTTACATAATTGGACACCAGCATAATTTGGAGCATACATGGAAATGGCAGACTCATTTTAATTGATATTGAAACCCAGTTAGACTAAGAAGTTTACTATATGTAGGCATTTGTATTATTTGTATGTTTTAAAAATTAAATCCACCATTGTTTCACAATTCTGATTGCAAAGTAGAAGCTCTGAAATATGTTGAAAAACAGTAGTTATATTTGTCGAAAGATATCACCACAAACTTATTTTGTTGTCAGCGATTTTTGTTGTCAATTCATGTCTTAGTTTGAGTTTCTAATGTTTACATTATCAGCTAAATAAGAATTAAATGTAAGTTGCCATGATATTATTTAAATACTGTCGATATTATTTAAAGACTGTGGCCAGATCTGACGTAAGCATCACATTTATTGGTAGAAACTTTTTACTGCATAGTATTCATTTGACTGCTGTTCATTATATTGCCCACCGTTTCCTGCAATACGGATGTTTCCTTTTAATACTCATTCTCATTACATCTCTTCATACATTTTATTTTCGCTTCTAGCTTTAGCGTATATAAGAAATCTTATTGTTTGGTTAATTATTTGCTGTTCTTGCTAGGTCTCAATAAGAAAAATGTTATGACCTTGGTTACCTCTTAGGAATGTTATAAATAAAAAGCTGATGTTGATTGAATATTATATAGTAATAAGTTTCACACTACAGTCTATCAATGGATCTACATGTTTATGTGTCTTGGTTTAATAATTTCCAATGAATATTACCATTTAATGTCTTAATGTAATTTCTAGTTGATTGGTGCTCTTTAATTTTTCATTGATATGTATTTTCAATGAGATATTTTATTTTGTGCATGTTAAATTTGTATTGATTTCATTGAATACAAGAATTTATTCACCTTTCTATGACCAAATGTTTCCATAAATATGTAACCATGGTGAATGTATTCAAATTTGAATCTGAAATTTTATTCAAATTTTATTCATTTTGAAGAATCGATTTTCATGTTTAATGATAAATTGTATAATCATCAGTCATGTTGCAAATATTATATTAAGTGATATTTATGATATCTTTATTGGGTGATTGAACGACCTGAGTCACCTGCCATGTATTAGTTGTAACATCTCTTCATTGGTAAAAATGGTGTTTGGAGTTTTATAAAAGTATTTTGTCGATTCACGGTTAATGTAGATTTAGTTGTGTGGTAGGTGAAAAGTGTACTGGTACATACTATTTTTGTTGGAAAGGCACATCCTAGGAAGCTAAACTTACAAAGATATTGCCCCATTGAAAATTACTTGTCAAAGTTATGTTGTTTAAAGGTCAGTCATCATGTTAATGTCTTTTTATTTCATATTTCATAATTTTGATTTATAACTTTCAAATATTTTAGGCATATTTTCCTTTCCAAGAGTGGAATCCCAATATTCCCTATGCTATTCAACCTTCATTGGACTACATGGCTCCTGAATACGTGGTGGCCCTAAACTGTGACACAGCCAGTGATATGTTTTCTTTAGGAATGTTATTTTATACCATATTTAACAAAGGAAAAGTGCTATTAGAATGTAGAAATGAGATGTCAGCATATAAAAAGAATTTGACAGAAGTAAGTTCATTTTTCTCGAGGATGAGTATTTTGTGAAGTTTTTAATAATTGTCAATCCATATCCATTATCTTTTCTCAGTTATGTTAATTGTAAGTCTGGTATTTTTTACAGCTAAAAAGAATGAAAATTAGTTTGCTTGGTGCAATTCCTGAAGAAGTAAGAGAACATATCAAGATGTGCTTAAACAGTGAACCATCACTTCGTCCAGATTCAGATCAACTCACAAAGGTTTTTGAATTGTTCTTTATGTCTACATCGTTAATTCGTTATGATACCATTACATACATTGTAGTTTTAATGTTTATATACCTGGACATTATACGTGTACATGTAGAATTATACTGTTCTATTTACATTGTAATCGATGTTTTGTTTACAGATTCCATTTTTTGAAGATGTAGGTGCCATGACATTACAGTATTTGGACTCTCTTTTTCAAAGGGATAACCTTGAAAAGTCTCAATTTTTCAAAGGACTTCCAAAAGTAATTGAGAAAATGCCTAAGGTATTATTATGACTTATTCATATTAATGTGGGTTACCATTGGAGGCATTTAATAAAAGAAATAGATTTGAATGTATGAAAATAAGACTATTATACTTTTACCATATTCATCAATTCATATGATATTTTTAATACAACAAAATATAATTAGTTTTTGCATGTTTCCTTTCTAAAATTACAGAACTTACATTTCTGCCCTGAAGATGGGTGTTATTAAAACATGATTTAATTCAATTTCAGCGTGTGAACGTTCATAGAATTCTCCCCCCACTTTTTAAAGAGTGTGTTAATTGCAATATGGTGCCATTTGTATTGCCTAATATCATGATAGTAGCGGAACAGGCAACAGAGGACGAATTTGCGAGGTTTATTCTCCCCTCACTGACGCCAATTTTCCAATTTAGAGAACCTATTCAGGTGAATATTGATATATTTAATGATCAATTCTAAGGTTGTTTGCGACATCAATATTTCATTGACTTGTTTCATCATCTATGAGTATAATTTTTACATATCATAATCTGATGTATGTTTATGTTGCAGATCACATTTCTTCTGATGCAAAATATGAATTTACTTTTGAGCAAAGCTCCCCAAAATGATATAAAAAACCATGTGCTGCCAATGCTTTATCGTACACTTGAAACCGATTCACCACAGATCCAAGAGATGTCACTCAATATTCTGCCTTCTATTGCTAGTTTGATAGAATACAGTTCTATGAAGAATGCTCTTGTTCCCAGAATAAAGAAGTTATGTTTAAGTACGACCTCTTTAGGGGTATGTTACTTTTCTTCTTTTTTTTCTATCACTATCATTTTATTCAGATGGCATTACATGTGCTTTATTTCCTTTTATAAACTTGAAATAAATGATTTGTTTAACTAGATTCGAGTAACATGCCTTGTTACATTGGGAAAATTACTTGAATATATGGATAAATGGTATGTGTTGGATGAAGTACTTCCTATAACAGCAGAGGTTCCTTCTCGAGAGCCAGCAGTACTTATGAGCATGCTTGGTATGTGTTGACATTGCTATAATTAAGTGTCTAAGAAATCTACTTAGCACCATTACAGTATTATTGATTCCCAGTGACATCAGTATGATAGTGACGTTCATTCAATGAATTAACCAATTAGACATTTATTTCTAGGCATTTATAAAGTGGCGATGTCTCATAAAAAGTTGGGAATAACAAAGGATGTTATGGCTAATAAAGTTCTACCATTCCTCTTCCCCTTGGCCATAGACAATAATTTGAATTTGGCACAGGTTTGAAGTCTATATTCTTGGAAAAAGTAACAATTTCGTTGTATTGAAACTTTGTCTGTGTAATTTATAAGGAAAAAGAAGAAGAAAACCCATTTATGGGTAAACCATCAGAAAATATATTTTGCTTAGATATTGATTTTCTTCACATTCTAATTATCTTCCAGTTCAATGCATTCATGGCTATAATCAAAGAAATGATTAGCAAAGTAGAAAGTGAACATCGCTCAAAACTAGAGCAATTAAACACGATCCACCAAGAGCAGCGTACGCTTCAACTGGCAGCAGAGCAGCATGTGGGCGTCAGTCTGAGCAGCAGCAGTGCAGGGGTTACCATGGCAAAGCCTGCACCCGCATCATTAGGAGCTACTACAGAGGACCCCAGAGAAGAAACTATGGTACCATAACTTTATTTTTTTCTTTAAAGGTTTATTGACCAATTTTATGTGACGTCACACGCTATATGCGCGCGCAGCTTGGACCCAGAAAATATACCAGTGTCACAAAACTTCGTGCATATTAGTCATGTTGAAGATAGGATTATTGTCCTCTATGTTCATAATCATGTATTGTGACACACACAGAAATGTTAGCATACTTCTCTAGTTTTCATATATGATACTCACATTTTATTTGGAATTGTATTTAATGAGCTTTGTCCAGATTTCTAAGTTGTGTTTTTCACTCAAGCTCAAGCCACGGCCGATTTTGACAGTCAGTGTGTTTGACAAGATTATCCATAAATGTTGCTTGTCCTTTCTAACTGTATACGATGCGTACATGTCTTTCACGTATATATTCCATTGATAAAGTCCATATTTTGCTACAATTTCAATGTATAAAACACTCTGTTCGACATTAGATGTACAAGCCTAAGTACTATATTTTTTCAAACGTCGAACATAATATTGGTACGTCGGCGTTATAAATCTAGCTAAAAGCCGCACTGGCAGGTCAGATAAGTCTGCTATTTAAACTAAATTATTCCATCTGTGACAAGTATTTGAGAAAGAATGGGTAAATGCATGGATACGTAAGGGCTTTGTTATTGATACACCACGGTTTGGGATAACATGTATGAAAATACACCTCAAAAGTCGGACTTTTTGGGTCGGTTAATGTACAATTACAAGGCGAATCGCGCTACGTGCTCTATGTTTAGGGTCCAATTTGCGCACGCATCTTCCGACAGGTGCCCGTGTTTACAAACACTGAAAAAGGTCTATTAGTCATAGCTAGATTGCAGAATGAGCGTGTCACGCTGTTGGTCATATTCAATAGCACAGTTGTATCAGTGTGTTCATGATTTCAGATGGGGAAATTCATGAGTGGATTTGGAATCAGTAGTTACTTGACCAAACAGCTGGGTACTGGGGCTTCCTCTGCACCTGCAGCACCTGCACCTATAAAGCCAGACCTGAACAATCCTATTAACCAGATGTCAGAGGTTCCTGTACCTAAACAAGGAGAAAACAAATTACCAAACCAACCAGCAAAGGTTTGTTCACTTAAATTTTTAATTGATGTAAAAATAATATCCAGGCTCTCTTAGATGTTGTAAAGTATAAAAATTGCAAGGACAGTATTTTACAGTTTACTTGAAAATAAAATCATTATAATCTTGAACAAAATTGTGTTTGTTATTCCCTGTATTTTGTATGAATTCATAATTTCAGAATCATCTGTAATCAGAACCTTTCTCTTGTAGGTTAATCTGACACTTGAAGAGAAAGCAAGACTTGCTAAAGAACAAGAACAGCAAGAGCGTTTCAAATCTCAGCCTAAGCTTACGCCTGCAGCATCATCAGCAGCACCATCTAAACCTGCAGTGAAAGATCTAACTTCATCACTGATGAACACAAATTTCATGTCCACTCCAATGAAAAATGGTAGTGGGACAATGGGAAACTCATCTTCAAGCACCACATTTTCAACTGCGTCATATGGTCAAACTGGTTCATTTAGTTCAGCACCAACATTTGGAGGGAATACCATGAGTAATACTGGCCAACAGTTTAGCAGTCCAGGTTTCTCAACATCGACTATGGGACAATCTTCTGCCTTTGCTTCACCTGGAGGTGATTTTACAAGACCCATGGCACAGCAAAAACCTGATATGTCTGCATTTGATTCTCTTCTTCCATCTAAGCCAAAGCCAACAATGAATCAAATGAGTAGAGGAGGTGGAGGCTTGCAAGCACAGCCTGTAAGGCCAAATATGGGCATGATGGGGAATCCAAATACAATGGGTATGGGGATGATTGGCAATCCGCCAATGACAATGAATCAGGGGTTTATGGGTAATCCTGGAATGATGGGAATGAGACCACCACTACAGTATCAGCAAAATACCCCATCATCTAAACCTCTGTCAAGTCAAGACATCAATGACTTGTTGAGTTGATGTTATTGTTGGTATGACATAATTCGCATGGAGTCTGTGTGGTAAAGGCAACAAGCACTTGCTTTTTTACATCTAAAAGCATCTTTTGAAATAACTTATTTCAAAACCGCATGTACATTTCCTTTTAGGTGGTTCTAACATTGATTAAAGTAGTCCGTGCCTAAGAAATTCCAGGTGATTTACCGTGGATTGTTATAATTAAATTATTATGATGGAAGATATTTGATCAAGATAAAAGCTTTAAAATAATCTGAATTACATTCTGAGATTTATTCTTTTATGTTGGAATACTTTTCACTTATATGATACAGCAGTTTCTAGGACTGTCCTTATGTCATCCTCGATCAACTAGTCTTGTGTGATAATCACAGTATTAGGTGTCCAGCTATTCACCTTAGGACTTCTAGGCACGGATTTTCTAATGTTCAGTCCTGACAAAATATTTATGTGATAAATATCTTTTGCGATTAAAATATTAACATTGTTATTCAAATATTGTGTATTTTGTGATCTAGATAGAATGTGATTTATTCATTTGCTGGGTAATGGATTTTTGTGAAATAGCCTGCTTATAGTTTGGGCGGTAATCATTAATTCTGTAGTGTCAGTTGTGCATTCAACATTAATGAATAGCAGATATAAATGGTCATGTAAATGTCATTGTATTTTTTTTCCTTGTACCTGGTAAGAAATTTATAAAGAAAAATAATTTGTCCAGTTTGCCTAATCAATAAGCAAATGGCTTTTAATATTTTTTTAATTTTATTTATGGAAGCATTAATACATTTTGGTGTCATTGTAATGGTTATTGCTTTTATATACTGTGAAATCCTAAACTACAAGTACATGTGTATACATGTAGGTTTTTTATGATATCACATTGATTTTTGTTTAACATTTGGCCAATGTTTTTGTACTGTAATGTGATCTGATAATGCAACTGTATACCTGGTTGAACTCTAGTCAACATTTTCATTCCAACTTCACATCCATATGAAGTGCATTATTCTTTCTACTTTTGACTCGCAATAAATAAAGTGTATGAAAGATATTCAACTATTAAAAGTTTGTGTATCCTCGGTTTATTACTATTTATTTGTAAATTCTAAGGATTACATTTCACGAATATGTATAAAAATATAACAATGTAAAAATTATATAATAGGCAATATCATCTAATACAACTAAATTGTGACATTTCTACACTAGTGAAATTTGGCTTCTTGGTTATAGCAATATCCTGAACTGGAGAATGTATTTTAATAAGTCTCAAATGAGTATCCCGGCCATTCTGATGATTTGCTAAAACTGCAATTTGTATCATAAACGTTCTTACAGGCTGATCTCTGGGATCTTGGAGAGGTATAATTAGCCAGCCAGATGGTTCACTTAGTTCTACTTGCTCAATTTCTGTGAGATCACTGAAGTGACTTCCAGTCCTTATGGAAATCCTGAAAATAATTGACGTAGAATGTATCATTGGAGTTGATGTTTAGATGTCTTGGCACTCAGGTATACTAAATAATGGTCATTTTGTTATGGAAAAAAATATACCGGTAGTTAACTTACTTGCTTGGCGTATAACTTTCATCAGCTTTGAAGTCTGCATACAAACAGATATTTTTAATAGTCATTTTCCGTCTAAACTGAATGTTGACAAGGTGTGGCTGAGGACCATCTGACTGCCAATATGTATCTAACGAACCATCTCTAAGCTGTTCTACGCCAAATCCTAAAGGGATACAATTCAAATAATGGAACATTCTGTGATGTATATGACTATATGTAGTATACCTATGTATTACACTAATATATTTAACCCATAAAGTAAGTCAGATTGGCATCTATTAAATCAAGTTTGAATTGGTTTTGTGAGCTTGCTCTCCAGAAATAATTGTATATCACAAATATTGCAAATACAGAATTTCAACAATGAAAACTAAATGAATGGGATAATACTATGAACTTCATGACCTGGTTTACAAGATGATAGTGACCAAACGGCTTGATGTCCAATTTCTCGTAGCTTTCCTTCTCGTTCTCCTTTGTAGGGGTCTACATCAGACCCTCCAGTTAGTTTCAAACTCATAAGTGCGGATCTTCAAATGAATATTGGTTTCATATACACAACGCCCACTTCATGCTGAAAATGAAATGTAATACTTTCAAAGCAACTGCTCAAGGCACTGTTATGACTAAAAACCAATCTAATATCGTTTTATAAAATAAACACATTCTCTTATACACAGGTCAGCAAATTGATGCAACATATTTGAGATGCTACTTTTTGCTTACAATTTTCTTTATTTACGATCAGACACTAGGCTATCGTAGACTCAGGATGGATATGTGGGTTAAGTACGACAAGGAAATGATTAGTGATTTTATTAAGCTAATCACTAATGAAACTAGTGGACATCAATACAAAATGGCAAAATTCTTTAATTAATAAAAGATATAAGAAAACGAATACTCCTTAATTTGTTCATCGGAGTGCAAATCTATCAAATACGATTACATTTCACGCTGCATTTATCTAGATTGGGGAATGACTTGCGTAAAGCGTTGACGGGCTACGCTTCATTGAAGACGGTCTGTACTGTCTGTAGTACGTACATTGTTAAGAAGACCTGTGCACATACGATTTAGTAAACAAGAGTGGCAATTCTCGGTGATGGTGGATTTTTTTGTAGGTTTAGATCTATAGTGTATGAGCCACATTCACTTATAGTTACTATGGTGGAAGTGGTGGTGGCACAATTGAAATAAAAACGCTCTTTAATTTTCGTTTTTGCGGGTCTTTGCAATCAATGAGACAGGACCTGTCAAGATATCAACATATAGCCACAAAATCTGTAGCATTGTATATTTATACCTTATCATAAATATATAGATCGCGACAAGATTGGGGCTAATGAACATAACGTTACAAGCTCCTTCAAATATCGCCCAGACTAGGACAAACACACACATTTCTCGTTTCCATTCAAAAATATACGTGCACATACACATGTAAAGTTTTGTTTATAAATTAAGTTACATATGGGTAAGATTATACCACACCATTTGAAACTAGTCATAAAATATTAATCAAAAATGTAGAAAAACAAGATAAAAATACAAAACATTACTCACTTCCGGTTGGTCTGGCATGTAGTAGTGCTGTCTTCATCCCAGTTCCAACTGTACTTTCCGGGAGTCAAGCAAAGTAGCCATGGCGTCCTCTGAATGGGACAAGGGTTTATCAATGAATGCCAGGCACTGAACGATACACCGGTACATAGCCCACTGAATCATCGACAACTCGTGCCAGTTTGGGCCAATGGACTGATGTCACATTAGTGACATTCTAGTCTTGAACAAGTTTGCTTAAAATTTGCTGAGTGAGGTTCATAGCATATTGGAACAAGTTTTTATTGAACAAGTTTGATAATCGCGCAAACACAAAAATGTACGCACACTGTTACAAGTTGTTGTACCTTCTGTAAAGACGTCTGTATTTGTTCATAACTTTTATTCAAACTGAACGAGAACATATATACATAAAAAGAAAGAATATAGTATACAGACAGAAAGATGCAATAATAATATAGTACAATCATAGGCTACATTTAGTCTGCAGACGCTTGTATTCTAACACCCCCCTTCAAGCGCTGCAACATATATTTATTTACACATTTACAAAAGTATTTTTATTTAGACATTTTATTATAATACTAATCACCTTAAAACATCACAATTCTTAGAACAATAATTTTGATATTTGAACTCCAGAAAGAGGCTTAGTTAAAGCATCAGCTCTGTTTTGACTGGATGGGATATATTTCAATACAACGTCACCCTTTTTTATATGATCCCTAATAAAATGGAATCTTATATCTATGTGTTTTGTTCTTTGTTGACAGACATGATCAGTAGCAAGTTTCATAGCACTTTGATTATCAATAAACACTGTAGCAGTATGTTGATCTACATCATACAAATCTTTGAATATTTTTTGTAGGTACAGAACATCTTGGACACATTGAGATAATGCTACATACTCAGATTCACAACTGGATAATGCAACTAATGGCTGTTTTTTAGTGCGCCAGTACACAAATGCACTATTTTCATCTAATGTATACACGCATCCAGTAACACTTTTTCTATCTAAAGCACCAGCCCAATCAGCATCTGTATATGCTATTATTTGAGGAGTTCTCTCACACCTTTTGAACACAAGTTTGTATTGCAATGTACCTTTTAAATATCTTAGAACGCCTTTAGCTACTGCCCAATCAAGTTCACTTGGGCTTGACATCTTTTGAGACAATCTTGTAACCACGTAGCTAATATCAGGCCTGGAACTTGTCATAAGATAGATCAAACTTCCTATTAACTCTTGGTACACTTTTACATTTTTGAATGGTGGACTATTATCACAGTTCTTATCTAAATCTGTTGAACAGGGGAAGGATCTTGGTTTACACTCTGACATGTGAAACTTAGACAATAACTTCTCACAATATTTATCCTGGGACATGCTGATCTCCCCTTCTCCTACAGTGAAGTCTATTCCTAGAAAACTGTTAATTTTCCCTAAATCTTTCATATCATATTTACTGCACAAACTTGATTTTACATCATTCAGTAAATCCTGACTATTTGAAGCAATTAGTATATCATCCACCCAAACTAGTACAATGACTTTACCTTGGTCAGAGCTTTTTATATAAATACAAGCATCAGCTTGTGATCTTTGGAAACCCATACTCAAAAAACTATCATTTATGCATTCATTCCAAATTCGACCACTTTGTTTTAAGCCATATAGGGACTTTTTTAATTTCCATACTAGATCATCACCATTATCATCTTTTTCGGAAAAACCTTTAGGTGTTTTAACAAATATTTCTTTATCAATAGTAGCATTGAGATATGCGCTTTTGACATCCATTTGATATATATCCAAATTTTGATCAACAGCTGCTTGGCATAACATTCTAACAGAACTTATCTGTGCCGTAGGGGCAAATGTTTCTTCGTAATCTATACCATACCTTTGATTAAAGCCTTTAGCAACAAAACGGGCTTTGTGTTTGACTTCACCACATTCATCATATTTTACAGTAAACACCCACCTACCATCAATACACTGTTTGTTGCTTGGTAATTTGGTTACTTCGTACACATCATTTTTAGTCAAACTATTCATTTCTTCTTGCATTGCACTTCTCCATTTAAAGGCATCATTACACGAGATAGCTTCATCAAATGTATTTGGTATATGTACACCTAACTGGTAACAATAGTCAATATTATACCTACTATCTTTTACAGTTGATACTTCGTAGTCACTGTGCCAAACAGGGGGGATGTCTATCCCTCTGAGGGTATCGCCTCTTGTTTACCACTTCATTTTCTGCACAATCAATATTTACATACATGTTATCATCCAGTTCATCATCTGAATTATCATAATTTACATCAACTCCAATATTTCCATCCAATACATTATTTTCAGGAAATTTTACAACTCTAAATTTCATGACTGCATTTTTTGTTTTTTGCCGGTACATAAATAAAATATGCGGGGCTGTTTTTATCATACCCTACGAAATAGCCCTGGATACATCTGTCATCTAGTTTTTGTACATTTGTTTTATCTAGTTTGTAAGCGTATGCTTCTGAACCAAATATCCGCATACTTGATACATCTGGCTTTTTACCAGTAATTACCTCATATGGGGTCATGTTTAATCGTTCCTTGTAGCAACGATTTCGTATGTGAGCTGCTGTTTGAACAGCATAAGGCCATAAATTTTTGCTAAGCTTTGCTGTGCCAAGTAGACAACGGGCCATGTCAAACAGTGTCCTCCATGAGCGTTCAGCACGTCCATTTTGGTGTGGAGAATTTGGACAGCTAGTTTCATGTCTGATTTGGTTTCTTGACAGTAAACTTTTAAATTCATTTGAACAGAATTCACCTCCATTGTCACTTCTTAAAGTATGGACCTTGCCATAAAGTGATATGTCAGCTAAAAATCTTTCAGTGGCATCAATTGCTTCATTTTTATTTTTAAGAAAATATGTAAATACAGACCCACTTAGATCATCTGTGAAAGCTATACTATATCTATGACCATTAATTGATGTAGGAGTGACAGGTCCAGCTAAGTCAACGTGGACAAGATCAAACACACCTTTAGCTCTAGAGTCAGATTTTTTGTTAGTGTTCTGGGTCATTTTCCCTAGTAAACATGTTGTACAATCAAGTTTTTGTTTGTTGGAAAGTTTCATCCCTTCCACAACATTCTCAGTTTTTATAACATCAGTGTAATTGCAGTGACCCAAAATTTCATGCCATTTAAATAAACTGGCAGTGTACTTGACACAATCTTGCCTGTAAAAAGGCAAATAATATAATTTTGAACGACAGTGTACATCAAAATCCATCCCTCTATACTCTAGACAGGCTTTATTTGCTTGAAATTTAATCAATGCACCTTTTGCTGTACAAGTGGAAACAGACAAAATGTTTTGAGGAAAAGAGGGGATGTACAATGCATTTGTTAAAGATACTGGTACAAAATTATTACCACTATCTAATAGCATAACTTCTGCCTCTCCTTTACCTACTGCTAATTGATTTGATTTCACACCATTTGCTAATTCTATATAGTGTTCTGCTGGACTAAATGTATTGTCCCATTTAATAAAGAGGTCTTTATCATTGATAATATGACATGTAGCCCCAGTGTCTATTAATAGATTGTTATTTGCACTGCTGTCAGTAGGCTCAAGTTTAGTACATACCGAGTTCTCGGACATTAAGAACGCGTAGCTGTTGTCAGAGTCTCTGTCTCGTTGGGTTGTTGATTCTGGTGCCGATCTGCCTGCACATTCGCTGCTTTCCACATTGTCCTGCAAGTTTTTGTCCGATGCACACTTGGCGGAGTCTTTTTGTGCCAAACACTGTTCATTTGTATGTGAAGCTGATCGATGATAGGAACACCATTTTTTACTAGATGTAGAGTTCCATTTATCACTTTTGTTTTTACAATTACGTGCATAATGGCCATGACCATTACACTTGAAACATAATCTGTCAGATTGTAATTTTAACGTTCTATCTGCATCTGGTCTTGTTTGCAATTTCATTATGCTATCTACATCTGGTGTTGCTTTCATAGACATGGTTTCTTCAAATGACCTTAGCGACACTTTAAAATCAGCAAACGTCTGTTCATCTTTTTGTGTTACAACTGTAATATAAGGTGTGTAGCTGTCTGGAAGGCCTTTAAGGCACATGGCTGTCAATAAGCCATCACTGATTACTTCACCTGCATTTTTGAGGGCCGCTGCAATCGTCTCTGCTTTTATGACATATTCAGTTGACGTTTCACTTTCCTGTTTTGTCAATGATGTCAGTTGCTGGTAAAGTGTGATCACGCGGGGTTTACCTTTGCCACGGTAATGCTGTCTAAGGATTCCCAAAGCCTTTTCACCATCGTCGATGGCATCTCTCATCACTAAGGAAATTGATGTAGTGTCTAAAAATTGTATTAATTCTGCAAAAACCTGCTCGTTAGAGTCTTTATACTTATTGATTTCTTTTTCAGCGGCTGCACGAATCTCCGCAGATGCACCGCTCCCCGCAGGTTGAGGTTTGTTCTTACCAAGGGCTGCATCCTTTAAGTTTTTTGTTCTTAGATAGCCTAGGAACTTAATCTCCCACATTTCATATTCATTTTCATCACCATTAAAGCACAGTCGTTCAAACTTACTTCTGGGCTCCATAACCTGTTACAAGTTGTTGTACCTTCTGTAAAGACGTCTGTATTTGTTCATAACTTTTATTCAACTGAACGAGAACATATATACATAAAAAGAAAGAATATAGTATACAGACAGAAAGATGCAATAATAATATAGTACAATCATAGGCTACATTTATAGTCTGCAGACGCTTGTATTCTAACAAAACCTTTTGTCTAAAAACATATATCTGGACAACAGAAAATCATATTAAAATGTAACAATGTAATTGTAAATAATACTAAAAAAAGTGTGAAACCTTTAATAACTTTTTGTAAATGTTGCTGAAGGTATTGGAAAAGGAGTTGTATTTGATCGGGAAACACACCCCAGTATCATAGCCATAAAAAGAAAACAAACCAGACACCCCTACTTTTGAATTCCAACTAACTGATATAGAAACAGTATCTAAAAATTATTTCAAAAATTGATGTAAAAAAAAATACCGGAGTTGACAATGTTTCGCAAAATTATTAAAGGCAGGTACCCCTGTTTTGACTCATCACATTCTTAATCTTATAAACTGCTCTATTTTTAAATAGTGTGTTTCCTGACAGTTTGAAACTAGCACAAGTTGCACCATTGTTTAAAAAATTAGACCCATTGGAGGTAACGAACTATCGTCCTGTAAGTATTCTTCCAATAATATCTAAAGTTTTTGAAAAGATTCTCTCCAATCAATTATCTGAATACTTTGATAAAATTTTTCATAATTTCCTATGTGCATTTAGAAAAGGACATGGGTGTCAAACCACTTTGTTAAGATTATTAGAGGACTGGAAAGCAGCTTTAGATAAGAGTTATTATGTAGCAGCAATTTTAATGGATCTGTCAAAAGCATTTGATTGCCTTCCTCATGATATATTATTGTGTAAATTTGCTAGCATATGGTTTATCTGAGTCTTCAGTAAATCTTTTGAAAAATTATCTTTCCAACAGAAAACAGCAGATTAAAATTGAAGGTGTTGTCAGTGAATGGGCAAATATAAGTAAAGGTGTTCCTCAAGGATCCATACTAGGACCTCTCTTATTTAATGTGTTTATCAATGACATTTTTTATTTTATCAAAAAAGGAACTTTATATAATTATGCAGATGACAATACTCTATCTTTTGCTCATCCAGACTATGATGTTTTAATTAGTACCTTAGAAGAAGAAAGTCTTGTTTTAATTGATTGGTTTAAGATAAATTGTATGAAAGCTAATCCTGACAAGTTTCAGGCCCTGGCAGTTGGTAACAATACACTAAAAAAAATCCTGTATTCAATATAGATTCTGCTATAATATCTTGTGATGATGTTGTAAACCTTCTTGGAATCAGCATTGACTACCAGCTAAACTTTGACAGCCATACTAGAAGTTTGTGTCGTAAAGCATCACAACAGCTAAATGTCCTAAAACGCATTGGATCATTTCTCTCTCGGCTAAACAAACTTACTATTTTTCATACATTTATATTATCAAATTTTAATTTCTGCCCTTTGGCCTGGCATTTTTGTTCTAAAACCAATACAAAAAAGCTCGAAAAAATTCAAGAGCGGGCACTACGTTTCATCTATAATGATTACGATAGCTCTTACGAACAACTTCTCAGTATTGCTTGTGTTCCCTCCCTTCATGTCAGACGAATGAGAACAATGGCAGCAGAAACATTTAAAATTTTGTACAAATTAGCTCCTCTGTGTCTTCATGACTTGGTTCATTTTAAAAATAGTAATTATAGTTTTAGATACTCAAATATTGTTGACCTACCTAGGGTACGAACCACTAAATTTGGGAAAAAATCGTTCAGGTACAGTGCTGCTGAACTATGGAATGACCTGCCTGAATACATAAGATCTGTGGGGAATTTTAATCAATTCACTAATCTCTTACAATCTTAGAATGGGAACATATGTAAATGTACTGCATGCTCTAATTAATTGTGTTACTTCGTCAGGTTCTTTATGCTCTAATCATTTGTAATCAATGTATTGTGTATGTGTATTATGCGCACGTGTGACTGTGTATGAATGAGTCGATCAAAAGCTCCTTAGAGCTTGTGTTTATTGTTGTAATCTATATCGACTTTAAATAAACTTTATCTTATCTTATCTTATCTTATCTTATCTTATGGGAGTTTGGGGGACAGGGCGTTTCCCCTCTACAACGGACGCAACAAATTCCAGAATGGAACAGTACGTATAAACTCAGACACTGCCAACTGCAGTTCTGTAGACACATTCCGTACCAGGCTAGATGCCTTGCACAGGAGCAACTGAGTAACGGTACGTAGTCCCGTCCATCAGCCGGCCATATGCTGATAAGGGAACGATCATAAATAACAATACCGGGGGGGGGGGCGTCCATTTTTGGGGGCTCGAAGAAAAAGTTAGCCGACCCCTACATCAACATTTTAGAAAGTTGAGTGAACACCCCCCCCACACCCCCCGCTAAAGAATAAGTCCTCTATATAGTCATATACCACACACTAGGCTAGGCTGGTCTACCACTATAAAAGCAGCCGCACAGCACATCTCACTGGCTGGTCCGCTCTTTGGATTAATTTACAGCCAGTCCTTGGCCACTACCGGACCAGTGTGCTGCAGAGAGCAGACTGGCCCTGTAGTGGCCAAGGACTTCCCTTGCTCTACAGCTGTTGAGAAAACGGGTGTACTCCATGATGCAGGACCATAGAAAGGGCCAAGGCGGCAAGGCCATGGCCTGACCAATGATTCGTGTGTGAAAAGAAAATAATGCAATATTTCAATCATGGGCTGACCAATCATTTGTGGGGAAAAATCCACAATCACAGACCACAACTTTTTAATGGCTTTACCAATCTCATTTGGCTCCCTACGGGCCTTGGACGTGCTCCGAGTGAAGTGAAAATCACCCAGCAGAAGTGAGGGAGCAAGCAGCAGCAGCGCCGCCATCCACAACGACCGAGATGTACTAGATAAGGGACGGTGCAATATTTACCAGGCAGGTGGACGGGTGCATTTGGTAGAGGGACAGGTACTTTTTTCAAGGTGCGAAGTAAGGGGACCTGATGATTTTTCATTCTCGTTGGGCATGGGACGTCTACTTTTTTCAGCTGCTGAAATCCCATTTTGACGTGAGCGAATCGCTACAAATTACTCACGCGAATATTCATGGGAGGGGACGCAGACTTTTTTTATGAATAAAGGTCATGGGACCTCAGTTTTTTTTTCATCACATCAGCATGGGACAAGACCTTTTTTCAGACAAGTCTTTCGATATGCACCGGTCCCCCTGCCTGGTAAATATTGCACCGTCCCTAATGCATGAAGTTGAGGTGGATATTAAAATCTATGAAACTGCAGACACTGTATGACCCAGATGTCTCGAACCGAGGTGCAGCTTAGGTGAGAAAGGTAAACAAAAGAATGAAGAACAGATTCTTTTTGGGTGAATAAAGAGAAACTGATAAATCAAAGTCTTCTACTGATAAAAAGATTGTCATCACATGTATGTATAGAGGCCAAAAGTGCCTATGGATGGTGTCCTCAACAGGCCAGGATGTTCGAGGTTGCATAATTAATATCTGAGGAATTCCTAGGGTTTTGTAAAAGACCTGATATCTATTAGAGCTAGAGGCTGTCACAATATTGTACTTGCTTTTCATCTTTCCACTTCGTATATGGCTACATGAGTGGTTTTTGTAACAATAGAAGTAAAAACATTTAGATATAAGGTCTTTTGAAAGACTACTAGTGAACATTCTGGTTTAAAAGGCTATAACAGCCCAGGATGTTCGAGGTTGCATATTTAATAGCAGAGGAATTCCTAAGGTTTTGTAAACGACCTTGTATATCTATTAGAGCTAGAGGCTGTCACAATTGTGCTTGCTCTTCATCTTTGCAGTTGATATATGGTTTACAAGAGCGGATTTTGTAATAATAGAAGTAAACACTATTAGATATAAGGTCTTTTCAAACACTACGTTTTCTTATACGGCTATACATGTACATGTACCTCTGCTTGCTTCAATTCCAACTAAATTTTCGCATGTTTACCTTAAATAAATCAATTTTATATTTTCAGAATTGCAATAACAATTACACTGATTTGTTTAAACTTATATTATTACTAATAAGCATGTAAGTGTATGAAGGCTAATAAAACTCATAGTAAATTTTATATAGTGGGAAAACACACAGCAATGTACGGCCGACGTGCGCGTGCGGATCACCACGCGTCATTCGCTACGCCGTGAAATCTGCCGTGGGGTTACCGTGCGTTACCGTGCGTTTCCGCACGGCTAAATTTGACTGTGGTTGCACACTGCTCCGTGGTATATACACGTTAAATCGGTACAGGTCAGACGGGTGAACGCTAATGTGAGTGATTGGCATGTCTGCGTTACGGTTGCGATGTTGCGATATGCTGGATGCTCTTTGTGGAGTTGAGAAAGATATAGCGTGTTAAGGATGCCAATGACCTGGCGTAGATGTTAAGTCGCTGGAGCACGACAGACTGTGAATTGCGACTGTAAATAAGCACATTAATATTTTTACATTTACATTAAAAAAAAAAAAAACGATTCAGAAAATATATGATGGACTTCACACGGAAGTTATATTATATAAGGCGGGGGACTACGAGACCTCTAGTATAGGGGTATATTATTTTGGACTTTATAGAAGTTATAGAAGTATCATGAACCACATTCTCTTGCTTTAGCACAATGCAAGTCATAGTTTCTAATGAAGTAAAAACTCGCCTTAGAGATTTAAACAGATTGCATTCCACATGCACCTCTGGTGTGATTAACATTAAATGTGCAACGACTTCAGCAAAGACGTAACCACCCACTGAACTGTTGTTTCATATTCCACGGTGGTTGAATAGATGAAAGTACAGGCGGGACTGAAGAGAAATTCAAACAAAAACACTTTGATAATATATTTATTCAATAAGTCTTTCATAGTATGCAAGACAGAAAAATCGACTAGAATTTCATTATCTCAAATATCAACATCATAAATTTCAATATAATCAAATCCGATGAATTGTATTTCATTTTATGTGATAATATATAGATACTACTAACGACAGGCCACGGTATAAACCTAGCTCTGTGAGTAAAATGTTTAGGAATTGTTATGTCATGAAAAATAATAGTATATTTGCTAGAATTTTCACATATTTATAATCTACAAGTGAAAGTTGACATATAGTTTTTTAAAATTATTATTGGTGTTCATTTGAATCTTTGTAATTCATACACACATTTTACACCAATGCACCCAAATCTCTCATGCATTATCATTACAATGTATCACAGTACTCTTCCCAATATATGTGCCTTATATTACAAGCATTCAGAAATGTACACAAGCATACCATTTTTATCCAATTTAGCATTTTCAATGTAAATAATCACAGAAATAGGTGGAATTTGCAAATACACCAATCACAAATATTATTTACAGCGTGATTCCAACTTAGACTTTGTCCAAATCTCATTTCAAGCAAACATTTACCCTTCGCCTACATATTATTTTGCTGTGAAAATGTCTTTACAAATGACTTTTTAACATTCAACACAATACATTTTTACGATGGAAATAATTTAGAGAAAGTTGATGTATTCCACATTCACATCAATTATAACACTCTAGTAATAAGAGTTTACTTATTTGTACGCTCATTGGTCATAATAAATACAATGCATAACCAGCACGTATAAAACACAAAGAAATTATTCTGTGTCCAAATTGAGAGGAAGGTTAATGGAGACAGAATAATTCTTTCAATGGCCCCATCAACAAATCTTCTTTCTATGGTTTAGCCATGCTTGCTCACGAAGGTTTCTTTCTTTCAATTAAAACCTAACACATTGTTTATCTTAAAGACACTTTCGTATGAGGCAACAAAAACACACATTTCTTAAGAAAGATATCATTTGAGAATTAAAGATGCCACATGTAAAATAAAATGCAATGTGATTTCATGGAATTACAGCGTATATTATTTTCCTAACGAAATTATATGAACAAAATCTTATGTTAACAGTTTGTACCTTCACAAAACAGATGTTCATGTGGGAATATTTATGTAAAAAAACTATTTTTCTTTACTTATTTTGAGTAATATTTGGATATCACTTATTGACAGAAATATTCTGTAAATGATATTTTTTAGGTTCCAAAGGCACACACATCCACGTATTTTTTTACCCCAATACTGTACTGGGCTGGCCCATTAATTATTTCAAACATACCAATTTGTGATTGAAACCTTTTAAACCAGACCCTACATTATAAAATCCAGAATTATTTAGCCTTTTTGTATATTAGTCATATTTGAAAAATCTTTGAACTTTATTGGTTAGTAATTTTATAAATGATTGAGGGAACATTGACGTGGAAACGTTGTAGTATTTGAAGTAATTGTACGGATGCACGATAACGTCCAGTAACGCGGATAAAAGCTGGCGATCCTGAAACAATAATCAACACAATTAGTGTAATGGGCCATCATTAAAATGAACTGTAAGTGTTGAAAGCAGATTCTAGTAACAAATTGAAAGTTTAAAGTACAGTTTCTGATGGAACGGAGCCTCAGTTCATTACCAACCCCTTCGTAGAGGGCAATAATAAATGGAGAAAAACCAAGAAACACTATTTATCTAGGTTATGTATCATTGTATATTTATATAAATGTATGCTTATGTCGTGAAAGGCATGCATTAGTACCTTCAGAACTTCTTGGTTTTGATATGAACTATAAAGTCTTCCATCTCTTACAATGTCTTCTATAAGTTCTTGATATTCCTCTGCAAATACCCGGATGCATGTAATAGATCTATTGATATTTTACCAGAATAGATAAAAATGTGCATTTTTTTTGCTAAATTCATCATCAATTTACAACAAATAATAAACACACGTAAAATCCAACAAACCATCATAAGCAACAAAGGGAATTGAAAAGCCCTTTGCAGTGTTCTTTCCATTTGACTTGAACTGAATCCACAACTTTCTGGAGCGTGCTGTAAATGCTATTGGTTGCTCAGTGGATTTGCATGTTTCAAATGTAGTGACAGAATAGGGAGAGGCTGAAAAAGGATTATAAAACTCTGTAAAATATGTTAATATAGAAACTGTAAACATGTAAATATAGGAACTGTAGACGTTCTAGACGCATATAAAACGTAAACAATGGCAGGCTATTTTTTAAGTTTCTTTGCATCTTAGAGAATGCATGGGGTACTTCCCTTAATTATCCCCTTCACTCCAAAAATGTCATTTGTTTTATCAACACAGCAATCTATTGCTCGTCCAAAACCCATTGAATGTACTGGTTGTACCATCCAATGCCATCCCCTCACACCTCTCCCCGGGATCTGCCAGAGCATCTTGCTAAGAAAATATATATTGACCATATACAATGTAACAGTACCCGATTTTCTCATGACTAATGTGTCTCCACAGGAATCGGATGACAGAAAAATTTCGGGTATCACAATGAGAATGCGTCTTCCATCCTTTGGCGTTATTTCCCAGGTACACTCAACACCATTAGGATAATCTCCAGGCCAATTCGGACTTTGTATGAAGCCTTGATGTATTCCAATTTCTCCTCCACACTTATGATCTAAAATGAAAAAAAGATATAGCATTTTACATAATCACTAATTGGACTACACTGTCCAAATTGACATGAAGCACCATTACAAAATACATGTATCTGTGGAAACTGCTTGTTTCACAAGGGAATCTGCTTCTGTCCATGCATTTCCTCTGTCTGTGTTTACAAACTCTTGGATATGACTGTCCAAGGCTGTAAACTAGTGGACATACAGTGGTTGTTTCCAGCCTGTAAACATTAAACAGATATATTCTCAAATTTGATAACGTGTTGCCTTCTAGTGATATAAACGGAAGTCTTCGAACACCGGAATTGCCAATAATGGCAATTATACGACTTACATCCAAATTAGCACTAGCTATTGTATATATTTTATGTTCTTAATAGGTGTGAGCTATCTATTGTGTAGTATTAAAATTCTACGTATCTTGTGTAGTGTAAACACTGGTAGATGTACATTCTGTCTACATACCTTTGCATTCGGCACTGCTTGTGGCACCAAATGTATCTGTGCGGGTATCACCCGGACAGGCAATACAAAAATCCTGCCCAGACTCTGGTTGATAAGTGTGTTTCTCGCAACGAACGCATTTTTGAAGATTCTTTTCATAGTGAAAACCAGGCCGACATATTTCTACAAGAAAATAGAAAATGATTTGGATACGGGTGAGGCATATAGTTACAGTGATAATTTCTATGAGTTTTGCGGATGTGTGTGGTGTGTGTGTGTGTGTGTGTGTGTGTGTGTGTGTGTGTGTGTGTGTGTGTGTGTGTGTGTGTGTGTGTGTGTGTGTGTGTGTGTGTGTGTGTGTGTGTGTGTGTGTGTGTGTGTGTGTGTGTGTGTGTGTGTGTGTGTGTGTGTGTGTGTGTGTGTGTGTGTGTGTGTGTGTGTGTGTGTGTGTGTGTGTGTGTGTGTGTGTGTGTGTGTGTGTGTGTGTGTGTACGTTCGGTTGTGTGTGCGTGAGGTGTGTGTTGGGTGTGCGTGTTATGTGTGTGTGTTGGGTGTGCGTGTTATTGTGTGTGCATGCGTGCTTGCGTGCGTGTGTGTGCATGAAGTGGGTGATGGGATGGTGGAGGTACACGTCGTGAGACAATTACCTCTGACAAGACATTTCTGGAAACTTATTGAACCAACTTCTTTGGTAGTAACTCCGTCACCACACGACAAACACTCCATCCGTCCATAGTCAGGCTGGTATTGGCCAACAGCACACTTGGTACACGGTTTGAATCCACTTGGCGAATATTCTCCAGGTTTACACAAACCTTAAAAAAAAGAAAAAAAAAACCTTAGACACGTACAGTAGAACATCTATATTAAGACCATTCGGTGACTGGTTTCAAGTGGTGTAAATAGAGAGTTGGTCTATGTTATGGGGATTAATGTTGACATCTTTATGATGGTTTGGGACTGTGAGACGTGTTCTTGTAGAGGTGGTCTTGAGCTCAATAGAGAGGTGGTCTTAAAGGAAGGTTCTACTGTATATGGGTTTCAATGTATGCCCCCATTGGTTATGAAACGCACATCATCATCAATCGTGTTATAATTTTATTTTGTGGTAATTACTCAAATGTAGCTTAGAACGAGTCAATAATAGTGTAACGGTTGAGGAATTTTACCTTGACAGTGAGCTATACTTGCAGCCCCGTCCACTCCTACACCGTCTTCTTGTTGAGGGCAAGGGGTGCATGACAACTGTCCTTCTTCATCCTGATAGGTACCAGCAGGGCACTCCAAGCACTGCTGGCGTTGGGAGTCATAGTAGGTACCAACACTGCATGCAACTAGGAAATAAACAGTAGATTAAATACAGATACATGTTAACACACATAAAAAGCCGAAAATTAGTAGGATGAGGGGAAAGTTTCAAGGTAGACATGCTTAATATGCTGTGAAGGAAAATAATAAAGATTAGGAATATGTAATGAACCAATTAGCTGCAGAACCATTTGCTAATTTCTCAAGGTTATTATAATTCTTCCGGATTCATTTACATACATATACTGACCACATTGATTTTTCACTTGAACATGCCCTTTATGACATATTTCTTGAACTTTAGAAGCTTTAAGAGATTTCTTCGTCACACCGTAGTCTATGCCTTCAAACCTGCAATGAAAATATTTCTGAATGAATAAACAACTGACATTTTTAAGAATGAAATAATGCATAGTAAACAGTTATTCATTAGCCATATCTGAGATCAAACGATTCTTAGAAAGATTATAGTTTCCTAACCTCACATAAAATTCTTCTTTATTAATGTATTTTCTGATATTCTTTACAGTTTTCTTTAGTCTTCTCTCCGCTTTTTGACGCCGACAATCAACATCACAATTTCCTGAAAATGTGTAATTTACGATTCTCAATATTAAATTAATAAGCCTACGATGAAGGTGCACATAGATAAGATAACTACTCCAAAATCATTTATGGACGTGTGAAATGTCCAACCTATGTAATGGCAAGATTATACAGATTTACAAAACATCATGATTGTATTTGGATATTCAGTAGTTACCCGATGGTTTCTTAGGTGCAATCTCCAGTTCAAACTCTGCAATAATAAGCTCTTTCTTGATCTGAATATGTTTAGCTAGCCCCCTCCGTTTCATCTTTCTTCTCCGTCTTTGAGAGGCGCAGGCCAATTTCACAAAGTTGACTTTACACCGTCCTTTGCAGCGGTACTTGTCTTTATCTGATTCAGAAAATAAATTAGCAATATTTTAAGTATGAATGTACATTTAATTTCAAACAAACATACATCTAATTCAAAGGCAAAAAGTTTGTGCTATGTAATGCACAGATCAAGTGTAATTTTAAGATAATGTAAGGCTAAATAACAATAATAATACGCCTTTTAGATGTGTGATCATGAAGCAATGTTGCTTATTGTAAACCAATATTAATATGACGTTTTATTCATATTATTCAGTCATTGATTCGTAATAGCGTACCTTCTAAAGCTTTGTTGAGGTTTATTTGAAAATCATCGACAGTGTGCTTTTTTACCGAACATTCATCCGCAACAAACATGAACCGCGCCTTTCTTTTGAAGTGTGGGGCAGAAACAGATTCTGCAAAAACGTAATAGTAAATAGAATAGAATAGGACCGAAACATTTGCTTTAGATCAATCCATAGAAAAATATACATACAAACATAAATAATAAAGCTGTGCATAAAATGACAAAATGGCACCACATAACATCGTTTTTGTTTTCGATTCTAAATATAACATGCAAATTGGATAATGGCAGCAGTTATGTAGGATCTTAAACTAAAATATCATCACAGTTTTCAATTCTAGCTTTAAAATTGAATATGTAAACAAGACACATTTAAACTGTGAACTGAACCCATCATAGGTTAACTTGGTTACTGATAGCCAATACAGGGGTGCACCCACCATGGGTGTATACATTTTCTGACAGTGTGGGGATTAAGGAGAGTCCTGGGGCAAGCTAATTTTGGGGAAGTCTGTATCTTCTCAGGTGCAGAATGGAGGTAGGAGAGGTAAAGCTCGACCCCGCTTCTAGATCTGCTTCTTCACTATGTTAGCACACAATCAGCTCAAATACCAAGGGTCGATATCGGATTTACTTATATTGGTGAGAGTGAATCTGATATGAATCATTTATGACCATGAACCATGGAATATTTACCCCCATTGTTACGTCAAAATATCAATGACTGTATGCAATCTCACCTAAATAGCCATACAGATTAATGGAGGAGAACAGCAGTACATCTAGGATTCCAGGTATATGACACCTTTTGAAATGGACCAACCTTAAATATAAGACTAGAGACATCTTCCCACGACAATCTATCATATATAAAGTTTCTCTGATATATGGTTCTGAGAAACCACTGATTCGGTAAGATAATGACTAGACACCAGGCATCATCAGTATAGCTCCACCCAAAGCCTACGAGAATAAAAGAGAAGGAAACCTGAACAGGAAGGCAGCGTTTGGTTGTGTTTCTCGTGCGTCCACAAGAAGCCCGTGCTGGCCCCGCATCTCAGCGTGTACTGGCTGTTGTCCTCTCCGAGAAAGTGCGCGTTCGTGTGGCAGCGGATCTGACACGTCTCGCCGTGCACGCTCTTGTAGCAGGACAAGTCCGCTTTGGCGGGCGTTTGAAGCGGCAGACACTGCGTTAGTTCTGAAAGAGCGATGATTCTTGCTGTCAGTCTAGCTCCGGAATGGCTTGTCATAATGTTGACAAAGTTAGTTTACATGAACACTGTCTTTCAAATGACCTTAATCTAATAGTATAGGCTAATTACCATTTACAACGGCCCCAACCTTCATAGAAGCGACCAAAACGAACCTCTATAAAGAGACCACCCCTCTATCTCTATTGGTGGTCTAATACTGATGTTCTCTGTGTATGTGCCAAGAACAGGCTGTTGCACGTACCTATACAGTCGCGCTTGTTGTTGTGTAGCTTGTACCCCTCCATGCACGAGCACGAGTAGCTGCCCGCCGTGTTGGCACAGTGGTGGGCACAGCCGCCATTGTTAATAGAACACTCATTCTTATCTATGAAAAATGATAAATAGAAATACATGTATGTTTAAGTCAATAAATCCGCCACTGACTTATTTGTCACCGCTGCTATCTGAGAATCATTTCAGTGCTCTGTGACAACCATTTCAGTGGCCCATGAAACCGTTTCAGTGCTCTGTAACAACCATTTCAGTCTTCTGTGACAATAATTTCAGTCCTCATCACTTATGTACTAATAAGTACAGAAGGCACTGTTGACGTGTGTTGTGTAAAATGCATGCCAGGTGCTTATGACATTCTGCGACTGTATTCTACGTACCAGACATTTTTTTCACCGAGGCATAAATATTTGGCATCCACCAACGGGTATCGCATTCCTAGTGCACTACGTGTACTTTAAAACCAATTCAAGTAGACAATAGCACGCATTAAACTCTGAAAGTTAGTATTCATCGTTACAGTCTCAATGGGAAATCAATGTAGAAACATACAATTTACAAGATGAACGCGGGTGGTGGCTCACAATGCAATCATGTAACCTGTCAATCTTAATCTTGTGAGTTTGGCCTACAGTAAGGAGTTAGTGAGTAATCAGTCATTGAGGTTGTGTAATGGCGTCAATAGCTAAGTAGTGGACACCCTGTTAACCTACAGACAATTACAGTAGAACATCTCAATAGAGAGCACCCTTGGGTTGGCTTCAATTGGTCTACATCGAGATGCGGTGTCTGTATGCAGGTTTGCAGCAAGTCTCTTTGCGAAGGCCTTTTATTAGAATGTACTAATCAACCAGCCATTTACATATACCTGCGCAGTGTGTCTCTCCATATGGCTCATATCCAGTTCGACACTTGCATACAAATCCCCCCAGCGAGTTCTCACATATGTGGTCACATGTTTTGCCCGCTGCACACTCGTCTAAATCTAAAAACAAACCAAACCAAAATTACTATGTATAAAAACTAAGATGAGCTACAATGAAGTAAATACTATACAATATAATTATAGACAGTTTTCATTGTATTGCCAATACATCATAAATTTACAAAATAAGTATGTGGTACATGTAATTTATAATTGGAGGAAACCTTCGCTATTGTGAACATACCCAGATCTATATGGGTTCCCTAATAATGAGCCCCTTGCTCACTTGTGAAACTCATGTAGCAGACGGAACTGAAAACAAATCCCACGTGCCAGATGTCCTTATTCGTGGGATGTTCCCATTAGCAGGAAAGTACAATGTACAACACGAAATAGGCCTTTTCTAATCTGGGTATATGATTTGAATTTTATAGGCTCTGAAAAAAGTGGATAGTCAGAACAGAACCCGGAAGAGCTATAGCTAGCCGTAGCAAAGACGCTATACAATGCCTGGCCCTATTATAGTTACCTGCGCACGTAAGTTGGTCCTGTTCCACCTTGTAACCACGTGGACAGATGCACTCGAAGCTGCCGTGAGTGTTGATGCAATTGTGACTACATCCGCCATTCCCGTCCATACATTCATTTATGTCTGCAATAAGAAGTGTTGAAGACTTTAGTAGATCAAAACGCAAGGGTGGGTGCCTTATAGCCAAAATACTTGTGCGTAGAAAGTAGAAACTCAGTGCATGCATAGTCTGAGCCTCACGGTAACGAATCTGCATACCAGGAGGTTTAGGGACCATCCATAATTTATGACAGCGTGGGAGAAGGAGGATTTTCCAAAAATGCCGCGAAAAAACTAATAGCTCCCCACCCCCTCAAATCTCTGTGAAAAATTTGTCACCCATTATTCATGTGATAAAATGTTATGTGATAAAAATCGATGACCGCCCACCCCCACCCCCAAAAAACTTAAGGCAATCATTGTCAGTTAATGCAAATCCTATTTGATGGATATCTATAATATGAAAAACCGTAAATTCTATTACAGAATCTGTATAGAATTTTCTATATTTGAACATAGGGGAAAAAAAAAAAAAAGTGGATGACAAAATATGAAAAACATTTGACAAAAGTGCATGCCCCCCGGCCCCGGCCAAAAAAAAATCCCCCACTCTGCCAAAAAAATGGTCCCTTACGAAAAAACAAATGGATGACAAAAAGGACGCGTTTGACGAGAAAGTGTGTCAATTAACGATGATCACAAAACCACTACGGATCGATTAGTCTTCAAAATTCGGAACTGTCTGACCGACAAAATACGACGCGTGCATCCACCCTCGCCCCACAAAATGAATTGAGCACAGAAAAACTAACTTTGAACTCCCGACTCTGCCAGTTTAAATCATCTACGGAGTATCAGCAGCCATCAAATAGCACAAGGCACCGAAAGCATTGACGTGCACCACAAGCTGGAATTGCTACGGTACGGGTTGTAGTCAACTTTTGGACGTAGCAGCCGCCACAGTAGGTTGTGACCGGCTACGCCGTGGGCTTGAACCCCCGTGCCCTGCAGACCCCCTACCCCCGAACCAGCCCCCGCAAAGAATAAACACAAAAAACAATGATTAAAATGCACTTAAACTAACTGAAATTAAAATCTCTTCGAATTCTGACATGCACGTACCCCAGCTCGCATCTTCCTGCCCTCACCTACCCCACATCACCCACCCTATATCCAACAATCAAACAAAAGAATCCCAAAATCTTTAACAACAGAACACTCCACCCCACTTCCACCCATCCCAAACTACTGCTGCTTTCCACTGAAATGCGTAACACCTACCGAGGCACTTCCGCCGATCCTGATGGAGTATGAAGCCGGGCGGACAGCTGCACACGGGGCCGCCCGCCGTGTCCTCACAGCGCTTGTCGCAGCCGCCGTTCTCCACGCCGCATGTGGCTACAGTCCAGACGACAATGGAACGAGTTAGTTTATTTAGTAGGCTATTCATGGCTATTTTCTTTATCGTGTACCCAGTTTTACCACGTGGCTACGTTCACGGTGCAGACAAGAATGGAAAGGGTTAGCTCATTGAGTAGCTTGTGCATACTAAAATTACAGTTGTTTTCTTTATTGTTTCGTCAAATTTGTCACGTGGCTATAGAGCGCAGGCGACAAAGTGAACGTCTTATATATATGGCATATTTGACTCTATACCTAAATACTTATGAAATATTTTTCGTCATATATAGAATAGAGGCTTGTTTGTCATCCCTTTTCAATATCAACCGACGAAAAAATCTATTAGATTCATCCAAAGTTATAAACGACTGCGTTCTTTTGCAAACGTATTTAAAAACGCGGCAAGCAAAAAGACCTGGGTTAAAAACTGACAATTTTGGATGTAAATAAAACGAGGCAAAGCTGTAAATATGCGTTCTTTCAATTTGACAATAGCTGTGAAAATTACAGTGCAGTGAAATGTGGCAAATGGCTTTACATCTTCACTCTGGCATTACAGCGCTTATTGATAGAAGGAAGACCAAGACTAAACAGCGAGCATCATCGCAATCGAGTCTGCCACTGATAATTCGTGCTAAGTCACACCACGTGTTATCGAGAAAGCTTTTGTGAACGTAAATATTTGCCCAAATTGCAAGGATATTGCTGATTTAGAGAGAACTGGCTGAAGTAAATATTTTCCTTTTAATTCTATGATGCTCAATCAAAATAACAAGATCGACGTCGAGGTAGCAAACAAAATCAAACTAATATGCCTCGTATTTGGATGTTCGTAGAAAAAAACGACAGAAACAGAGCTCATCACAATTTAAAAGAAACCCTAATAGCAAAAAAAAAACCACAACAAATACAACAGTAAAACAAACCAAAACAAACCAAAACAACGGCAATAAAAATGCATGTATAAAAAACAGCAACGCAAACATAAAAAAGCTCATAATAATTCCACGCTCGTTTGGCGGTATTGTTAAAAGGTAAAAACAAGCGTGAACATAACGTTTTGTTTTGCACTCAACAACACAGGCGTCGTCGCAGTCACATGGCCCGGGCTCTCCCAAAGGACGTCTGCCCGGGGACGCTGGTACAGAGCCGCACGGCCGCTGTTTCGCATTTATTGCCACAGCAGATGTGCCATTGGATTTTTGCGCAGACGTCCTATTTCACTAATTTAATTCGTCAGCTGTCAACACCAAGACGTGTTAAGGTGCGAGACCACGTCTTTCCAGCTGCTGCTACCGGCGAGGAGAGAATGCACACTTTAGTAGGTTGTTTCCACCTATCAAGCGCATATCCTTCACACTGCTGTGTAAATGTTTTTGCTTGCTCGCAGATTTCCCTTGCAAAAACAGCATGCCAGTCAAAGCCATTGTATACTTGAGTATTCGTGTAGAACGCTTGGAACGCAAGCAATCGCTTTTGTTCATTCAATTGTACACATATCCACACTAGGTCTAGCCTGAATTAGTTTGTATTGATGTATAGCACAGCTAAAAGGATAGCAGGGATATTTACCCCTGAATTAAGATCGTTACAAGATAAAAAAAAAAAACACAACAAAAACGAACTAGATCTACCATGCGATAAGAACTCCCGGGCTTCTTAAGTAAAGCTGTAAAATCGGGTTACCACATATATCGAATAGGGAATTATATACAATAAACATGAAATTTAAATTTTGGTGGTACTACATGCTTAAGCCCCAGTCTGCCAATCCGAACGACAACCACCGACAATACGATGGATGAGGAATACATGGCATCATCGGCAATGTCTGCCATGAGTCATAAAAAGAAGAAAAAAAGAAGAAGAAAAAGAAGAAATGAAGTTCGTGCACGTACCCATGCACGTCTTGCGGTCGGCCGACAGCACGTATTTGGGCGCACACGAGCAGACGGCTCCGTCGTCCGGCGTGTCCTTACACACGTGGTGACAGCCGCCGTTACCCACCGCGCACGTGGCTGAAACAGCGACAACACGAGCCCAATGTCTGAATAAAGCTCAATTTTCATCACATTATGAGGTTGCCCGCACTATAGTTATCTTGAGTACTTTCATTTAATTAAAGTTTATCAAGCTAATCTATACAGTTTGCAACAATAGTGTGTGAGTAGTTCACCACCAAAGTGTTTACCGCTTATTAGTAAGCTAAAGAGTAATCCGGACACGCTACCTACACGAATACATAAAAAAGACTCGTGACTCAAGATATGCCCAAGTATACCCTTGGCCTAGCTACTATATAGTGACTAAAGTAGGAAATGATGACGCCCACTACGTTCGGTTAAATCAGACATTCAGCTGGGTAATTTTGAACTGATTATAAGCTTCCCTCCTGAGCAATGCTGAAATGCTAAGCATCAATGACAACCCAGCCAGTTACTACCAGTAGTATGACTAAATACTGATCACGTGTTGGTCACAGCGGACTCACGGACGCAGTCCTTGCCGTTGCGATGTAGTGAGAAGCCGTCTCGGCACGTGCACGCTAGTTGGCCGCCTCGGGGCGTCCTCTCGCAGTGGTGTGCGCAGCCCAGCTGGTCCCGACACCACGTGCCGACTGCAGCAGACGACACAGAGGCGGTCAGAGTTATCTCAGTTCTTTGCTTTGTATGCATACAGTAGAAATACGATTGGTGATTTGACCTAAACTGATGATCTTGTGTTTGAATTGGGAACTGTGTGTGGAATATGATGCAACCTAGTAAATTATAACTGGCGATTGATGAATGACAGTTAAATGTATTGGTATTGGTAACTGTGTGTGTGTGTGTGTGTGAAGGACTGTGTGTGTGTGTGTGTGTGTGTGTGGGGGGTGTGTGACTGGATTTTTTGTTCACCAAGGCTATATTTTTTTTCCCAAGGCTACCCAGCCCCCCTGGGCACACGGGTAAAGGCAGGTGACGATATTGTATGATGCTTTGTAACTTTATCAAGATCTTTCATAACTCATATTTTGTTTGTTCATCGTTTGTTTGTTTTTAAAAAGATTTGTTGTTGATAATATGACGAAGAATCAGGTGCAACGGCATCATGCTAATGCTGCATGGATTTATATTTCATGTAGATTGTTTCAGATTTATGTGGAATAACTTTGTAAACCAACACGAATAAAAATATATGAAATAAAAAAAATAAACATAAACTTAATAAAACTGTGTACATGATCGTGTGTATTTCAATGCATATATGATGGTCTTTATTGATGTTTCATTCAACATAAAATCAAACAGCATTCATCCAACAACATATGCAATATGGCCTACTTATTCTTTTCACCAGTACCCCAATTCTTATATTTCACCTCGTAAATGCCCTACATGTGTAGACATTGTACTAAAATCTAGACACAATAATTCAAAAGCTATTAAATCACTGTTATACAATCTGGATGCAGTATGAGGATAGAAAAGCTGTCTTACACTGGCATGAGCGTCCATCTGAAGCCAGGGAATATCCAGAGTTACACCGACACTCAAAACTTCCCAGCGTATTTATACACTGGTGCTGACAGCCCCCTTTCACCTGTAGACATTCATTTTCATCTGAAATATAGTATTGTACTTTTAATAGTGTCAAGTAAGTTTTAGCTTGGTTTACGGGTGTATATTTGTGTGGCTGAAGTATACGTATCTATGAAACATGGACACCTTTATGAACTGTAAGTCAAACTCAAGTTCACACTGTACATATAAATGTATTGCAAGATAACACACGTACATGTATGTCATAAAAAGTAAGTTGTCTGTTACTTATGAGTTATGCTAATGACATCCCTGTTATGATAACACGCTGCCGACACATTTCGTTTCGAGATATGCAAATATATTTCATTAGCACGTGGTTGGGTGTGAGTTGATCCTAATTAACATGCACAACATGCTGTTATAAAATCAACTCGTAGATCAAAATAGCTCAAGGAACACGGCGTTGAATCATGTGACATGAAGACTCGCTGGAGGACACAGTTTCATTACAACTTGCCACAGCTGGACCAGATGGTGTTCACGAGATATGCAAACGTACCAACTTTGAAACGTTTGAACATGTCATTTCAAACAATATTGAAAATTTTGAAAATCTACCTTAAACGGATTTATGAAACATACACCTTAATTGGCAAAGTGCTAAATGGACACCAGTATGTGTCACTAGTTATTCAAGCAGTGCGTCAAATTTGAAGATCGTGTTACAAGGATTATTGAAACTATTGCATAAAATGCTAATTATTGACCAAGAGCTGGCTATCTGGACGGCACACTTAATTGAGGAAAAAACTAAATTGGACAGGTATTGCACACGGCGTATAAAAAGGGAATTATAAATGTTTCAAGCTGTATTGAAGCCATTCCGGAAAGTGCCAAAATTGGCTTCACGCAGGAGTTCGCTTGAGAGTGTTTATGTAATTGGCGTGTAGTGGTTCGCACCATGGCCCTCGTAACTGGACTGACACCTGAAGATGTTCAACTACAGACTTGCTCCGAAATGTTGCTTCCGGATGTGTTATGCTGGGTGACGACAGTTGGTGCCACTGTGAGCTAAAGCAATTCAATGTGCTGCCGCTAGTGTCACCAACAATGTGCCTTAATAGTGACGTGTAGTGGCTCAAACCTGCCGCGAATTGGCACACTGTTTAGATAACTACTAAAAAAATTAACACCGAGTGTTCTTCAAGTGGCCCCAGATGGCACAACGTAGCCATCTGTAGGCGTGAATGGCGTCAGAAGTGTGAGGACAGGGTGACTTTAGGAATTTAATGACAGGTGTAATAGTGTAAACCGACGCAGGCTGATGCAACATTTAGTCGTAGCTGAGGGTGTTCTGATATCGGTCCAGTGCATGTTATGAGGCCCATAGTGCCAGCCAATACACACTAATTACATAAACACGGGATAGATCTGGCACCTACTGGTGCCTCCCAGTGGACTCCTAGCATAAGTTCGAGTCCGTTAACCCCATTAGATAAATTACCATTAGATTCCAAGTATCACCTTGTTCCCACCGTGTTGACGCTACTGCTTTTTTTTCATTTTGGTGACACTTGATGGACAATTCGCGCTGGTTTGGGAGTGATTGAAATTTTAGATATCTTAAAATCTTCTTGCCCGCCAGTTGCTGCCAAATGCAAAGTTGGCGTCACTGCTATCCAGTTTGAGACAGGTTTGAGTAACTACAGGTCACTAGGCAGCTTATTGGCGACACTATTAGGTGACACATTAAATTACATTAGCGTGCACTGGACTCCTAACACAAGATATCCTTCTGGAAAGCACACTTCATTTGGCTCAGCAGGCCTACGAAAAATGGACACTGGCAATGGTACACTGTACCAGGTTTGAATGTTTTACCACCACAGGTAACTAAATGATTGCATAAACTGTCAACTGTGGACACAAAATGTTTTAGGAAGGCACACTTTAATTGGGAAAGTGGCCGAATCAAACCATTGTCGATCATAGCTGTGTAAAATTTGAATAATATATATATACATATACATTTACATGTACATTGGTTCGCCATTAAGAGTTGATGCTTCATATCAAGTAGATTATGCACCATTTGCATTTTAGTGTAGACAGTAATTCATAAATGGGACTGTTTTACACTTTAGAATTACGCATTCATGTAATTCTATATCAACTATATGCACTAAGCGACACCTTACACCCTGATTAATATTACTAATCTCATGGAGTCTATAACTGATTAACTGAGCACATTTAGGAGAATCTGAAGCTAATAGATTAACTTTTTGAAATTAACGATTGAAAATTTAAATGCAATGTCTACAGTGCTAACGCCGATTTACGAGTTTAGTAAAAGTGAGTTACTATTGATAATTCAGAGCATGCCATATGTGTGTTATTCTGTAAAATCTGGCACAAAAGTTGCGATTCTCACCTATACAATTATGTCCGTCCGGGATGAAGCCCTTCTTGCACGAGCACTGGTACCCGCCATGTGTGTTCTTACAGAAGTGGACACAGTGACCGTTCTCGAACTCGCACTCTTGTTCATCTGCAAAGAATGCACAGTTCTTAATCCGGTACTGGCGAGGGTAGTACGAAAAATTGGGTATACATATTTGCCTTAAGATCCAGTCTGACAGTTACGAATGCGTACCCACTGTCTTGTGCTATTGTGCCATTGGCGATGAGACAAGGAGGGGAAGGTGATTCTTCTCTATAAAACACGTCTCTGGTGAGACAATGTGCCAATGAACAATGGCTTCACTAGCACAACTGATTCGGCTTCAATATTCGGGACTGTATGACGTTGGCTGTATGTCAAATCGACATAAACCAAGAATTTGGATGCAGTAGCAATGATTCAGTCAATGGAGTTGAGTTGTGTCTAGTGATCTATGATGGTCAATCAAATACGGGGATTACAGCTGATTGATAGGGCTATTAATTTACAGTTTGTAATCTGTTATTCAACATATGCCATATTAATTTCTAGTTATTCCATTAAATTACTAGTTACTCCATTAAATTACCCTGTTGACTGTAAATCTGGTGGTGTAAGTAATATGCAGGCCCGGGTGAGCTCTGTAAGACCCATCTGTGGTGCACCTATAAGCATGGTTGCTAATGGTCTAGACCAGTCTTATTAGGTTCCATGACTTGAACGGTCATGGGTACAGAAGTGTCACATATTAAATTCATCTCGCGGGGATTCCTATCATTATATTGTGGGACAGTCGCAAGTGTTTCCAGACGACATATGTCCATTATTTATTAGGTTACTCACTAGCTCGTTATAAATATAGTTTTTTCTTGATGTTTAAGTGGGTCAAACCTCATGTACTCAGCGGGGACACTGCAACATTAACTAAACCCATACGCATTGAACCTCTCAGTCTCTCACTTATCCCGACAGTCCCTCTAAAACTGTATGAGATACATTACGTATGGACTTGAAAAAAGAATCCATAATCATTTGCAAATTAAACACGTTTCTTTAGAAGTATGTTTAAAGTTTGGGGTGGGGTGTTTTTTTCCAAGTCTATGCAGAAGCTTACAACCCCATACATGTTCAGCAGGGTGTCAAAATGATGAGTGCTCGCAACTGCCACACCCATATACTTTTACACAATACAAAGTTTAAATGCTAAAATAGTTATTTTCACTGGAATAGATGTCGAAGCAGAATGACGTACCCAGGCAGATTTTGCCGTTGCCATAGAAGCCGCGTTTGCAGCGACAGCGGTAGTTGCGGCGTTTGCTGAGACACACGGCGTCCGGGTGACAGTCCGCCTTGCCGGCCGCGCACTGGTCAACTGCAACACACAGCACAATACGGTCACAACCCCCGACAAAGACCACAGCACAATACAGTCACAACCTCCAACACAGAACAACACACCGCACTATACAGTCACAACCTCCAACAAAGAACAACACACAGTAAAGTACAGTACGGTACAGTACAGTACAATACAGTACAGTAAAAACCAAAACAAAAGCAAAGAACACGCAGCACATTACAGTCAAAACATCCTACAAAGAATAACACGCGACAGACTGCACTTAAGTGAAACCTCCAATAGGACCACCTCTCTATTGGGAACACGTCTATGATAAGACCCATTTTTTGAGGACCCATACCAATAGGACACTTCTCTACTGAGACCAATTTAGGTCAGTCTTTAGGGTGGTATTAAAACTACCAGAAGGTTCGATTGTACAAGAATACCGGACTTCTTTCATGTCGTAAAAATTATGAATAACCCTTTTTTACTGTGGGGTGGGGGTTAGTAGGTAATGTTCTCCATATAGACAAAGAGCATTTAAACTATCTCTGATATAGAGAAAGAAACACTAAAATGAGTTCATCAAGACAAATGACATCAATTGTAGAAGGTTTGAGTTATTTTAGGCTTCAAAGTATGCTTCTACAGTAAGCATCGATGACTAATATTTTCCAATGGAATAAAAAATACGCAATAGAAGCAATGTTTTATCTACCATTGCAGACTTTCCAATAGGCTTTAATAGATTACATCAGGTATCTTCCAATTAACGGATAACTAATCGAACCCATGCATTCTTACTTTGCACTTAGTTCGGCGATATTATCAAGCCAAATAAAAATCCTGTATCATTGACACTGGTAAAAAGTGTTAGAGAATCTTATTTCATATTTTCCATACTCTTAATTGAGTGATTCACCGACAATAGTTAGCATAAATTGTAATAAATTGTTCGAGAACGTTTGGTTGTATTGTAACCGTGATATTCCATCGTCAGTCATTAAAGACCTTGATATTGGTAGTTAATATCCACATTTTACTAGCTCCACGACAAGGCTTTACAAACAAGCCATTGTCTGTCAAAATCAACAAAGCAAATGGATAGAAAATAATCATGGGATAACGTCCATGGTGCAGTACAGTGCAACTAACCATAGTGTACGCTCTCATTGTGAACGATGAAGGGACATGGAATTAAATACTCAGTTTTTTTAAATGCAAAAGTAGTTAATGCGCAGTTATCCACTGTACCTAATTTTATAGAGATAAAGTACTCAAATATTGAAAATTTAGAAGCTAAAGTGATAAGATGCGTTACCATTGCAGCTTGGAGTAAAGCCTAAAATAAACTAAAATTTACAACAATGCGTTCCGGTAAACCAGATGCCCATATGGGTAAATCTGAGCTTGCTTTAGGCTTTATTCCATCATGTTGTTATAGTGGGCATCAATGACTAGTGAGATGGTTAATAAACGTTGCAATCACTTTCTACGCAAATGCAAACGACCACAACATGGCACACTGTACCAGGTTCGAATGGTTTATCTCCAGAGGTTACAAAATGATTGCATAAACTGTTAACTGTGGACACAAAATGTTTTTTGTAAGCCACACTTTAATTGGGAAATCGTTACACCCGCCTGGAAATGCACGCAGACCTACTTCGCTCTCACCTTCAGCACGCTCCTTAAAATGACGGGCCGTTAAAACATCAGCTACGTAGCAGGCAAACAACAGCATTAGAACCAGAGGCGGTCGCCGCGGCCAGCACGTGATAAGTCCTCGGACCAGGCGTGCCGTCGCAGATGGCATTGTCGCCTGCTGCTCTCAGAGAGGCTGCGTCTTGGTCTTCCGGGCTGCGGCGACAAACCGCGCATAGCCCGAGCAGATGAGACCGACACGCTTGCTGTATAGTCCACCACCGCCGGCACCTAGGCTCTTGTGCATTATCCAAACTATCCACTCGCGTCTGTGTCTACATATCCCTTATTTTTTTTTTCAATATTAGATTCAATAGACGTTATCCAAGAACGTTAGCCTACGTCACCGCTAAAAACGTGCGCCACTTAGACTTGAGGCAAAATTAAAGCTTATGAAACAAAGTGTTATCCTGTTTTTTTTGTTAATTCTAATTTCGTGCTATTATGTACTTCAACATTGACAAAACAGGCCTAGTCTGACCTATTAAAGGAATCCGTTATTTGAAGAAGAAACACAGTTGATGGTTTACAACCGACATTTCATCGTTGTTATAAGTAGGAAGCTCACACGCAGTCGTGCTGTTGATAAGTCCAAACGATTAGTGCAACAGTCTCGCCAGATTCAGTGTCGGCTGCTGAACGAAAACTGCCGCCATTGCTGCTCACGGGCTCTTTTTAAGCTAGAGGCTCGTGCCGAGTGTTTTGCATAATGTGAATTAACTTGCTGATGTTAAATGTATGAGACGTTAAAGCATCTCCACCAACACCTCGTGTTGATGAGAGTAACGGTACAAGTCTTCACTCTTTTTCTTCTTTCTCTTACTGTTGGTGTTGTGTTGCTCTTGTTCTTATTGTTCTTGTAGTTCTCATTCTTGTTCATCTTCTTGCCGTTGTTCATCTTATTGCTCTGGTTGTTCTTCCTGCTGCCGTCTACCTGTCATCCTTCCGTTTCATCAGACTACTTCTTACATAGCTCTTCTCCTGTTTTATCATGTTCCCACTTAGTCTTTGTTTGTATTGTAAAGTCTACACCACTGGACAATCTGGCAGTTATAATACCGCCTTGCTGCTAAAATACCAACCCACATCCATTTGTAATCTCATACTCTAATTATTTGCTACGGATAAAATAACAAGCCAGTGCAGCTGAATAATAAAATAAAGATTGTGTTCTGCTCGTTACTATAATAAGGATAATGTCTATATCATAATCTTGAATACTAGTTAACACTGATGTTCCAGATTTGTAAGCACAATATTCTAAATTGTGATTTTATTATAGAGTAGCACAATCTTATTGTAAGTGACATACAAATGGAGCAATAAAGTGTAGCATCAAAGCATAGAGTTCAGAAAATCTAGACGGCCAAACGTAAAGCACAATGCTGAGCCAATCTGTGCTGAATTTGTCGACATCAACCCTTTACTGGTGTGATAGAGGTCGATGTCTAATATTGTAGCTTAGGAAAAAGCATAAAACATGCTCAAATTTCCCAAGATGGATGTCTGATTTAACCAATCGCAGCGAGGCGAATGGTGAATTCAATGTGGTAAATTTGAGCTCATTTTAAGCTTTATTGCAAACTGACCGAATAGCAAGATTAACTACTGTAGCCTCTAAAGTGTTAACTCCTCCCTGAGCCAAGTGTCGAATGAGTGTTGATGTGTCTATGTTAGGGGTGAAGCGTAAACAAAGTGGTCATGAAAACTAGCTAGCGCAAGTCTCTTGCTGATTTGTGATGCCTAGAAGGTATTTCATTTTTATGATATTACATAAGTATATGGCTAAATTTTAGGAGTGAGTCGACTTGTCAAGGTGATATTGACCCCAGAGAGTGTATGTGTTTATAAACTTGATTGAGTGAGTATTTTTCATATGCTCTAAGTGTATCACAGGTCCTGTTTAAATTTCTTCATTGAGCTAAAAATATATCCTAATCTCGAAAGTTGACACGCATACGAGTTTTTGTCAGTCACCGCCCGTCTAAAGTGTGATGCACGTGATCATGAGTTGACTGAATTCAAAATTTAGCTCAGTGTATATAAATATATTATGCAAACGGATGTGGGTGTGAATACAGTACAGGCTCTGTATCACGATAACTGAGGGCTTGGCTAGATTGGTTTCATCAGAGATGTGGTCTGCTTGAAGATTAATAAAATTATCGGTGGTGTTTTTTATGAAGGTTTCGAACTATACTAGATGGTCTGACTTAGGCTAATTTATAGGTGGTCTCAATATAAATGTGGTCTTCATTGGGTGTTTTACTATATTCCCAGCGCAGTTGTATGTAAGATATTATTTACTTTTTAATCATTGATCCTACTTTAAATCTTCCATCCAAAAACTTAGCCCCCTTAATGCAAAGATAGTTTCGGGTATACAAATGTAATTCTATCTTTCTTGAAGTGAAATAAACAGAGTTCAATTCGATTAGTACACCAAAGGACCTTTCATAATTTGTTCGTGAAGACCTTGATGAGACTTTCTATAAAACGCATATTCCTTCAAATGATTAAGTTATACCAAGTGCCCCCCAATTATGACTTTATTTGGAACGAGATTAGATGTACTCTTACATCAGATTAGAAATTTATCGTTCCCCCAAAAAACTTGTTCTGAAGCACGCGTTTGTACATCAAGGGACGACGGTAATTCATCAAAACGTGTTTACAGAACTCATTGTATACTCTATAGTCTGTCTATTGCTGGTTTCCATAGTTTTCATTCTTCATTGCATGTTGATAAAATACCGATTAGTATCTTTTTAAGACTGTGGTGAAGTAGACACAGGTCGGTTTGGAGAAACGCTTGGGGAAGAGCGAATGAAAACAAAACTACGAATAGTCTAGAAAAAGTAGAATGTGACAGACAAAGAAGAGGTAAAATGTTATGTCTAGAAGCAAATAACAAAAGTTTTGAAATGCATGTTAGACTAGGCAGAATTTAAGAAAATGCTCATATTAAGGATGATGGAGGAATTTCATAATTAAGGCTGGCAAATAACTGTTATGCATATTCTATGTTCTAAATATACGTGCATAGCACACGTATTGCTGATGTAAATGGATGACACACCAAAACATATCCAAATTTACAGAGCAAAATATGTGGAGGACCACTTCTGGTTATTAAGTCTGTCAGTCATCAACTAGAACGCTGAAATTCATCGCTGAAAAGTGTTCTCCATACAAGTTAGCAGTACCCACTATGTAGTGAACAGATAGCAAAACGTGTCCTGAAAAGTGTGGTGTCTCTACCAGTGCGATGTCTCTAACTTAGAGAAATGCTACTGTTGTGCAATAGAATCTCTCAATAGAAAACACGGAGGGACTGGCTTCAAGTGGTCTAAACAAAGAGGTAGTCGCATCATGGAGTTCTAGCTTCGGTGTACTGATTTACGCTTTGAACCATATCAGATACGATCTTAAACTGGGGCGTTTCACTACGTACCTTTGTCCCCATACAGTGTGACGTTGACGCGGCACAAGCCCGTGCCCTGGCGGTAGTCGGCCCCGACCACGCGGTTGAAGCCGGCGTACACGTGCGCGTCTGGCGGCAGGTGTCCATAGGTGGCGTTCTGCCCGCTCAGCGTGTACAGGAAGCGCGAGCTGATGAACTGGCGCGGCCGACCGCCGTCCGGCGTCCACGCCACCAGCTCATCGCTCACCTACCAATGCGAAGACGGCAGATCTTGTTTTTAAGTGTGTGTGTGTGTGTGTGTGTGTGTGTGTGTGTGTGTGTGTGTGTGTGTGTGTGTGTGTGTGTGTGTGTGTGTGCGCGCGCGCGTTTGTGTGTGTGTGTGTTGGTGGCTGTGTGGGTGTGGGTGTGTGGGTGGGTGTGGGTGGTTGGGGTGGGTGGTTAAGGGTGAGGCTTTGTCGCATCCAATGCGTATACAGGACACCGTAATGAACAATGGTGTTTAAAAAGGAATTCATAAACGTCATCAAACACACACGTGCGCGCACGCACAGTTTTACTTGTGTCAGCTGAGTTGTCTCTATACATGTTTACTTCAGGTACTCCGTATAATATTTGACAGGTGCATTTCTTTTCTTTTCACATGTCTCTGGTAAGGGTCTGGTTAACGCACACAATACACAAACTAAATTTAAGCAGACCTCGACGTCGAGACGAGACCTCTTGGTGACGATGTTGTCGACCACTTTGAGCAGGAGTCCGCCGTCCATGGTGGCGTCCAGGTAGCCAGGCAGGTGGTTCCCGTACACGCGGAACTGGCGGTTGAACACCTGAAACGTCATGAAGGGTGGGGTTCCAAGTAACGAGGAGAATGCGGAGTAGGATGAATATAGTAAGAGGATTATGGGTGAATTCTAAAAACATTCCTGGCCACATAAACCTAATTGTTTGAACTCCACGTCGACATGCGCATGTCATGATAACTGACCATTAATTATAATGTCCACGTGATGAACATATGCCCTTAACTTTTCTGAGGCTAAAGTAGTAAATGGTAGCTAAAGAAACAACTAAAATAAGCTCAAACTTGCCAAGATGGCTGCCTGATTCACTCCAACTGCCTTCGGCTGAATCACGCCATGGTGTTGTGACAATTTTCAGCTTATTTTAGACTTTAATCTAGACTCCATTATTAGGCACCAATGAGCAACAAACTAATGAAGGGATGATAAGCAGACAAAATGAAAAACACTCTATATAAAATTTTACACATACCTGCGTCTCCGCCATGTTGCTGGTTGAGCCGTTGTCGCCTCCGTTGCCATCACCAAATGGGGAGTCTGAGAGGTCAAACGTCCAGAGGCGAGGCCGGTCGTATTGGAGTGAGAAGCGGGCATGTCTGGAAGGAGCAGCCATATAAGAGGGTAGCAATAGTATATGGACAGTATGGTACGTATTTGTGTATTTTTTTTTTATAATTGTTAGATTTCACATCTGATTCAGAGAAGTATATTGAAAGTCACGGACATATAATGCTTTAGTTGAATGCCTCATGTTAGGTCTATAAGATATTATTGATACTTCCCACCCCTACTGATTCTATTGATGTAGGTGTATGAATAAAACAAACGCCAGACACATGAGAGTAGGATTCATACTTGTAAGGCCCCGACAAGTCTAGCCGGATGACGGCCTGCCTGTCGCACTTCCGGTTTCGTGGCTCCACTCGTGGGGTTTGCAAGAAACTGACGTAAGCGCTAGGAGATGAAAATAGAAATATCATATTATCATGTGCGTGTCCTATGCCAAAGTAACGTTAGATTTTTGCGAGCCTTAAAACCAAGATTACAATAATTCAAATATGAAGTTAATTCAAGAACAAATAAAACACAATTACAACTAAAACAAAACGTGAACAAGCTATGTAGGCCTAGCTTAGGCTGCACCAACGAGACTATTGTTGTTTTGTTTTATTTACTATTGGGCCATTTCCTATGCATAAAACGTACACCTATACAACAGTGTTCTAACCTGTAGCCAAAGACGACTCCGCGTTGAAGATCGAGGTCCACTCGTTGCTGGGGTGCTGCCGAGGGGACCGGTGCCGACTTCCGAGCACAGACGAGCTGGGGCGAGCCGCAGAGCCGCAGGATGAGGAGCAGGGAGGCTAAGCAAGGGGATTCAGAATGATTTTGCAATAGGACTTACAAACATCGACGATTTCTCAATTTAGGGCCTGACATTGAACAACTCTGAACTAGAATGTGTCGCGGCTCGATAAGTATTGTGTTGGTTCGCCACAATTAACAGTTATAGGCCTACACGTTTACCATTCAGTTACAGGCTGCTTTGTCGTGTGTTGGAAAATCAAGTCTCACAGTGTGAATCATTGATGGCGAATCACTCGCGATTTAACTATCGCGACAAATCGGCATAAGCCACCAAGATGTGTTGCAGTCGCAGGCAGATCTAGGAGACACAGGGACATGTCTGCACCCCGGTTTCATCCAAAAATAATTACGTGTGCGACACTCCACACGAGTCATATCTACAGTACACCGTACGGCTTCTTTCGTGAAAAAAACAAAACACAAAAACAAAACCCCACAAACTCGTGGATCTGTCTAACATGTTAGGTCTATTTGATTAACCAATCGTAATAGAAACAAGTTAAGACATCTTTTAGTGTAGATATATTTCTTTCATTTGTAAAGAGATTCATTGGATTTATTTTTCATATCAACAATTATAACTAATTTTGCGATAAATCCATAAAAAACTTACTATAAGTGTCTGAATATTTTCGTACATTTTCAATGTCCATCGTCTGAGACTTTTTCTGTCACCAGGTGGCAGCACGTGCCAGAAGTGTCATGGAATTGCTAAGCCTGGTGTTGACTACAACTTACTTCAGATTTGATGGCCAACTATATCAACAGAAGTTTGGTACAGCGATGGCCAGCCCAGTGTCTCCAATAGTGGCAAACTTATTTATGGAAAACCTCGAACAAACAGCTATAGCCACAGCGGATGAGGACATCAAGCCAATATGGTGGAAGAGGTATGTGGATGACGTGGTAACGAAGATTAAGTGCGGCACTGTGGAACGTCTCAATGATCATCTCAACCAAGTAGATACGACTCGCAGTATAGTGTTTACTCATGAAACTATGGTAGAGAATAAGATTCCTTTTCTTGACACCCTGATTGAAATTGAAGACAAGGGCTCTCTAAAAACCACGGTGTACAGGAAATGCACACACACACACACACAAAGCAATATTTGAGTTTTGAGTCTCACCATCCAACTGTACATAAGCTAGGAGTAGTGAGAACACTTTTGGACAAAATGGATACAGTTGTAACAGAAGAGTTAGATAAAGAGACTGAAGAACGCACGATCGTGGATGCACTGACCACTTGTAATTACTCTAAGTGGGCAATTCAAGAAGTGAAGAGAAAGAAGAAAGATGCCAACAATAAGAAGTCTCGGAAGACAGCAGAAAAAGACTTTAAGGGGAGCCAGAGGTATGGTCGTTCTCCCTTATGTTAAAGGCTTGTCCGAAAGAATGGCTAAGGTTTTAAAAGATCACAAGATCTGTTCAGCCTTCAAACCTTATAAGACTCTCCGCAAGATTTTAGTTCATCCCAAGGACAAAATCAAACAAGAAGAAGTATGTGGGAGTGTGTACAGTATTGGGTGTAAGAACTGTCCAAGTTTATACATTGGTGAATCAGGCAGGAAATTCGGCACATGGCTCAAGGAGCATCAAAGAAATGTGGAGACACATGACCATAAAAATGTGTGCACCAGAGCCACCCGCCTCAGCACCACAGAAGTTCACCAATCAGCCATAACTGACCACATGAACAACCTCAACCATGTACCAGATTGGGATAGTGCTAAAGTTGTGGGTAAGGATTTCGAACCTACTGGACAGACAAATCTTTGAGTCGATAACAATCCGAAAGACTGAGGAGAACATGAACAGAGATGAAGGAGCATACCAGCTATCTCACGCCTACGACAACCTTCTGAGACCTAGGGCAGCCCCAAACCACCGCGCGCGCCCTCGACCAACCCCCAACAACAAACACTGACCGACTTCCACTTCTGTCACGTGCTGCCACCTAACCTGGTGACAGAAAAGTCTCAGACGATGGACATTGAAAATGTCCGAAAATATTCAGACACTTATAGTAAGTTTTTATGGATTTATCGCAAAATTAGCGATACTTGTTGATAATATTTCTTTCAATTGCAGAAAACAGCCTAAATATGGTGTTTTATTATATTTTACATTTTTCATAGATACAAACTTTTACTCTTCAGGTAGCTTTGCTAGTCTTTAACCCATACACATATAGTTGATAAATCCATTTGCTTGTTATGAAATAGTATTTGCGTCGAACCATGAAATGTAGTTGACAAATCTTATATGATTATGCTAATCTTGTTTACTATTGATTATCTCATATTACAAATAACTTACAACAGGTGGTTACACCTACATTCCTACTTATATTATATATTGCAATCTTTATTGTGAAAGTATAAACTAACATTCACATATACAACACTAAATGAATAAAAAATACTAAGTTGCAGTGGGAATATCTTTTCTTTGAGTTTTTGAGTTTAAATTACAATCGTAATCCATGTAGGAGTTGATAAAACTTGAATCAATCTCCTTCTAGCTGCCAACACGAAACGCAATATCGTTTGGAAATTCATTGAATCGTGTCTGAACGTGGCACGAATTGAACAAATAAAAATGTTTAGAATTACTCACCTGCCAGCGCAGTAGAAGCCATTCTAGTTTGTAAATCAACGGGATTTCGCAAAAATTCCATTAAATTCTTACATTAGTCTCAATTTATCACTCGTCGTTAGTCAATGAACTCTTTTCACTGCATTGTTTTCTCCTACAGGCACTTGGCAAAATGTTTCAACGTGTTTTGTTTTTTTCTTGTGAAAAACTGTATTTGATCTCGTCTGCTTTGTAGTAGCAGTAACCGCGGTTTATAAAGAAAGCTGCAAGCTGCAATGCTTGTGGCCTCCAAGAGGAGATTTATTTGTGCTGGGCATTATTTGGTGAGTAATTAGAGTATTATTGCTCAAAAGAGTGTGAGAGTGGGGCAGGGAAGATGAATAGAAGGAGCTGGAACATGACACGCCACGCCGTGCTGTCACTCTCGCTTACGTTGAAGTTTGCCAGCTGCCTGCGATTTGCTCACTCGATTGCCGCACCCAGACAATAGCGAAGGAAGCCTGGGCTTTTACACTCTCAAAGCGAGCATGTTGTGTTTACACAATATTAGCCTAATGTTGCCGTGTTAATGGAAATCACATTAAGAAATGTTTGAAGTTTAATTATTTCTAGAAATTACACTATTTTTTACATTGTGCATGGTAAATGCATAGCTGTCATTTTGAAAGAAAAATACGCTGTATATGTAATCGAAACGTATCAAACTAATAACAGTTCAAAGACAATGTCAATGTAGCAATGGCACCTATCTATGTATGGCATAGATGAATAAACCTTGTGATTTTGATGCACAAACTGTATAACAAAACACAGCGCTATATTCGTTCATATAATTTTGGCATTCAATCAGACTACATAGAGTGCTTGTTAATAATAATGTTTTAGAGATGCTTTTTCAGTCTTATCGGGTGCTCAGCAAACTTTCCATCGTTTACATCACGTCCATTGTTGCTCATCAATGTTCGTTCTCAACTCTCAGGGGAGCATATGGTGGAGCTTACCGTAGTTCTAGCCAGCTAGTGCGCTACACACTTGTACACATTCACACAGCTTTCATCGACAGCTACGTGGAACCGTAACTGTAGATGTGCGTAACTGGTAAGATATGAGTGTGTTAAACACCCACCACCAGACCAGACCGGAGCTCGAGCCCATGATTCTTTGGTCACGAGTCTAACTCTCTATACTCTAGGCCAGAGACAGAAGCACCAAACGAATAACGCTAGTACAACAGTGCATAATGCGTTTCCAAATTCTCAGTCAAAACCTCCTAGGCAAGTGACTCAATTAACTTGCCAGGATACTATGACGTGTTGATAAATTAATGTTTGTTTGTTTTCGCATACAGTAGAATATCTAGACCGGCCTCGGGATAGGTCTCAAGTAATCTCAATGGGGTGGTGGTCTCTGTATGGAGATTCGCGTTGGTTTCTACATGAAGACTTGGGACCGGAGAACGTTGTCTTATTATAGAGATGGTCTCTTTATAGATGTGGTCCTAATGGGCAGTACTACTGTGTGCCTTTTAATGAAAGATGCACAGTTGCACACGACTTGAATGAGAAAACCTATTCCGAAAGACTGTCCTGGTCGCCTATGTCTCTATTCCGCAGTCAAATCGTATTCTAAAGGCGGATTCTTCTGCTTGGTGTCCTTGTTTTTGCTGGTTTGTGCGTATGACGGTGTTTCGAAGAAGTGCTGACACATTCCATGACTGATGGTCAGGATCATAGTAGATATCCAATCAAGAAGTTGGTCTTTGAAAAAACTGTACCATTTTAGATGTAAATGATTAGGCACAAGCCATCACCTTATATTCACATGCTCGTGCTCAGATCTTCGAGCGGGATTCGACTTGTACATCAACCCCGACCCCCCCCCCAACACGTCTTTTACATAATCACCATTATTACCGTCAGATCACACACATACCCTTTCAAACGTCATAACAAAAGTGAGCATTGACACTAAATTGATGAAACCATCGACAACTCTTTCGACCACACATTTATAGTATGTATTTCATAAACAGAATATCCCACGGGTACACAAACACCCATTAATAACTGGAGAGGCAGGCAATTCAAATTAATTCAAATGCATGACACCCCAGTTCTGTTACAATATAATGTATAATGAAAAAGAACTAACTTCAATATGGCCTTGTTTTGCTGGGCGCTGCGTGGATGTGTTTCCAGGTTTACATTATGTGCTATGTATTATACAACGTATATCACAGATTACAAAGCATATACACATGGATGCCTCAATTGTGATTACATTGCTGGGGATTCGTCGCCAGTTACAGTACAACCACTTAAATACAGAAGTCTATGTTGCGGTTGCGACTAAAGGTCATAATGACATAACATAGATTAAATAGAGGTACAGCTCTGCCACCTCAATACAGGAGGCATGATCCCGTTTAGCTACTTATTGGGGGTGGGGGGGTGGTGGGGAGGGGGGATCCCCATCAAATACGGCGCACTTTTTTACAAGGTGTGCTGGACTTTGGTATCTAAGTCTGGATCATATGATACATGTGTATACCGTTTACATTTGTACTTGTGTCGAGTATGGTCCAGGCAAAAAAAGTCACCGAGTGCACGATCCGCGAAATGTAGTTATCATGGACTTTTTGTGAACAGTTATTTCACTTAGTTTATTGGTGATAAAATAAACTAAACTATGATAATATAAAAAAATGTTCAAGCGTCTTCATAATCGATATACACTATCCAGAAGCAAGGAGTGGTAGATCTGAGGAGGAGTGGCAGTGCCACCTCAGCCCACCTGTTCCGGACAGTTTGTCAATTGTCTTGGCCATACCCCAGATCAACTAGATTACAAGGCATGTGCGCTTCATAAACATTTGGAACGTTTTCTGTCCCCTCGCCGGAAATCATGGATCTGTCACCGTGAAGTTTTGCTAGGCTTATCTAAAATAAATTGAATAAAAGTAATTGATTAAAGTGTATTTGATTTAAGTCCAGTCCTGTTTAGCCATCCAAACTCAATTGCCCGGCATACCAAGAGTAGATGTCAAGTTCCCCTGTATTTAAGTTGGTGTACACGTGCTTTATCCGCTATCACCATATTACACAATACATAGGCGAGGGTTCATGATGTAAATTAGTTCAAGGGTCCACGGTGTTAACCTTCTTAAGTACTTATATCAATCACCAAGTGATCAACGAACCAGACAGTATAGCAAGTAATATAGTTGCGAGGATTACTCTTCAATCTTGACTTGTAGGTGTGCAACCATCCTGTTCAGAAATAATGCAGTCTTGAGCTCTTCTTTTTTTCTCTGGGTGGCGGGTATGCATGTAAGGGTAGTGGGCTGCAGAATAAAAAGAAAAGGCTAAAGAAGGTTATTGCTTGGAATATTAAGAGAACTAGTTTGATTATTTTTGCACTGTGAAAGAATGTCATAAAGTTATAAAAGTGGGTCGTAGTAATTATTAAAGTGGACTAATTTTCTATATTCTGAAGTGACTGGAGTTTATTGCGGCTACCGATTCTTAACAATGGATATGTCGAATTCCGATGTAAGTATATATTTTTAGAATTGTTTTTATTTCAAGTAATATTATTTCCATGGAAATAGATTAATACAAATGATTATTATAATGAACGCTTGACCAACAGAATGTGTAATTTTATGTGGTATCTTTAATTTCTTTATTCTTCAATTTTCACATGGTAATTAATGTGTCTTACCTGTGGCTTCTCCAACTGAACCGGTTTAACATCATTTCTGCTTTTCCTATAATATAGATATATGTTCAACATAGCAAGCACCCCAAGAAAAATGGTTGATTTCAGGAGGGCCCTACAATCGTTGTAAAAGATGGCGATGGCAATGTTGTTGAAGGTGTTGTTGAACAAATTGGTAGAAAAGACACTGACTCTGATCCTTTGAAAGATTCGCGGGGCACCAGAACTTACAGTACATATTCCGAAAAGCAAGTGTCTGAAGGTGAGTATATTTTTCCATTTCAGTTCTGATTACGAATTCAAGGGAATCTGTGATAATATCAATATATACACGTCCTCGGGGAAAATGTACTATTTATTTTTTGTATAGCTAGACTTTGAAACCACCAATCTAAAACGATAGTGGTAATAAGAGTATCAATAGTGGATCTACGTCTAGGGTGGTAGGGGCTTAACCTCTTACACATGAAAGGACATTAAACAATGTTCCGCACGTGCAGGGGGCACCCCCCCACACACTTCACTAAAATACTCCATGATTTTCATAGGGGTTTTGGCATGTCCGCCATCGATCGCCAGTACAAAAGTACATACATTTGAAAGCTTACATTATATATTTCATATTTTCATTTGCAATATATCAAATGTGTATCAAATATGAATAGTCAACTCGCAAATGAACATGTACGCTGAAATGCGTATTGCTGCGTAACTGTTATTTTTCATCGAGACTGGCTTTAGTTTAGGAATTGTCACATCTAGCGATGGTAATTCCCCACAGTGGTAGTTGATGAATGAATAGCACGAAAGTTAAAAGTCATGTTCTATTACTTAATAACTATTTTCACTCAGATCATTGCATGTCTGACACACAAACATGAAATGATACATACATATAACACCACTATTACACCATATACTATTGGGCTCGCAAAGTTTCCCGGTGTAATAATATACAAATGTACCTTTGACTAGACTTACCAGACATATGTCTATATGTCTTCTTAAAATTGAGACATCAATGTTTGTTTGAATTGACAAGTGCTAATTTGCAAACGACGTAACGATGCTTGATTTTAGGCTATATTTCGGGCATCTCTACAGATTATCACAGAATTTGGTAATGACCTGTTGTTTACTGTTGATATTGTTATTGACATTTAAATTTCCACACGTGATAAAGCGATAAAGCCGATGACATTCTAATACTTGACCATGAACTATATCCACGGTTGTGGAAATCATAGTAATAATAACTAGCACCTGAAATGAAGCACACCTGTCACTGCAGAACCATATATACTATGATAATTAGTAGATAATAATTCGTAAGTCTACATACATTAAAAATATTTTGATACATAATACCTAATTGTATAGAATCAGAATAATTATGTGAAAACCTGAAGCCATTTGTGAAATCTTGTTTCACTCAGAAGAAATCTTCGGACAATTGCGCTCTCTAGATGGAGGCAACGCAAACGTAGCCTAAATAGGGCTATACCCTTCAACCTTCACATACGTGTTGAAAAAAGCTCGCTGATATCTCTATGGTGTCAATCATGTATTGCTGTAGGTTTTAATGTCCGCTGGCTGTAAAAGTTCTGCATTCAGAGCTACCAAAATATTTCATAAATACCGGTCTTTCACGATCATCGGTCATACACATGCGCGGTGCAGTGGAGGAAGTGTATGCGCAGTCCCAAGTATATACCTGACACCTGATGTTATTGAAATTGACATCCATATATTGGCCTTCAAAAATTTCATTCAAAAATTGTGTGATTCTATCTTCTTGCATTCCATTGGTTCTTGAATTCATTATCTTTGATGTGTTGTTGAAACATTTTTTAATCTTATTTTTATCTATTTTCTTTTAATTTCACAAAATCACTCATCGTTGGTCTACGGGAATTAGGACCATGCCGAAATTTTATTTAGCTGTGAAGGGATTATTCGTTATATAGATATTCTTGAACACTGTGTAGTCCACGCGGTGATAAGAGATTGGGTTGAACGTGTGAGGAATTATTGCCAAGTTTGCTCTTTGAATGTTTCTCTACAAATAATAACGAATTACACGTGAAATTCGGCTGTTCACCGACGATAAAATGCGTAATAGTCAACCGCTACAGGATGTGACAAAAACATAGTCATTTGATTGGTGGAAGGACGAAAACTAAGATTGGTGGTAAATATCACCCATAGCGTCTTCAACCTATTTTTTTTTTTTCATTTGTTTCTTGTTGCAGACGAGAATCTAGACATCAAGACATCACATGCTTCGCGCTCTGAGAGATGCACGAACTGCTGCAACACGTTCTTCCCGTCTGGCTTCATCAGCGAGATCAAATGCATGTTTCACATCACGTGGCCAATTGTGAGTATGGCAATGCAAACGATATTGATACACATCATTAACGAGCTTTAGTTTTATTTGTCTGCAAGAGTTGAACACAAAGGGGTTCAGTGGAAACATGGTGTAGGATGGGCAAATGCAAAGTTTCTACACACGCAGATTGTACTTTCTGCACCCTCCTCCCCCCAACTCAATTTCTCTAATGATATGATTAATAATTAAACGACCTGTCTTGCCTACAAAGCAGTAGGTAATGTTCATGCCAAACGAACTTAAACATGAATAGTACACGTTGTATTCCCAGGTGATTACACAGATCTGTCAGATGATCCTCGGCCCCATTTCCCTGATCTTCTGCGGTCACTTGGGAGATGCCATCCAGCTGGACGGAGCGGCTCTCGCCATTAGTGTGAGTCTATATAGGCTTTATTGGTCATATTGGCAATTATTTTACTGTAGATATATTTGGTTCAATTACATCGGGATAAAACTACTGAGAGGACAATCTATATATAAGTTATGCTTTCTGACATTAACAATTTTGTGACTGTAGATTATCAAATAAAATCTCTAAATGGTGACCGATGTACAAAAGATGATACCTGTGATTATGTCTGTCTTGTAATTTGCCATGTGTCATAGTTCATAGTATAGAGTAGGCTAGAGTTGAATTGCCCATATTAGTTATCCCACTCGAGCACAGTCCCTGCTGGTACGGGCTCCCGTAGTTTCAACGATACCACTGTTGATACAGGACCAATTATGCAATACTGACCAATGGTCATTTACTGTGATAATATACTTGCAGAAAGTTATCGCACCATACAGGAAGTTGGCCAGGACAGTGAGTGGAAAATAACATTCTAATGTACATTTGAGTAGGTCGCTCTTTCTTGTAGTATAGATAACACGGAGGTACATAATAGTATTTGGAATTATGTTTTAAATTCTCCTTGCCAAAACTAACATGCAAGTGTTACGCATAGGTTTGTTGACTTTCACACCCACCATTCAACTGACGTCATAGTGCACTGACCACAATTCCATGTATGTGCTTAGCTTATCAGTATTACATAATTAGTCCCACATCAATAGTTGAATCCTTAAAGCTACGGGAGCCCGTACCCATAGTCAGTTTGTACAAAATAAACACCCCTTTTCCAGATGATCAACGCTACATGCATTGCGGTAGGGCAGGGTTTAGGAACCGCATGCGATACATTCTTTTCCCAAGTAAGTATTATTCTTGATCACTCACAAATACTTTGCTGAAAGTATTAGAAGTACCTAGATTTGATAAAGATGTTATTATTACACCAAATAATAATTTTTGTTTCAGACTTTTGGCAGCAAAAATAAAAGCTTGTTGGAGTATACCTCCAAAAAGGTATGCCTGACTTCCATATGTATCTAGACATTTTATGAATAATGAAAGGCTTTTTATAAGGATTCCTATATCATACAAATAATATCCGTGTGACTATTCACTGTTTTGTCAAACTTATTTGCAGCCATTCTCATTTTCTTGCTCTTTCTGCTTGGGTGTTATACTGTACACCTCAATATGGGTAATATATTAGTAAGGGTAGGACAACATGCTGACATATCGAGGTATTGCAATGATAATTTGCTGCACTGCCGTGAATAATTCTACAGTCACTTGGCAAATTGCGGTAGATGGGGATGGTATCTAATAAAAATCCTTGAGCAACCCCAAAAATCCGTATCCTCCGTAAGCATACGTCTCTATCCATAATATGTTGGATCCGTATTATGCCATGTGACTGTAGCTTAATAACTCAGGGGCGTCATTATGCAGATATGAAAAAGTGGTTGTGTTTAAAAACTACAATGGCTATGATTTCTAGGCTTTACAATCTGAAAAAAGGGTCCAAAATGACAAAAAAGAAATATGCAAAACAGTGGTTGGGCCCGGGCCCACCCATTGGCGACGCCCCTGTAACCACCTATCCTGTTGTATTGTTACTGTACGTTTTAATTCAATGATTAGTTAGTTTTAATACATAACCAGTTTGCTTGTTTGTGTGCATGTACACGTGTCTAACCTTTGCATGTATTGCATTGTTAAAATACATGTAGTTTCTTTCACTTTATTTCAACATTTTTGCAGTTACATATTTTTTACCATGGACTTCGTGTCATAATCACACATTATGGGTTCATATGTATAGTGCCATGCACTTTATATATTTGCAATGCGTTGCTTGGTAACAAACATATTTTCTAGTGTTTGAGTATTTTCTTTAATTGTTAAAACGAATATAGTTTTTAATGAATACTTAATTTACACTGCACTTTATTTCAGCGGTATTCATATTTTTACTTGCACTTCTTCCGTGTTTTGCACTCCATATAAATCTAGAAGCTTTTCTTGTGGCCGTCAAACAACATCCAGATGTTTCCAGGTAGAGTTACATAAAAAGTGGTCTACAGTATCTTTAAATCTAATCCGATGCTTTGGCGTATTGGGCCGTATGTTCTGTGGCACGAGGCAAATTAATGTTTGATACGGGAAAATGTAGTGTAATATGGAACCAGCACTTCGACACGTTCGACCCGTACCTGCATTGCACCCGTCTCTAGAGCAGCTTTCCCACGTTAAGATATGGGCAAAACGGCCAATGGAGACCAATGTACGACAGTATACAAGCATCTCTTACCGTATTGTATCTTTACGGGGGCATACGAGGTGCAATAAGTAATGTATAGAGGACTATTAGCGGGGAAACTATAGCATCATATTCATTTCAAACGATATGTACAATGTATCTAGTTAGGGACATAGTTAATATACCGTACCATAAAAGATTAAAAATGAAGAAGTTTTCAATTTGGAGAATTTAATTGATTCTAAGAATCCTTGTTTTAACATTGTGATAACTAGATCTAAAGTCCTATACCAATTGAAAACACTGTGATTACATAATACATCTGTTACCATACTGTGTTTCAGATTAGCTGGAAATTATATGCTCATATTCATGCCCGGAGGATTGGTAAGCTGACTCTTTATTTGATTATGTATTTAACTGTAAAAGTTACTTTTGTAAATTGAGAAACAGCACACGGACAAGTTCTGATGGCTCTAGATCTAAAGCATACCTTCATCTTCCCATTAAATAATGAAAATTGATTTCTACGTGTTAGACACCTGTTACCTATAATCATCAAGAACGGAGTTTCCGCACAAAGATAATGAAATTAGGTTTTCTTTTTCAATTGCAGAGTTTCTTCATGTATATAATCTTGGCGAAATATATCCAAAACCAGAACATTGTTGTACCAAACGTGATCATCGGTATTACTGCGAACGGTGTCAACGCGCTTCTGCACTATGTCTTTTTGTACCGTCTCAACTGGGGCACCAAGTAATTGTCGTATTTTTATTACATATTTAAAGCAATTAAGTTTGCAAATTAAAGATTATTCTAGTTAAATACAGTAAAAGCTCCAATTAAGACCACCTCTCTATTTGAGACCACCTCCATAATAAGACCGCTTTCCACAGTCCCAAACCTTCATAAATTTACCAAAAGGAACCTCTGTATAGAGACCACCTCTCAATAATTCTATCCCAGCTTTACTTATAAATAGAAACTTGCAGTAACAAACATCACCACGTGCACAGTATTTTGGTATCGCGTAACATAGACATACTGTTTTACACTGTTTTAATCTCTATTTGTTTCTGCAAGTTTCTATTTATGGTAAAGCTGGGATAGAACTATTGAGACCACCTAACACCTGCAGTCCTAATAGAGAGGTTCTACTGTAAATGTAATTAATGGCAGTTCGTCACAGTGGCAACTTGCCATAATGCATCTTATATATTCGTGCATTATTGTCTCACCTTTAAGTAATTCTTTCATCAAACAGGTGTGGTTTATTTGCAGAGCCAGGATTTCCTGGCAGTGCAATTAAACCTAGTTAAAATACAAATTGTGGGGGCAATAGAGGGCGATCGAGTTTTACGTTCGCATTGGATCTCCCACCACATAGGTTCACACTCATTGCAAACAGTTGCAGGGATATTTCCGGAGTAACCAAATGATGCATCTATCGCTCTAGTATCGTGCATACGTTATTATATTGGTATGTTTTTACTGTTTTTAGTGGTTCGGCAATCGCAATGTCGTGTGCGTATTTCGTGATGTTCATATTGACGTTGCTGTACATTCTTATTTCCAAGTGTTACGTTGAAACCTGGGATGGTGAGTTGTGCACGTGTAGTACACTATATGCTGGGTGGGCACAGTAATAGTTGCTTCATGAATGTCGCAATTCATATAAAGCACCAACGGGGATTTTTGTAGTAATTTGGTATTGATCTGATTGGTAAGGGCATATTCTAAGAACATATTTATGCTGTTTTTATAGTTGTGCAAATTAAATTATACTTAGTAGTTATGCTGCACACCCTTGACTCATACACGTCATTTAGTTCACCTTGATAGTTCACACACATTCATGCTATTTATAATGCATACATATATAGCATATATTTCATAAATGACGATCGCATTCCGTTTATTGCAGGTTGGTCTTGGGATTGCCTTAGAGACTGGGGAAAGTTTGTCCGTTTATGTATTCCTGGAATGCTCATGCTGTGCATGGAATGGTGGGGATTTGAAATTGGCGTTTTCCTTACTGGTAGGCACCAAAACTAAGCTTCTATATGTAGTCACACCACTTGTTCAACTTACTAACTGCTGACCAACAGCTTATCAATACCGCTTTCTTCTGTTTATGTATAATTACCGACAGATATGTATTAATGTAATGTTATGTAACCCCAGGTGACCTGCATGGATAAATCCACAGAGGCAGTTTATAGACATACAGAACACACAGATTAATCTCAAAATCCAATAAATGTCCCCGCAAGCAGCCAAGCCTTTCAGTCATTAGGTTCAGAGGCGAGACCCATGCCCAGACTAGCTCGATCTTTCTGCACGACTGCTGGACTTATGGTCTCACCTTGCCTTTCATCTCTCTCTAGCACATAGAAATTAATCTACACATTCTAGCATATTTATTTGCTAACGCACACTGGTAGTCCCTTCTGTAGGGGCAATGTTTCCAGCCGAAAAGTACCAAAAGGTTGTTATACATTTTTAGAAAGGGCTGTATCCATAGATTATGAAAATCAATTTCTTGTGTGCGGCTGTTGGTGGAAGAAAGCGTATTGCTTGATTGAAAATGGGTACCTAAGAAAAATTCTACTTATTAAAAAATAAGCTGTATCTCAGAAAATCGTGTAATGCATGTTATAGAAAGCAGTGATGTTTATTTTATTACATTTGCTACTTGCCTATGGGTGTCTAGAACAAAACCAATACAAAATTCATTCTGAAATGTCTGTTTAAACTAAAAATTAATGAATATTTTCGGGGGCCCATCTCACGGAATTTGAGATACGGTAATAGTTTGTTGAAAAAGTTTTTTCTATGATTGCACAGTAGATGAAAAGTATCATATGTGATATGTATCTGATGGGAAAATCATCTAGAATTCATATAAATCCAATTTGAACCCTCTCACTTTCTTGATAAAAAAGGTATGGTACATTTACCGACCCCTACCCCCATAGCATTTCCAGTAACCTGTATACGGAGTCTGTAAATATGAGTACTGATATGTTAATAAAACATGATAGGTGATTATGATTTTTACTATATATATCATGGGATATACTGATATGATACTCTAGCTATATTTGGAGTGCATTTGTTTTTAATATTTTTTCAATATTCATGATCGCCATTATGTAAAAATACATTTTCGCTAATAACATTTTTATTATTAATGATACAACTGTGATTTTGGTGCCTAACTATATGTTTTTGGGGTCATAGAATCTAAATCCAGCAATAAAAGTCACATTGATCAAATAGATATAGGAAAATCCAAGATGGCCGCCACAGAGATGGGTGAATTCTGTGATTGCCTTGAACTTTTTAACTGTTAATGGCATAAATATTCTTTGTTGTCCAACAACATGTTTTTGGAGTCATAGAATCCGAACCAGCTAACTAAAGGCAGATTGACTACATAGATATAGGCAAATCCAAGATGGCTGCCACTGAGATGGGTGAATTCTGCAATGTCCAAAATGGCCGCCAAAACCATAAAATGGCCATATCTCCATCAATAAAGGTCCTAGGAATGTGATTTAGGTGTCTAGTGTATGGGGTAAGACTACAAGTAATTTAGATTTGTATCTTAGATAAAGGTAATATGACACCCAACATCAATTATTAGAAAAATATTTATAACAATCATCAAAATTATGTTAAAAGTTACATATTTTACACATAAGTAATAAAAAAATCACACAGTGATCACAACTTAGTGATCATTCAACCACGTCATGATACACACATTTGAGAGATCAATGTATTCAAATCGCTCCCTCATCAGTTTCTGAATCATCGTCATCATCATCATCACATCATCTTCTGATAGATTAGTATTGGGATTGTCCCAATGTCCTGTCTCTCCATCATCATCATCAACACTTGCAAAACTCTCTGCACAGCATGCCAGCTTTATGGCTACTGCAGCTTGTGCTTTGACATGACATGCGTCACAAGTTCGTGCCCCGTTGTTGTTTTTCTAATTCACTGTGATTGTTTTTTTTATTATTGCACTTGTTTATAATTAATTCATGTACATGGTATGTCACAAATGCATAACATTTCCTGTACGGCCATCGGCATTTTCGGAAATAAAGATTGAAGATTGAAGATTGAAGACACAGTGTAGCCAAACCCGTTACGTCGTGTGTCTGCCACTGAGTTGCTGATTCCACCAAGCACGTCGCCACAGTACAGTGTTAATACTAGAAGCCTTGTTAAAAGTCGTGCCCCTTGTAGAGGACAGTCCCCCACTCTGCACGTAAAAGAACTCACCTAGTTTGAAAACAATAGGCTCAGCTGGCTACCTAGCCTGCCTCTGGAGGTCCATGTAATAACACCACGTGGCCTCCCCTGCTATAATCATCAAAACTGATGGCTATTCACACAAATTCACAAAACACCCCTTAGTATTTAGATACTGTGGCATTAATATCTGTGTATATAACCGATTTCTTACAGCACCTCATATACACCTGATCTAATGGCACACTCTTACAAACTCATCAGTGTCATCAAACTCTTTAATTTACCTATAAACAGCTGGTTCATTTGGAATATGTTCATTGTATATGCAGATTTCATCATATTACATTTACTTAAGAAAATATAGTTACATATGCTACGTTAGCGCATACATGTTTCATCTGTCATGTTTTCGAAAGTAATAATCTGCATTTGAGTTACAAACACATACTTGTCAAAGCGCAGATAAACATCACCAATGTTCCAACAAAACCTTCAAATTGTTGACAACAGAGGCCCAAATGTTTTGAACTGTTCCACCTAGGGGCCATTAAGCCAATTTAAAATATTTGCGTGTAGATAGAGAAATTGGCTTTCCATTACACATCACAGAGGGTCACTATGTGCTGAAATTCGTAGGTACAATGAAGACAGTCCAAAAGAATCAACTCAGAACAACAGGGATAAAGGAGCTAGTAGGATTTATGATCTTACCCCTGCTACTATGTTACCAGGGATGGATGTTGTGCTCTCAGTTTCCCAAAAGAAGAATAATTTTAATTATTCAGTCATTGGCAATATCTGTGCAAAGTTAGACTCCAGCAATGGCAAGCTGGTTCTAAGGGCTGGTTGTAACAGGCAGTGCTCCCTTTCCAGTGGAAATAAATGGTGCAGTATCATGTCGCACTGACTTATCTGTCATGCATGATGAGACAGACACGATTCTCATCATCTTCACCAATTCAGGGGTTCTTCACATCTATACATAATATTTGATAGATGTTACCTTGCTACGGCAGGATGCATTCTCATCCATCATATAGTAGCTGCCATACCAAACAGAACCTACCGTATTTATATGTGATGACACTGATGTGTTTGTATTATTGTGCCATTTTGTCAATATTGGTTCAATTATAAAGCAGGTAAGATGAGCTCCTGTAAGACGTTGGTCATGTACACAGATATCAATGCCACAGTATCTAAATACAAGGGGATCATGAATGACTTGCTTCCAAGCTATGGGCTTACAGGCTGTGATACTGTGGTAATATGCTACGACATAGTAAAACCCACAGCTATCAACACACTCAGAACAGGGAAGTATCCACTAGATGATCTTGGCAACATTTCCTGTTCTGTTGAGCCACAGCATTCATGTTGGAATGTTATGGACATCTTGAATGTGAGTGCACAAGTCTTACAGAAGCAAAACAGAATATATTGGAGATATAGTAGCACATTTCCATGTTAAAGCACAAGCTGCAGTTGCCATAAAGCTGACATGCCATGTACAGAGTTTTTGCAAGTATTGCGAAGAGACAGGGACAGGAATGTTTCAATCCCAATACTAAGCTATCAGAAGATAATAGTGATGATGATAATGATGATGATTCAGATACTGATGAGGAAGCGATTTGAATACATTGATATCTCAAATGTCAATATCATGAGGTGGTTGAATGATCAATAAGGTTTGGTCACTATGTCATGTTGTCATTGCTAAGACGTAAAATCTAACTTTTGACATTATTTTGATGATTGCTATCAACATTTTTCTAATAATTGATGTTAGATGCCATGCTACCTTTATCTAAGATACATAGTTGAATTAGTTGTAGCTGATAACCCTACAATAGACACCAAAATGACATTCTTAACACCTTTATTGGTGGATATATGGGCATTTTAAGGATTTGGTAGCCATTCTGGAAATGACAGAATTCACCCATCTCAGTGGCAGCCATCTTGGATTTGCCTATATCTATGTAGTCAATCTGCCTTTAGTTAGCTGGTTCGGATTCTGTGACTCCAAAACATGGTGTTGGACAACAAAGAACATTTATGCCATTAACAGTTAAAAAGTTCAAGGCAAATCACAGAATTCACCCATCTCTGTGGCGGCCATCTTGGATTTTCCTATATCTATTTGATCAGTGTGACTTTTATTGCTGGATTTAGATTCTATGACCCCAAAAACATATAGTTAGGCACCAAAATCACAGTTGTATCATTAATAATCAAAATGTTATTAGCGAGAATGTATTTTTACATAATGGCGATCATGAATATTGAAAAAATGTTAAAAACAAATGCACTCCAAATATAGCTAGAGTATCATATCAGTATATCCTATGATATGTATAGTAAAAATCATAATCACCTATCATGTTTTATTAACATATCAGTACTCATATTTACAGACTCCGTATACAGGTTACTGGAAATGCTATGGGGGTAGGGGTCGGTAAATGTACCATACCTTTTTATCAAGAAAGTGAGAGGGTTCAAATTGGATTTATATGAATTCTAGATGATTTTCCCATCAGATACATATCACATATGATACTTTTCATTTACTGTGCAATCATAGAAAAAACTTTTTCAACAAACTTTTACCGTATCTCAAATTCCGTGAGATGGGCCCCCGAAAATATTCATTAATTTTTAGTTTAAACAGACATTTCAGAATGAATTTTGTATTGGTTTTGTTCTAGACACCCATAGGCAAGTAGCAAATGTAATAAAATAAACATCACTGCTTTCTATAACATGCATTACACGATTTTCTGAGATACAGCTTATTTTTTAATAAGTAGAATTTATCTTATGTACCCATTTTCAATCAAGCAGTACGCTTTCTTCCACCAACAGCCGCACACAAGAAATTGATTTTCATAATCTATGGATACAGCCCTTTCTAAAAATGTATAACAACCTTTTGGTACTTTTCGGCTGGAAACATTGCCCCTACAGAAGGGACTATGGGTTTTCGAGATACAATCTGTTTGTGCTATATGCTTAATGTGTCCCTGCGGATAATATAGCCCAGTGATATCATGAATGACTGCATTCCGTTTCTTGTTAGAATATGAATTTTATTATCTTGTTTTTATTTTGATTGGCTGCAGTATTGGTATTTTGAGTTTTCACTGTGACATTAATAAATTGAACAGGACGCTGGGCTAATGGCGAGATGTGACTGTAATATGATCTAATGTATTAATAAATTATATAATAAGATATTCGAAATCATGTATGACTGGTAATATTTCATAAATTGTTATTTTAAACTAATCTATAGGTTTATTGGGTACAACTGAACTTGGGGCGCAGTCCGTTTTGCTACAACTTGATTCTATATGGTTTCAGGTTTGTAAAAATAAAATACAAATATATAATCTAAACTTATAGAATATCCGTCAAATACTGCACTAAAAGCAATTTGCAAGTTTGATAAATTCAAGATATATAATGTTAGTCTTGGTTCCAAGAAAATAAGCTTGTGAATTTATGATTCCAACTTTCTTTTAGGAGCTTCAATAGCTTTGGAGGATGTTTTCATAATGTTAATTGGTATGTTTAGTTTTGAATATAAGCTTCTACACATGTATGATTTAATACGAATTTATATACTTAAGGTGCCGCTGGGGATCCAAATTGCTTGTGCCATCAGAGTGGGTCAGTACTTAGGTGCTGGTAATGCTGATGGAGCAAAAACTGTGGCTAGACTTTCTCTTCTGCTAATTGGTACGTATTGCATTTTGTTTCATAAACTTCAATATCAGTCCCATCCTATATTACAGAATATTGCTTTTTTGTGCATCGTTTTACAGCTTTAAAAGGGTACAGATTTTTTTTCTCCAAAATTTCAGTGATACTTTCATTGGTAGCTGCTGCAGTTTTCATTGGAGCTCAATATCAACTTCCTTACTTGTTCACGAATATATAGTAAGTCCCTATGTGTTTTTGTCAAGCAATCAATTTATGTTAAATTGCTAATTAAATTAGAGATTGAAATAATTTTCTGTAACATAGATGATTGCCTGACTGTGAACCTCGAGTTTTGTATTAATGATTTCTAAATATTTCTATACACATCACATACAGTTATGGGTTATGAGAGATGGTAATAAATTTGGAGAAAGTGATTTAACTTCTGTTTGTAACAATCATTGATAAACTAACAAACACTGATTGTTTCAGTGAAGTAGCCCAACTGACTGGAGACTTGCTTCCTATTGTAACCATATACGTGTTCTTTGATGGAGTAGCAGTAAGTGAAAATGTTTTGATTACATGGTATCATTTTAGAAAATTTAAGCAGAATTCAAATAACTCATTCCATGGTAACATTTACTAGCATCATGTATATGTAAGTTTGTGAACTGCCTACAAAGAATTATTCTAATGATATTAACTAGCTATGGGCTGATGAAAATATTTCATTATTTTTCATATGAGTTTGTACATGAAATCATTGAAAGTTGTAGTACTAGCGGGGTTCTTTGCCGTTATTAGGCACAATGTGTTGGACAAAGATGTTAGTCTTTAATATTTTAATATACATATTTCAATTTTAAAATGTTTATCACCCACAATCTTACCAATTAGGCTGGATGCAAAGGAGTATTATATGGTACAGGGAGACAAGCGTATGGTGCTCTTCTACTGTTTGTGTCCTACTATGTTCTTGCTCTTCCCATGGGCATTCCACTGATGTTCCTTACAGATCTAAAAAATGCAGGTAAAATGGTATAAGTATAGTTTACAGTAGTTTAATTATAGCTTTCATTAGTATATGAGGTGTTGTGCATGTCATGATAGTATGATGTCCATGGCCCTTTTTAAATGTATACAAAATACCTTTTTAAGTGTGTAAAAAAAATAATGTTATGGTATATATGGCATACAATTAGTACTCATGAATGTTGTTTACTTACTACAGGATACTGGTGGGCTCTGGCTCTAAATCTTGTCATTCAAGCCACAGTTTTGACTGTAATTGTCTTCAGAACGAATTGGGAGGACCAAGTTGATAAGGTACCTGATGATTATTGCTGACAGAATAATTGTCATATGCACATATATATTCATTTAAATTTTCTAACCAATACTTTACAATAAGTCTGGAAATATTTAACCAAGATAGCTACTGCAAAACATGTACATTAAAATGCAGAATTTTATAATGATATTTCAAAATTCAGTGATTATGTTTGTTTTTAATATAGTGATGATGTTCGTGTTTAATTGTACAATGTGGTGTGAGACATCAATAAACACAGTCTTAGTCTTATAGTATTTGATGATTTGTAGGCACAATTTAGAGCAGGTCTAATGAAGGAGGATGTGATCAGTGACTCAGATGATGAAATTGTATCTGAGAAAACAGGTATGAATATCTTGATATAAAGTCTCACAATATAGAGCTATATAGACCCATGTACTGCAGTATATGGGTCTTGATGGAGTAGGCAACTCATGTGTAAAGTGCAGAGTGTTGTATAATATCTCGGGGGGTGGGGGAGGGGGATCTCGGCCTATCATTAGGTATGAATGTGCCATTTTGACTTCAGGAACATCAGCGATAAATATAGTAAGAATAGCAAAAAGCATACCCAAAGATTTAGTAAAAATCATTAAAAGTATACCCATAAATGTACTAAACACAAAGTTCAACCATAACGCCCTTCTCAGACTGGTGTAGTCGGAATGTATAAGATACTTTTGAGCTATGATGTTTCTTCTTTAATAATGATAATCAGCATGATGATACATGAAAATGTGCAATAATATGCAATATTTCGATGTCAATGCCCTATGATATAGATATCTCTAGAGATAAGACCCTAAAATATGTGTTGTCATAAAATCAAGAACCAATTATATACTAATTTCCAAAAATATGGACCCAATGATATATCAAATATCTAAAGATACATGTAGGAACCAATGATATATCAAGAGGGTGGAATAGGTGAACTATAAAAATGGCACATACATACTAACCAAATGTATTGGAGATCCCCCCTGTCTAATATACCATATGTTTTACCACAAATGTTACCTTAATGAAAACCTAAATCAAAAGGAATGATATTTGCTTTTTTCACTTCCCATAGGCCTTACAGAAAGCACATAAGGTTAAAAGTATATTTAATTTTGTTACTGCTACATATGTAAGTCCCATTGTGATTGTCCCTTGTCCCAATGTGTAATTTTATGCTGTGTAGTTTCTAACCTGTCCAGAGAGTTGTATTCTGTATGAAAGTAAAATTGTTTGATAAAGATGTATCTCCTAATCTACCTACCGCTATATTGAACTTTATGGATATCAAAGTTTATTAAGAATGATGACCCTTTGTACCCTTAGCTCTGCTGAAGCCTCAGCCCGGTCGCGTGCAACATGAGAGGAGGCACAGCCGTCTACTTTCAGCATCTCTCACCGTCAAGGAGATTGAGGCGAGTATATTGACATTAATTTTATGGACACATCCTGTGAGGGTGGTGGTGGTGGTGACATGGATGGTGAAACAGAAGTTGTAGCCAATTGCCCACCTTCTGCCAAGGGTTCTACGCATGGGTACTTGCACTGTGGTAGATTTCAGATATAGAGCTCTTGCTTCCACCATTGTTTTGCATATATATGTTATGCCGGGGATATTATGTTATATAATGGCCTACCACAGGACAAGTGTGCATGGTTCTAGGACACTTAACTCAGTCATCAATTATCAATTCCTAAATTTATTTGGGCAGGCCGTAATTATTACTCATTCAGAGGGTGTGGCCTGGCTGCCCAGTCTACATGTCAATTGTCCTATCCAAACCTTTCAGTCATTAGGATCTATTAGACCCATGCCCAAATGTGCCCGATCTTTCTGCACGTCTACAACCTAAGTCTGTTTTGGTCTTCCCTAATTGTCTTTCTCTCCTTCTATTTCAAGTTATCTTACTTTACTAATCCAGCCAGAGCTTCGCTCAACATGACCTAGCCATCTCAGTCTACCTTTTAGTATTTTGTATTTATTTTTCAATTGAATTTTGTATCAGGTATATTTCAACTTTACTCATATGATGTACTTTTATATTTGCAGTACTTGCTAGAGGAGCCATCTGATGAATTGTCAAAAACTCAACTGGTTCTAAGAAGACTGGCGGCTGCTGCTGTAATGATTGGCATTTTTGTTGGAGGAGTGTTGATAAGAGTGTATGTGCCCTTGCCAGCTGGAATTGAAGTTGGATTTCATAACAATTCCACAGTGTTTGAGAACCTTACGAACTTGTACACAACTGATTTACCTAATGTGACAGGCTCGTTTATCATGTAGTTGGTAATCATTTTTTAAGTTCTAAGTTTTGTAGTAAAGTATGAGTGGTATTCAGTTGATAGGATAGATGAGATAATCGTCGTGTAAAAATGATACTTATTGTCTTAAAGCATATTGCTTTTATGTTATATCAAATATAGTACCGTATATTGTGTTTTCAATGTTTGTGGATTGATTTTCTTTTTTTTCTATTCTTCCACATACATTTTAGTACGTATGAAAATTTGACCGTGTTGCAATACCAAGTAGCGAGTTACTTATGTGTGGTAAAAATATGCTTATAAAGGGTTAAATAGTAAAATTCCGGTATACAACCATACAAAGGTCCACCTCCATGTAAAAAAATCCATGCCATAATTAGGACCCAAACGAATTCTAGGCGATTAAAATGTAAATTAAAAAAAACAGCCTAAATGACAATTTCTCAACCTAAAAGCCAGGGGTGTTTGGATGGTCATATTTTCATATTCAATGTCAACTTTTATTGAAGAGCAGCTAATTTTGATTGGCTCATTGCCTGTGCATTTGAGCATTGACCATTGAGATTTAATTTTTCTGTGCAATACTTTCAATTTGAAGGTTTTAAAACCATTATCATTCTATAAAATTTCATTTAGATACATGCACCATAAAATTGAATAGGTTTTGATGAGCCAAATATTATTTCGAACGAATATGAAAAAGTGTTCATGGTTTGTCAAGACTGCATTTTCTAACATTATTTCCGTGTATACTAGCTAGTGAATCAGGAATTTGAAAGTTCAGCGAAGTTTGCATACTAGATTTGAGATCACGTATATTTACATTAAAGATTATGTGGTTTATAACAATGATGGCTACAATATTCTTTTGATGTTACATTTGTTACAAACTTTGTTATTTAAAATCCATGCATTTAGTAAATTACCTCCATCTTAATCATACATGTAAAAATGTGTTGCAACCTTTTGAGTGGCAAAACTCTAGGTGCGTTCAAATATTCTGAAATTACCACTTTATCATTCGATACAAAGATATAGTATGATTTAGAAAATATGAATGACCACAGCTAATTTACATGTATTTATTATGAAATGTGTACAATAAAGATGAGTGTATACTAAAATAATAATGGTGTTGTAAATGAAAAAAAAAAATTATTTCCAAGTTGCTTGTGGTTTTCTTGCATCTCTTAATCCCCCTCGTCCACCTAGAATGCCAGTACCAATGCGATTACGAGCATCTTGTGTCAGCAGATCAGATTGAGCGAGATCTTCATCATACCTGACAACAAAATTGTGTAAAAAAATAAATATAATTTCCTTTGAATTGACAAGAGAGTATCATCATATTACAACTTATTTCTTTAATAGCTATATGGGTATTCTAATTATTATGAGCATTGTCATTAGTTTATATGAAATCCAAAAATACGTACAGCAGATCGAAACTGCCGAGGTTTTCTCTGGCTGGTATTTTATTCCAACGGACACTACAAATGCAAAAAGAAAATCTAGTTATAAATGTACTTTCATAATATAGACCAGTGCACACCTTTCTTGTATGTATCAACCATCCCATGTATATTTATTCTAAAAACAATTGCATTCAAAACCAAATAAATTTATTGCCATGAAAACAATTGTTTCCCTGATGCGAAAGTGTAAAAAGACCATTTCTAGCAAAATATAATTTAACAAACATGATGTAAATGGTGTTCAAATTGCATATTATTGCCATATGCAGGTTCGGTTCGGGGCAATACGGTAAGAAAATGCACCCTATAATCATGTAATTCTAATATGTTTACCTTACAAAAATATAAGTAGCTTTATTATAACACCTCAAACAGTTATTGGTTCATTAATAGCTGAGTTAGGATAGTTCAAACATTACCCTATCTATTTCAACTTTATTTCACCTAGCTTAAGGTATTGAAATGTACTTCAATGGTATCAAATCTTACTCTGGAACTTCTCCTGGAGGAACGACAATGTTGATGACGTCCGAAATGAGCTTATATTTCATGATGCGGTCAGCAGCAGTTGTTGATGTGAGAGAAGGCGATGCATTTACCTTTTATATACATGCAAATAATATTAATGTACACCATTTAAATAAATACTTACACGTATCAAAATAAAAATATAAATTTACGAAGAAATCTTATTTTTAATCAATGATATAAACAAAAGCATTTACCTCAATCAACCATGGCTTCAAGTTATCATCAATGATTATATCATAGCCATAACATTCAAAGCAATGTCTATCATTAGCTACTAAACCCTGTAGAATATAATTTATGAGCAAAGAAGATTTTTAATACTAATACGTTTTTATGTGGTATAAAGCAGTGGATCTCATGATTCAATTATTCTAATGTATTTACATGCTTTTCTTTCAAAAATAACGCAAAAATTCAAATTTTAAATATACTGTTTATTGATTTCAAACTCTACAGGTTACTTTTCAAAACTAGATCAAAAGTGCTCAGAGAGCACAGCGTCGCTAGAGCAACATTGACCCATGGGCAATAAAGATGTTTGCTTTGCAATCAAAGCAGAAAAAAAGTCTTACTTGATGCGTGACTCATCCTACATCTATGTTGTTGGCATTGGATTGCAGGCGCTTTCTAAACATGGCTAAAGTAGATATCTATTGCCCATGAGTCAACATTAATATGGTAACACTGTGCTCTCTGAGCACTTTTATTCCAATATAATCACTATGCCAATTCGATGGTCATGTTTCAAACAGTATTGAAACTATAGTGGAAAAATAGAAAGAAAAATAATTAAAATGGCCGTCTGAAAGGTAAACTCTAATTGGCAAAGTGCCAAAATTAAATACAGATGATGTTCAGTATGTATATAAGCATTGTACAAAGTTTGAATGCTTTCTCATAAGCATCAACAAAACTATTGCAGAAAATGTTGAAAATGGACCTAAAATGCCACTATGGAAAGCACACTTTAATTGGCAAAGTGCCCAAAATCAAATCACTTCGGTGTCGCGTTATACCAAATTGTTGTGTAAAGTTTGAACAAAATAGGGCGAAGCGTAAAAGCTCTAGCTTGTCCGGAGACAGACAGGCAGGCAGACAGACACACACATACATACATAGTTACAAACGAACGAAACACAAGGCTTTCTCTTCAGCTGCTGAAGGGACGCAATTAAACCACCTTTAATTTTGAAAAGGAACATGTAGAGTTTAAAATCGATAAACATTATAATTAAAATTGGAATTTTAGAGTTATTTTTGAAAGAAAAGCAGGTAAATACATTAAAATAATTGAATCATGACTTTGAAAATACGGTATCTCTACCACAGAAAGAACACCATAGCCTTGAATATTAGTTAAATTATTTTTTCCAAAAATGCTAAGTTTGTGTCATTTTAAAAAATCACAAATCTCAAACAATATGACAATATCTTACTGCAACAGCTTTCAGTGAATGGACCACTTGCCAATGAATTTCATCAAATAATTTATCAGCAACATCTTTGCCCCGAGTTCCTTCTAAGAAAACTCGCAAATTATTAACTGTCCATTTTCCACCATGTATTGCATTGTAATCTTCCTATATTAAAAAAAAGAATATTAAGGATAAATAAATATCTTTATTTTACTTAGCGAATTGAGAACTGTAAACACAAATACATACCCCGTGCTTCTGTATTGAGACATTTGTGAGATGGACAAACATATTGTCTATTTCATTAGAATTTGCATTATATTTAACTGTACAAAATCTGCAAAATCCTAATTGGTACCTAAAAATTAAAGACAAATATATAAATATGTTTGTTTAAATGCATAAAACATTTGGTACAAAATAGTCCAAATACCATTATCAAACACTACTGAGTACTGACTAGCTAGTAATGAGTACACTTTTTGGCATCATACTTACATGTAACACTTCAGAGGTCGAAAAGATGTGACTAGAACATAAAGACGTAAATCAAATTTCTTTCCTCCAATTAGCAACGGATTGTCAATATAACGTGAGATTACATATGTGTCTTTTGCAGAAGGAGCTGTAAATCTGAATAAAATAGTTCATTATAAACATGACTATTTAAATGTCAAAATGTGAGGTTACAAATATACATGATGTATCATTCTATTTTTCTAATACTACACAAAACTGTGTATTTACGTATTTGTCTTGCTATCACGAGACCATTTCTTCAACTGTGACAGCCTATTTATTAGGAATATCCCAATGCCTCTTGCTGAAATAGATACATTTTAAAAAGGTAAGTAAAAACAATATATGACTATGACAGCTTCATTTTCAAGAATGAAATTTAATTTAACAGATGATTTCAAAATTACCTTTTCCACAAGGTTTCATAATCCATGTACTTGAGGGATTTTTTCTAAATTCTTCCACAAAAAGATTATAATCTGCTGGCAACATGAAAGTCACTGGAACAAAATCTGGAAAAGAAAGCAGAGAACTTACTTATTAGGGTCTCTGCCCAGTGTCCTAAATCTTGATAAATTTTATACATTTATAGCTACTACGTATATAGTACACTATGCATAACTATTTCTGTTTTGATTATAGTCAAGCTACTCATAGATTGTTAATTATGTTTAAAACCTAGAATAATCCTTAATGGTATGAAAACAATTTTCTATTTAGAGTTGCATTTGAGAGTTAAGCAAAGCTTTCAAATATAATGGTTCATGTTGAGTAATGACTACACGATTATTACCAAGATTAATGTATCGTCTATAATATCTGTTTTAAAGAAATCCTTATTTTTTTGTATAAACAATATTCCATTTAGTAATTAATGCCTTCTAAAATTAAACAAAGTATTTCAATATAATGATTTACGTTGAGTGAAGAGTATTGTATAATTACATTATATATTATATTATTATAATTATACATAGTATGATTACCAAGATTAATGTACCGTCCATTTTCATCCTTTTCAGCTAATGGATTTCCCTCTTTTTCTAAGTCCTTTCTATATCTCTTTATATTTTTCACCATCAAGTCCTTACGGGTTAATTCATAGTGATTTGGGAAGTGATTTATAACCCTAAACATTGAAAATCATGTTAATTTAAAAAACTTCATTCAAGTACATACAAAGTGATACATTATCAGGGTTTTCCATATAAGAATGGGCAATTACTTAGTATTAAGAGTTTAACTGTAAAGAGTAGCCTAAAACAGTATTCAACTGGACAGGTGTTTCATAAGATGTTTTTTTTTGTTGTTGTTTTGTTCAACATAATTCAATTTATGTTGGAACTTTTTTTCAATGACTAGAGAACTTGAACTGTAGCTGAAAACTTACTGGTCATCTGCCAATCTGTATCCATTTTCTACACTAAATACAGCCCTAACAGTTTGAACAGTAGCCCTACAAATATACAAATACATTTGAAGTAAATATTCTTAACATCGGTGAATATAAAAAAATCAAGCAACTAACATATACATGTATATCATAATAGTTCATGGTAGTAACATAGTAATTTGATAACTTTTTCTGCTTACCAATAAAAATTCCAATCCTCATCAGCACTAACTGGTAACCATCCTCGCTTTTCAAAATTGTTCACCAACACAGATTTATCTAAATCACATGCATATCGGACTCTGGCAGCTGTCATTGCTGATGATGAGGATGCCATAGTTTTGTATTGCTATTGTGATACAACAGAAAAAAATACAGATATAAAAAATAACTTAGATTTAATTATCTGCTCTATTTCAAAAGTGTTTGTTGTTTATAGTGAAACAGAAAAATGTATGTGTATTTTGGCAGCCAACTTAAAGTTAATATTTGTGTGAAACAAATTCTATGTGCGTAAAATTTTAATTTTTTGCTTTTTGCAAGTGTATCACTGTGAAGTGAATTTTCATGTTTCATGTTTTCATAGAATTTAGGACCCACCCCTTTAAGTCTAAACCATTAGTTAAATAGTTTAATAGGGCAAGCAAAGTTGATTATTAGTACTATCTACACGTATATATTAATACGCTAATTTTGGGCCTTTGTTCAGCAAACTCCTCCCAAACGTGATAAGCTAGGTGTGATCCAACTATGCCATGGGTTATCGTTCATGGTACAAGGTAGTTTAGCAGGGTCAGGATTAGGTTGAAAATTGCTTCTTGTCAGTAGGACAAGTGACCCTCAAATATCTACTCGTCCTGCAAAAAATGTACTCGTCCTACTTGCACAAAGCTCTATATTTGTATACCAAACTGACCAGAATTGCTACTCGTCAAAAGGACGAGTTGCTAAAACATTCTACTCGTTCTCCACAAGTTTTTACTTGTCAATACGAGCGGGCGAGTGGCTAATCCTGACCCTGGTTTTGAAAGGATAAATCACATGATTTATTCACATAAAATCTAAGTCAATTATTCATGTAGAATCTACCTGATTTTGTGATGTAGAAATAACGTGAACATTTGAGTAACTTTTGAAAGGATAAATCAAGTCATTTAATTACTCACTTAGCAAAATGTACAGGGTTATCAATGAAGATTATCATTAATCAGCAAAAAGATACATATGATATGTAGCTACATATTATGTGGAAATTTATATCATAGAGATTTGTATGTATTTTTCTATAAATTGCTCCCGTGGATTAGCGTGGAATTGATTGACAACCTAACCATTGGTCTATGATATGTCACTATAACTGTATGTTGTTGTGTGTTGTTGTAGAGTAATTATTCATACACTGCTTACATACGACGCTTAGTGTCGCTACCACCTTGTGTTATACTGATACTCGACTTTGGCGACACTGTTTGGAGAACTCACAACGCAGGCAAATCACGTTTGTTAGTCGTATGCTCTAACCACTGTAGATGCGCACGCCAGCACCTTGACGTACATTAGCAGATAGCCACACGTACATTTTACTGACGTGACGATCTGCTGACGTATGTCGATGTGGTGGTGCGGGCATCTAGATCTACCAACGAGAAACACAATGAAATTAAGTCTACAGTGCATTTAAGTATTGAAAATATATGATTTGCGGACGAGCATCACATCAATATCATACAGCTTTACTAATATAAGTAAAAATTCATATTGGCGAAGTTTTTGAATACAATATAATTACATTTAATAGTTATAAAATATGAAAATGTTCCATTGTTGACGGTGTTGCTACATATTTTCCACCATGACAGATCACGTTCACCTTGCGAGATTTGAATCTCTTCACAGAAATAAATGCATTTTGACTGAAATATCGCCTTAGCAAGTAAGCGGTGCAAGTGAGAATGATGAAAATGGCCTCCACCGTAGAAAATAATTCAAATGGCGTTAGAAAAAGAGACAAATCGACAACAGGTAACACCTATTGATGTATTTTAAGGCAAAGCCTTGAAATAAGCGACCGCTCACGTTATAGCATATGATGACATATGATAAGATAGGAACAAAAATATTGTTTTTTACTAGTTGCCAGTCGAAGGTGAAATGTTTCCCCGAATGGTAGCTAATTGAAAATTTCAGGCTTTTCCGTCATAATATTACTAATAGAGCTCTGGGAAGGTGGTTATGCCCATATGAATTTTCTCCTCAGCAACTGGAAATGAAATACTCTGTTGAAGAAAAAATAAGATTATTGGCCAACACTCAAAGCTAAGCAGGGTAGAGGGGCTGGTTATTACATTGTTAATAGATCTTACAATTGAGCATTTGTTTAGTGGTCTGAGACCTGTAGATTAATCTTGTTTTATTATTTCGTTTTATAAGTTTTGTAATTAAAATGGTGTCTAATTCGATTTTGTTTTAATCATAGTGAAAGAAATGAAGATAAACTAAATAACTATTTGTATTTATGATATTTTTTATTGGGAATCTGTTCTTAAATAAGAAAAACAGGTCTTTCATTTATATTGTATTGTGTGTTAAGGGGGCGCGTTATGTTTCTGCCATTTTCCAGCACCTGTCTTCTCCATGGCAACCGGAGAATGAATACTGAAATTAGTACAAAATATTTATTAAAACAATAATAATCGGGAACCTTTTTCTTATTAAGGTTTAACTGAAACATTGATTTCCTGTTTTAAAATGTTTTGATTTTAAACTCAATATTAACTTCACTCTCGCGAGACTTGAGTTGGAGATTCAATATGGCGCTAGGTGGGCAAAATAATATGAAAATTTGTCAGAAACTGGACAATTTCGTGGTTATACACAGTGTTGTTGGTTAAGTAGATGAATGATTTGTATAGCGCTATTGAGGTTTTAGTTTTGTGTCAGGTTTGAGCATTCTGCTTGAAGCGGATAGCGCTGAATTTTTGCAAAATATGATTTGCCTCAGAAATTCCACGAATCAGTCCCTAGTAATAACAGCTCTATGTTTATGTAGTGTTTTTATAAACTGTGACTCAACCATCTACAAAATTAATAGTGATCCCATGAAAAAACACCATCAGCTCTCCACTGACGCAGCCCTGGAATGGTCTGAGAAAAATTCAATATAAATCAATGAATCAAAGACAAAAGAAATGTTAGTTTCTTTTCAGCTAGAACAACCCTTTGTTCCCAATCTGAAAGTAAATGCGTTAGACATCCAACTAGAAGGCTTTAAACTTGTAGGTCTCATTATAAATAACAAACTCTCTCGGGACGAAAATACTAACATTATGTACAAAAAAGCATGTTTTAGACTTCAGTTTTTAAATCAATTAACAAACACGAGAACAAAAATGACTCATTAAGATACCATCTTATATGATCTATAGTGTATTCCTAGCACCGATCAGACCAACATTAGAATATGCATGTCAAGTGTGGCACTCTGCTTTAACGGTACAACATCATCATCATCATCATCTTTACATGTTGAGTGGTTCACCTAGGCGAACCACTCCAGCAGCTTGCCTGCTTTCATGCAGACTATCAGAACAGATCTTCTTCCATGTGTCTCTATCTTGTGCAATTTGTCTAATACATTTTCAAAATTTTCTTCTACTCTGATGTTTCTTTTTTCAAGGTCTTTTCTTATCATTTTCATCCATGTTTGTTTTGGTCTTCCCATTCTATTTCTTTGAGGTTTGATGGTTTCTCTCATTGCTTGTTTTGCTTGTGTTTCTTCTTGCAGTCTACACACATGTCCGAACATTTTCATTCTTCTCCCCTCAATTATTTCTGTCCATGGCTTTTCTTTTGTGATTCTATATAGGTCATTATTGCTTATTTTCTTTGGGTATTGGAATCCTATTATTTTTCTTACCAGTCTTCTGTGGAATGAGTCTATTGAATTGGCAAGGGTTTGGGTGAATGTCCATACTGAGCTATTGTAAAGGAAAATTGAGGATTCCAAGCAGTTGAAATATCTCACTTTTGTTGAAATTGAGAGATGTTTTGATTTGTAGATGTCTTTGCTATTTTTCATGTTGTGAATGATTTTTAATTTTAGTTGTTTGATATCTGTTTCTGTGTCAATATAACTACCAAGCAGCTTATATTTTTTCCATCTGTTTGTTTCAGTACGTTTCGTATAGCTGTGTTCGAGTGGATAGGGAGTTGGACTAGTGACCAGAAGGTCGCGGGTTTGATTCCCGGTCAGGTCTGTTGGTGGGTGTTGGCAAACCTACCTCTAACAGGTTGCACACTGCTCTGTGGTACCTACACGTTAAATAGGTACAGGTCAGGCGAGTGAACGCTAATGTGAGTGATTAGCACGTCTGCACTACCATAGCCAAAAGATCTGTTGTATGCTCCCCGGGGAGTTGAGAAGGATATAGTGTGACAAGGATGCCAATGACCTGGTGTAAATATGTTAAGTCGCTAGAGCACGATAACAGTGAATTGCGACTATAAACACCGACATTTACATTTACATAATTTGATTTCTTTCAGGTAGGGGTATTGCATACTCTTCTGTTTTGCTTTCGTTTACTTGTAGGTTGGCTTCTTTTAACATTTGAGGGACTATTTTCTTTACCATATTTATTGTTTTCATGTCATTTGAGGCCCACGTGTTGTCATCAGCATATTTAGGAGATATTGTGAACAGTTGGTCTTCTTTTATGTAGCTCTTCCATCTTACTTCGTTAAAATCTTTTATTGCATAATTGTGATCTGATTTTTCTTCTGGGGTAATTCCTTGGGCTGGATAGAAAATGAAAAGTATAGCTGATAGACAGTCCCCTTGAATGATTCCAATTGGGGAGGTAAATGCTGCACTCAGCTCATTTCCAACTCTTATGTGTATTGAGACGTCATTTATTAGGATGTGAAGTAGGTGAAGCTCTTCTGGTAATAGAACTTCTTCAAAATGTTTGAAAAGTTTTTTTCTGTTAACTGTGTCGAAGGCTTTTGACATGTCTAACATGAGTATGTAGATGTTGTAGTTTCTTGATGTTATGTTTTTTTCTGCCAGGGGTTTAACTGCAAAAACTTGTTCTGTAATGGATCTTTCGTTTTGATAGGCTGCTTGGTCTTTCGATATTCTAGTGCTTATTCTTTCCCATGCTCTATGTATTAAACAAATTGTGAGGATTTTTCTGAGTACTGATAGAGGAGCATATTTTATTTGTTCAGCATGTATGTTATCAATCCCACAGGTTTTTCCATTCTTCATTGATTTGGCAGATTTTTCTATTTCTTTTTCACTGAATGGTTTTGACATTTCGGTATGTGGATAATAGAATTTATCTGGTATTTTGTCATTTGGTGCTAGCATTCTCTCAAAATGTTATGCAATTGCTTCAGAATGTTAACGGTACAACAGAGCACTAAATGTTAGAGTCAATACAGCAACTAGCATTCAAAATTGCATTCCTAGTATGTATTCCATATGAATAAGTTATTTTAGAAAATGATATTATCAATATCCATCTATCCAACCCAAAACTACAAAACTCCTTGTTGTTTCACTATCTGATATAAAAATTCTTTTGTCCAAAACTGTAACCCACATTCAATAATGTTTCTTTAAATCTTATTGTTTTCATATTTACCATATATGCTTTTGTATTCATATTATTCATATTCTATGTATCATATTTAATTGTAAGTTTTTGCAAAGTAAACTATTATTTATTATTATTTTAAAAGATTATTATGAACTGATGTCAGGAAAAGGTTTGTCTTACAGGTCTGCATCTACACACAGTACACACAGGTGGGGGTGGGGTGGGGGTGGGGGCTCGGCAAATATGCAATATTATGTATAAGATTTAACTACAATATTGTACTTGTTAATCTATTGCAGGTAAAATAGTAATTAAAAAGTAGCTTGTGTTGGCGTAATTTAAGTCTCTAATGAATACGTACATGTATATGTTTTAGGTGATGAAAGCACAACAGACAATTCAAATGCAGCTCAAATTTCATATCATACAGAAGGCAGTAGCACAAAGTCTTTCATAATATTGGCATTGATATTTGCAAGTGCGGTACTAGCTTTGGGACTTGTGTATTGGAATTTTCCAAACTTAACAGAGTACGTGAGTCCTCAGCATTTATTTCCGTTATTCTGATTTAAAATACAAATAAAGTAGGCATTTAATACTTAGTTAATTCTAATTAAATGTGCAATTGATGACATGATCATTGTTCAACTTATAACTACACAGTACAATACGTCAGAAGTGTCAACAAGTTTCATTGTGCTTTATTCCTGAAGATAAAATAAATGTGTGTCTCCCATTTATATCTATTCTTGTATATAGGTGATTTTTAGATACTTAAAGTATATATTTCAGGGAAGAAAAACAGCATATCAAACTACCAAGGGATATTGAAGATGCCAAAAAGCTAGGGCAAGTTCTCTCAGGATACACGGATCAATATTACTTCCAAGTCCTTGGGGGATACTTCATCACATATGTCTTGTATCCTTTAAAAAAATTAATGAATGATTGTGCTAGTAGTACTGCAGCCACAAAAATGATTATAACATATTGAGCATAAGGGTTTTCGATATATCTGGAAATGAAAGAAATGTGCTGGGAAAAGAATTGAAACCATGCTGTGACCACTGACTAATATATAAGAAAAGCCTGCCTGCAATAATTTAAATTTGCTATTGGCCTATCAACAGCATAACTATGATATATTATTATATGCACCTTAACATTGATACAGCTTGCAGTCATTTGCAATTCCAGGTTCAATATTTTTAAGTATTCTGTCTGGATTCCTTTTTCCATTTCCTTTAGCGCTTTGTATGGTGTGTTTGGTAAGGTTTCAATACTACTATTCTATATCTCAATCGTGAATGCAACTCAGATAAAACATTCACAATTTGATGCAGTGCATGTGATGATTTCAATTAATTTTTTTTAAAAATGATTATGATTAAGTATTTATTTACAATTGCGCAACCACGTCTTTTAATCAACATTAGCATTCACTTGCCTAACCTGTACCTATTTAACACATAGGTATCAAGGAACAGTGTGCAACTGTTTAGGGTTGTGTTGCTCACACAACTATATATCATTTTTCTTTCAGTGTTCAGCAATGGGGGCTTCATTTTGTTACCTATTGTCATATCTTGTTGGAAGACGCTTAGTCTGGAAATATATTCCACAAAGAGCTCTTGAATGGTCTAGTCATGTAAGCAACAAATTGTAATAATCACAATTTTGTTTTTTTATGTAATACAACCAGTTAGATGAAAAATTGAAGCACTCCTGCCTTATACAAAAATATGTTAATTTTGATATTGCTAATATTTTTTTAAAAGCATATTGACTCTTTATAGATTAAATATTACATAATATATATTAACCTGGATATCTAATCTACACGTTATTATGTTGACTCTTGATTTATGTTTTATTTTAGGTGGAGAAGCACAAAGCTCATTTGTTCAATTATATTGTTTTTCTACGAATAACTCCATTTTTACCGAATTGGTTCATCAACATTACATCACCAGTGATAAATGTGTCGCTAACACCATTTTCTTTGGCACATTTTTTTGGTAAGTAACTTTCATTTTTGTATTTAAATGTAATGACAAGTAACTTTGTTAGTTATTTTTTATATTTAATACTTAATCTGTAAATTATTAATTGTTCATTATATATATATATATATATATATATATATATATATATATATATATATATATATATATATATATATATATATATATATATATATATATATATATATATATATATATATATATATATGGCATATGACTGATATACACTGAATTAGGCAGTTGCACCAATAAATGTTTTTTTTTTTTATTGCAAATTACTTATTTTATGGAATTTAGGGAGCTTATAAATTACTGGTCTATTGTACCATTTAGAATATTATATTGTGAGTTATGATTATCTCCAATTCATAGGTGTGATGCCTCCATCATTTGTGGCGATCAAAGCTGGACAGACGTTGCAAGAGTTGACATCCTCTAGCGATGCTGTGTCATACACATCAATGGCAATTCTTGCTGTCCTTGCGATTGTAGCTCTTCTGCCTGTAATATTCAAACAGTATCTTAAAAAGAAATTTGATTAATTTTTAAGAAATTTAGGTAATCTTTTTGTTGCAATTGTTGCAATTTGTTCTGGATTTACTGAGATTTATTCTTCATTTTGATTTAGCTAGTTGAATTTTATAAATTATGATGTTTTAAATGTATGGGTTTGTTATAATTTAAATTGTAGAATTTCTTAACTTTTATTTTTGTACTTTTGCTATTATATTAAATATAATAGCACCATTTTTGAAGATTTGGTACGTTCATTGTATGATACTCTGTATGTCAAAGTAGACTTGCGATGCATTTAAAAATGGATATAGTGTGACACTTACATCTTAGATTGGCATTCTTATATACCGTGTATCATAATTGTCTTAACGTGTTCAGTGAACCATTTCATCATGTGTGTATGTGGAATTACCGCATGCAGAAGATATGCAAAATTATCTATGAAAAATTAATAATTATCTGGCATAGTTAGTCTAGTCTTGTTAAATATTATTGGTCTCTAAATTAAGACTAATCAATGTAGGATGTAGTAATGTTAAATGTTTGCATGATAAATCAAAGTTATAAAGGAAAGTTTATTTTTCTTTCATATTCTGTCATATTAGGAAAGGGGTGATTTTTAACCTTTTTGTTGTTACTATGTATTGGTATTTGTTGATGGACATATTCTTTAGGAGAGAACATTTTTATGATTTGTATGGATTTCATTTATATCATGTGATATATTTATTTTCATCATTTAGGAATTGATTTTATCCACATTTCAATTTTTGTATGTGAGTGAATAGTGAAAAATGAGCATCATTATTGGTTAGTTACATTTTAATAGTACTAATAGACTGCTCGCACTCATGCACACCTAATATGTGTATGTATATTTCGGTTTTCTACCTCGCAAAAAGTGCATTATTATGTTTTATCTATGTGTGAAGATGACTTGTATAACATTTGCATTAATCATCACTAGCGTTGTATGTTTGTTTTGGATGTATGTCAAGACCTATGTGAGAATAAATTCAATTTTACAAATTTATGTTTTAGTTTACTTGATAGATGTACTGGTTAGTTATATGTCTTTCTGTGGGTTGTGTGACTTAAGGTGCACCAGTTGCGTTTTCATGACTGGTATAGTTGATAGGGAAAACGCTGCCTTATTTCAGATGGTGAAATTATAGTGGAATGGAATGGGATATATTTGTGTTATGATTGATATTTGAATTTACCATTGTGACAGTATGATATACAATAAACATCTAACAAATTAGCAGATAATATACAGGCCTTTTATTAAGTCACCTTACAAATAATAAGCAGTCTATCATGTTATATACTCTTAAAATCTAGTCGTTCAAAAACAACTTCCTGGTTAGATTATTGAGAAATGAAGCTATGGAAATTTGATAAAAATATTTAAATTCTAGTTGCTTAGAACTTTGTCGCTTATTTAAATATAACCCTTAGGGAATGATCATAAACAATGAAACAGGGGGGGGGGGGGGGGGTCCAAAAAGGTGGGGGTGTCCAACTTTTCTGATTTCTTTTTTTTTGGGGGGGGGTCGCTGAACTTTTTTTATTACGCTGCGGTATATTTTTTTAAATATTTTCTCTCAGCATTGCAATGACTATATAGAGGACGTTTTCTTTAGCGGGGGTGGGGGTGGGGGTCACTCAACTTTTAAAATGTTGCTGTGGGGGTCAGCTTACTTTTTCTTCAATTCCCCAAAAATGGACGACCCCCACCCTCCCCGATCGTTATTTAGGCCCCCTTGTTTTTCATATAGTCAGTTACCCTGTCTTATATTATATGAGATAGAATATATATACATGTATATCTCTCCACCCCCATCTAAAGATATTGCAGCCCATGAGAATTTTCAACTGACAGACAATCACAAAGCTTCTAAAATAAAAAGGCTAAAAAAGTAAAATGCATGCATATCTATTTTAGTATGTATATACATTAGATTTTACGCTGAATATTGTGCGTTGTTTTGTCGTGGTAAGTTCCTCCGGTTATTTGTTTATCCATGCCTTTGAAAGTGACTTAGGTGTAATTTTTTTTCTAAAATTAGGATGTCGGCATTTACATCCATTCGAATGTCTATAATTGATGTTCTAATCTGTAGCCCATAGCTCTCAATCACACTCGTTCCGAAACCCATTTTCGGACTCCGTACTAGTAATGCCAGAATGTAGGGTCCGAAATCTTACCCCCGTCCCCACGTTGAGACCGTCTCCACAATGATATTCTATTTCTTAACAAGATTTCTTTTACGTCGTATTATGACAGGTGCTCGTCAACAATGTATATTTATGGTGCGTTCGAAAGTTCCAACCATGGTGTGTTCAAACGTACGAATTGGAATGTCGTAACTAGAGCAGTGCACACCCATCCCGTATGTTTTTTTGAAAACATATGTAGTATCCAAACAAGTACCAAATAATATTACTACTTTGAACACAATAGTTTTCCCGGCGCCAAAGTGTAAAAAGAAAATTTCTAGTAAGATCTAATGTAAATAAACATGTGCAAATCGCATATTATCGCCACCTACGGGATGGGTGTGCACACGTTATTTCACAACAAAATGCATCATAGATCATGTAACTTTAATGAACTATTAAAATTGTATTTATCTTACGAAAATACAAGTAAGTAGCTTCCTTTTGACACCTTAAACGCTATTGTTGGTTCATTCAAAGCTGTGCTACGATGGTTTAAACAAAAAAATATACAGGATGGATGTGAGGTGCTCTACGACTTGTGGCTATTCGATACCAACTGCCCAAGACGTAACCAAATACATATGGCTCTAATAATCCAGTACCTTCCTTAACCAAATACATATGGCTCTAATAATCCAGTACCTTCCTTATTTCACAACAAGTGAATCTAAAAGCCAGGTAGCAGTGGTTACCCAAGACGGAAAGACAAAAAAATTGCATGTAAGTTGTGCCATATACTAAAGTATGTCAATATGTTGGTGTGTAATCATGTGACGTGTGACATGGGGGTTTCCTTGAGAATTAGTACTTAAATAGGAGATTGTTTCTTAGCCATCTTTTGACAGTGCGCAAGTTATTGGCATACTAAGTACTGCTACGCAAAACTTTTATGGACATTCACTTAACAAATGCTCATTTACCTTACCTTACCTTATGTTACCTTATGTAGATTCTGCCTGCAGCACCTGTTGGTCCTATATAGGCAGCTCTTCTTTACAAACATTTGATCTCACTGGTCACTTCCGGTTGACGGTCCATAATCAAATGTGTAATCAAATTTAAGTGGGTGAAACTTCCAGTGTTTGTCTAACCTGTTTTCAAACTGGTGTACAGTCTTAGCTGTGACAACTGAGTCAGGCAGACTATTCCACAAGTCAACAATCCTGAATGTAAAACTATTTTCTCACATCTTTTCTACTTCTATTTTTGATTAATTTTAAACTATTTCCTCTTGTAACATTTGAAGTGTTTAATTGAAATAATCCTTTTGTTACTCTTCCATCGTATATACCAGATAATATTTTAAATGTCTCTATCATGTCCCCCCTCATTCGACGAAATTTTAATGTTGGTAAATTCAATCTTTTAAGACATTCTTCATAAGTGAAAATTTTCATCTGGGGTAACATCCTTGTAGCTTGTCTTTGTACATTTTCAAATGTTTCAATATCTTTCTTTTTGTAAGGTGACCATACACTACTGGCATATTCCACATGCGGTCTAACTAATGCTTTGTAAAGCAAGGAAAATGTTTTATTGTCTAGATGCAAAAACGATCTACGCATTAATCCACAAATTTGGTTGGCGTTATTGACTTGAACTTAAATATGTTTTACAAAATTGAGGTTACAGTCTATAGTGACACCAATGTCCTTTTCACTTGAAACGTTTTCCAGAGTAGTACTGTAAAACTAGAAATATTCGCGCACGATTTAATTAGCGAATTTTGCGGGTGGTATACAAACCGCAAAATGAAATAGCTCGCAAACATTAATAGCCCGCAAATATTTTTTACCGCACCACATATTACTACATTTACGGTAGAAACTGCGGACTTACGGGCGACGTTTCATAGTGCAAGTGACGTACATCTAGATCTAGCGATGCAGAACAAATACCAGTATTCATGTGCAGTACACTACTGTGTTGATTTTCGGTGTGTATATAAAACCTAAAATAATTTGGCCAAACAACTTTCATACATTCATTTTTCAAGAACACAATATTGCTTCTAATGATAAAGATGTTTTTAATCTGCCACAAGATTCTAACACAGCCGTGGCTGCTGCTAATGCAAATGTTGTAAATGTGTTAAAGGCTTCATCTTCTCTGCTGGCAAGCGACGTACTACACATGGACCGTACAAGGTTCACCTTGTCATATTACTTTGTCATATTTACTTCAAGTATGAATAAAAGATAAAATTGAAAAGTTCTATTTATTGATTGTTAACCTGTGCTGAACAATTCAGCTGAAATATTCTTATAAAAATTCCACATTCTTAAAAACCATGAAATTAAATAGCCGCGAAATAATTTATGGATCAAAATCACGAAATTAAATAGCCGCGAATATTTCTAGTTTTACAGTAATACCTCCATCATATGTTCTCATGGTATAGTCATTTACATCAGAGGATTTCTGACTTACGCGAAGGACTTTGCACTTGTCTGGATAGAATTTTAACAGCCATGTTTTACTCCATGTAAATAGGTTATTTATATCAGTTTGTATACCCTCTATGTCACTGTCACTTGTTATTTTTCTATATATCTGTTTGTGTCATCAGCAAATAAGTATACAACCGATTCAACACAAATAGGTAGGTCATTTTACCATATGAGATTCTATAGATTGTCCACTATCTAGTTACAATGTATAACAAAATGTACGTAGTACCTTGGATTGAGACGTATATTAGGGTGGTGGCATTAACTTGAGCAGTGCCAAGCCTTAATAGGCACAATGTTGAATGAAGTGTGCAAACTTGAATTCATACATATTCAATATTTTATTTCTTGCAGGTGTATTGTCTGCTTTGTTCAGATAAAAAGCAGCGTCCATGTCGTACATGCTTCAGCACCTTCACAATGGATGGCAGGTAGACCAAGCCATCTTGTCCGAGGAAGACAGGGTGGTCATCATTAGGTTTGGCCACGACTGGGACCCAACGTGCATGGTGATGGACGAAACGTTGTACAGAGTAGCGGAGAAAGTGAAAAACTTCGCTATTGTATATCTGGTAGATGTCACTCAAGTACCAGATTTCAACAAAATGTACGAGTTGTACGATCCATGCACTGTGATGTTTTTCTACAGAAACAAACACATTATGATTGATTTGGGAACTGGTAATAACAACAAAATAAACTGGTCCATGGAGGATGAACAGGAATTTATTGACATTGTCGAAACTGTTTTTAGGGGTGCAAGAAAAGGAAGAGGTTTAGTCGTGTCACCGAAAGATTATTCAACTAAGTACAGATATTAGTCAAAAGTGCTAATTCAATGTAGAATAAGTGTTGATTTTTTTTCAATATATTGTCATTCTAAGTTACTTAAATATAGACACCTTTTTTATATTGCTAAAATATGGATCATTTTGTCACTTATGTAATTGTTCTCTCAAAAGATGTAGGTCATTTTAAAAACGTGCATGAATTAAATGTACCATTTTTGAGGTCATAAATAGCTATCATCTTATCACAATTTTAGAATATTACATAGAATATGTTGGTATTTTTAGACTGAACTTCGCTACACATATTTGAATTACATGTACATGTATATTATTATGTGACTCATGAATAGAGTAGTCTAGAGGAATAAATCTATCCTTATATTTGAAAAATGCGTTCTGAATGAAAGTACATGTCATTTTACAAATTCCATGTTTATGTAATAAAACTTGGATAACATTTTAATTTTATATTTTGTTGATTTTATTATGAGTTAAGGACTTTGATGGGACTCTTTTAATTGTAGTAATAAAATCATGAAAACGATCAAGGAGTTAGGATCTATTGCATCACATAGGAAAAGCTAATATGATTCTATACATTTTTAAACATTTCACACACGATAACACAATCGCACAATTTAAATACATGTACGAGAGAATCTGGATCACTACATAAAAGCAATTGCAGTCAAATGTCTTGATTATTTTGAGTATTATATATGATTACATATTTAAGATAAACTAAAAATAACCTTTCCTACCTTAAAAAAATTTTTTTGTGTCCACAATGCACTTTGATCCAGGACTAAGAATTACTCTCAGAATTTAAAACAATGCAAACAAAACTTATCGAGTCCCATCCAAATAATATACTGTAAAATTAGAAATGTTTGTGCACAATTTAATTTACGAATTTCGTGGATAGGTGCAAAAACGCAAACTTAAATAGTCTGCTATCATTAATAGCCTATGTAAAGTAGGTTCAGGATGGACCAAAATCGCAAAATTAAATAGTCATAAAATAATTTATAGATGAAAATCCCAAAGTTTAATAGGCACAAAATATTCTAGTTTTACAGTAGTTGAAATTTGGACCAACAAGCCTTACTGATACACTGCTGTGAAAACATCAATAAAATTTCATAGTTAAGCTATGTTTACATATGCTAAGAATAGTTGCCTGCATTTTGAATATATCCTTACCGTTTTCTAATTTCCTTTAATTCACTCTTTATATTACATTATAGTCTTATTTACCATTTATGTTAGCAAACCAACTGGTTAATCTATTCCTATCATGTTGAATTTAAAATACTTAGGCATATTCAAAATTGAAAATAAAGAAATTAAAAATAATTATTCTTTATCAATTATAGACTTCAATGGAGGCTATTAACTATAGATTTGTTATGTACATGTTTAATGATTATGAATGCACCCAAATTTACATGTACCAACCTTAGTGCATGATGACACACATAGGCGCTCGCATCAGTACAGGAGATTGTTATATACAATAGAATAGTGAAAAATAAATTTGAAATTCATTCTTTAAATTAATTCTCTTTCAAAGTCCCTAGATCTAAGTTTTGTATCTATTGATGCGAGCGCCTATGATGACACACATACTCAAACAGATTATAAGAAATCGTGTTAATGAATAATTATACCAAATTAAGGAATGAGTAATTTGAAATGTACTAAATAATAATAAAATCACGAACACACAAAACTAACAACACTAATACTAATAAGTATTTTTATTTCCATGGTGAAGGAGCAGGATGATAAGTTCGGGGAGCAGGGTGGTAGGAGGGAGCAGGTGCTGGTTGATAGAAAGGAGCAGGAGCTGGTTGATAAGGAGCTGGAGCCGGGTGGTAGGCAGGAGCTGGATGATAGGAAGGAGCAGGAGCTGGTTGATAGGATGGAGCAGGAGCTGGTTGATAGGATGGAGCAGGAGCAGGATGATAGGAAGGAGCAGGAGCTGGTTGATAGGATGGAGCAGGAGCAGGATGATAGGAAGGAGCAGGAGCTGGTTGATAGGATGGAGCAGGAGCAGGATGATAAGGAGCTGGAGCAGGGTGGTAGGCAGGAGCAGGATGATAAGAAGGAGCAGGAGCTGGTTGATAGGATGGAGCAGGAGCAGGATGATAGGAAGGAGCAGGAGCTGGTTGATAAGGAGCTGGAGCAGGGTGGTAGGCAGGAGCAGGATGGTTGTAAGGAGTAGGGGTTGGGTGATAGGAAGGAGGTGGAACCGGGTGGTAGTTAGGAGGGGAATGATAGGATGGTGCAGGAGCAGAGTGGTAAGAGGGTGGAGGATGATAGTGACCACGATGACCATGTGAACTGTAACTAAAATCCTGGATAATCACAGGAGAACTTAAGATTCCTAAACCTGGATTCAAGAGCGAAGAATAAGCAAAGTTGGTGCAGCATACGTGGGTTGCATTGCAAGCTAAGTTTCCTCGATGGTGTCCATATCCTGAGCTGTGGCCATACCCAACACTGTGACCATAACCAAGACTGGAAAGAATGTTAATGCCACCCCCAGATACGTCGTTGCAAAGTAGAGGATTTGACACAAATCCCCCTCTCAATGTGCAGGCAATAGACAAATCTGCAGATGTGCGCGTCACCAAGCTGGTCAGGTCATATATCACCTACAACATGTAAATGACACAGGGACTTTCATTTGAATTTAATACACAATTAGAAAATAATACACAGAAAGATTGTATAAAGAAAAAACATGTTTTACTTTAATCATTGTGGAAATTCAATTAAGTTCATGACCCCTTTAGGATATGTGTTGAAAATACCTGAACATCACCATGTGGACTAGACCCATAAGAAGGTTGACCATACCCATGGTTTTTAGCATCTTTATCAGAAACTACATTTTTCTTGCTTGGAGAAGGGTCTTGGTACTTATCCTGGATTTGTTGGTGTAATAATTCCTGTTGTTTATTCAGCTGTACTTGCTGGATGTTTTTATAGATATGAGAATCGGTAGAATCTGGTAAGTCTTTCGCATCTTTCGTCAATACTTTCTCAGCATCTGTATTTTAAATAGTTAGAGCATATAGTATTAGTCTGTAAATTGCATTTCACGCACAATATTTATTATAAGTGAATTAATCATAAGTCCATATGATTTCATCATATGCACAACCAGAACATGATATGAAGATTTTCATAGTAGTTTAGACCCGTTTGTATCGAATGTAGTATACATGTATTGTGTTTTGTGGGTGTGCGGAAGGAAAGAATAAAAAGACCAACAAAAACTTTGAATCAATATCACTTATACAAATTGTAATAAAATACACACATTATATAACTAAGAAATAAATAGTAACTTTATTTATTCAAAGAAATATAAATTATACTGAATAAGTGTAAACACAAACTAGAACGCGCAAACATGGTATTAAAACAATAACGATTTACAAGTGAATCCATTTTAACAAGAGCTTCTTCATGCATTAACAGTAGAAAATACGATAAGACCATATCTATGACATCTATGTAGAGATCACCCACATGTACTGAAGAACAAAATATTTCGTGGTTAAAAATCTTCTTAAACAGAACACTGGGATCTTTGAAAAAAATACGGATATACCACATCTATTTTGAGACAATTTGAACCGTATACGTGTTGTTAAAGTGTACGTTGCACAACAGCTTGTCATGGATTTGGCAATAAATCAAATGGACATTTTCGCAGTGTAATCAATACATTAACATTTTTATTGCCTTTGGCCACCGCTTACATCCATATGATTTTGATGAACAGAAGGATTTGCCAGCCAAAATGTATGTGAACCGCATATACATACATGGTATGGGTGAAAGGCGGACCTTGCATCTACAGTAGATTCTACATCCACAAATGTGCCAAGTGTGGTACATGTATGACGTGCAAAATTGCGACTGCAGGTTTCATACTCACTTAGTATTGCTCAGAGCAAACAGGCCCACGTGATAAATAGAGTCTATATACACACACAAAAATGCGTATGTTTAAATGCAATGCATGAGTGCTGCAAAATTTACGCACATTTTACCCATAACTTCTACTTGATATAAAAATATATATATAATATAATAAATATATATATATATATATATATATATATATATATATATATAACTTCTACTGATATATATATATATATATATATATATATATATATAATATATATATATATATATATATATATATTACTTATGTCGTTAGATATAATATTATATATATAACATATATATATATATATATATTAATTAAAAGATCAAAGTGCTCAGAGAGCACAGTGTCGTTAGAACAACATTGACTCATGGGCGGTAAAGATGTTTAGTAAAACAAATAATCCGTGTGCCACTGTCTAATCATATTGGCTCCAGCATGCTGCATATTGATTTTGAAGCAGCAAACAGCACGAAGAAGACTTTTGTTCCTGATATGATATTGATCTGTCATTGTGCATTCAATACTAGTAAAAATATCTAAAATTGACCATAAATGGCCCTGGGGAAAGCAGACTTTCATAGGAAAAGTGCCCCAAATCGAACCACTTTGGTGTAATGTTTGAATGAAATCAGTTCATCAGTAAACCCTCTAGCTTGTCTGTAGACATACAAACATACATAGTTAGTTAGTTAGCTACAAATGAACGAAACACACGGCTTTGCTTCACCAGCTGAAGCGACAAAAAGAGATCACACCAAATAAATGACTCTGCTTAATAATTATAAAGATAATAATAAATACATTTGCAGAGCGCTCTATCAATTAAAAGTGTTATAAAGTGCTTAAACAAGATATGAGTATTAAAACAATAACAAAATTCTAAAACATCTGTTAAAAATTAATTAGATTAATAAAATATCAATACAGCCCTGACAAAGCAAACATGTATATAAAATAACTACAAGTAAAATGCCTCTTTAGATAAAAATTTCTTAAGTAGGCGCTTAAAAGAAATCACAGTCTCACAGTTTATAACATGATTGGGCAATTTATTCCAAAGTTTTAGAGCTGCTATACTAAAGGCACGGTCTCCATGTGCCGCTGTTTTGATGCAGGGCCCTGATTATCTAAACTTTTAAAACACAGCAGGAGAATCTCAAACTTAACACGCTGGTCAACCGGCAACCAGTGGAGCGCAGCAAGTGGTTGTGTTACATGCTCATATTTCTTGATGCTACAGATTAGTTAACATGCTGCACAACCAATATTAATATAAAGAGCCGTATAGAAACATTTTTATAGATATGTTACCCTCACTACATATGTCACAAAATATCAAAATCCTGCTACCAAGATCTACTTAGCTTGCCCTAAATACTTCTTACTTATAATATCTAGATTATCTCTATTAGAGTCGTTGTCTAAAATATCAATGGTTAACACTAGCTTCTTCTCAGAATGTTTTTCTTGTACTTGGTCCTTTGAACTAGGCACCCATGGAAGTTGTACTCCTGGCAATGTTGCAGACTGACCATGAAACTGAGATTGTCTGTAACCATTTTCAGCACTGGGGATGGACGATGGTTTTGAATATGAATAATCTTGGAATGAATAGTATGAATCAGGATATCTAGGAGGAGTTGGTGGTGGTGTAGTGGGCTGAGGTAGATCATATATTTCTTGTTGCGCATTATAGAGATTCAGTGCTGGATGGACCCGATGTCGGTTATTCAAAACTTCATTTATTGCTGCTTCAAACTGATGTTGGTGTGGCAGATAGGGATTGTGGACTCTGTTATTTTGTGTATTTGGAAACGTTGGGTTGTTGATTCCTTGCTGCTCAGGTTGGACAGGTTGTGGTCGAGGCTGGTATTTGATTCGCGTTGGTGGTGCTTGGTTGATATTTTGTTGATATGCTTGTTGGTTGAATTGTGTATTTTGTACATTCTGGTTTTGATAATTTTCGTTTTGTTGATAGGACGTCTGTTGATATTGTTGTTGATTTGTTGTTGATTGATATTGAGGTTGGTTTTGGTTTGATGGTGGTTGATATTGTTGCTGATTCTGATTAGGTTGTTGTTGATATTGTGGTTGGTATTGATTTGACGGTCGTTGTTGCTGGTTTTGAATAGATTGTGTTTGATAACGTTGTTGGTTTTGATTAGGTGGGGCTTGATTTTGTGGTTGGTTTTGATTTGATTGAGGTTGATATTGTTGCTGGTTTTGAATAGGTTGTGTTTGATATCGTTGTTGGTTTTGATTAAGTGGGGCTTGATTTTGTGGTTGGTTTTGATTTGATTGAGGTTGATATTGTTGCTGGTTTTGAATAGGTTGTGTTTGATATCGTTGTTGGTTTTGATTAAGTGGGGCTTGATTTTGTTGTTGGTTTTGATTTGATTGAGGTTGATATTGTTGCTGGTTTTGAATAGGTTGTGTTTGATATCGTTGTTGGTTTTGATTAAGTGGGGCTTGATTTTGTGGTAGGTTTTGATTTGGTTGAGATTGATATTGTTGCTGGTTTTGAATAGGTTGTGTTTGATATAGTGGTTGGTTTTGTATAGGTTGTGATTGATATTGTGGCTGGTTTTGATTAGGTGGTGATTGATATTGTAATTGATTTTGATTAGGCAGTGGTTGGTACTGTGGTTGGTTTTGATTAGGTGGTTGCTGATACTGAACTGTATTTCTGTTAGGTGGTGGAGATTGATTTTGTTGCTGACTTATTTGCGGAGAACTAAGAACTGGATTTTGTTGCAGTTGAGTTCCGGTTTGAAGAGATTGATATGTTACTGAATTCGGAAATGGTACTCTAATCTGTTGCGGGTTTGAGATTATATTCACTTGCTGAGTGGTTTGTGGCTGCTGAGAAGATTGTAACTGTACTGGGTGAAACGGCGTCTGCGGTGGGGGCTGTTGCTGGCTTACTTGAGGTGGCCTATACCCTAGTATCTGTGATTGTTCCCTTTGAGGAATTACAACTTTCTTCACCGTGACTACTTGGATTGGTAGGCAGCAAATTTGACTTTGACTACAGAGAAACGTGCCAACATTACTACTGCAAGAACCAGGTGACACACATGATCCCCCTCTTGCTTTACATTGGGAATTTAAGTTGTTAGATGCTGTGGCAAGTGTAGCTTGTGCTGCAGCAAGGGCTGCGATATCCGTAGAGATAGATTTTTCTGAGTGTGGGTCCAAAGCTAGCTTGTGTACCTCCTTCTTCTGGATTGGTGGCGGTATGCGTTGAACCGGTGGTGGTGGTATGCGTTGAACTGTAGGTGGTCTGCGGTGTGCACCATTATGGATGTTGCCACCATGCACGAATCCCGGTTTGGGACCGCGCAAAGCATTGTTATTTCTTGAACCTTTATTGTTGTTATAACCGATTATTTGACCTTTCTCATAGACTGGCTCCTCAACAGCAGAATGTTTACGCGTATTGTAAAATTCTTCATGCTGTGGGTCATATCCATGAACGTCTTGGTAATCATATACAAAGTCAGCATCCGTGGCATATTCATCAACAAAACCATAATCTAATCCAAAGCCAGCCTGTTTACCATCTGGTTGAGATTTTGTGTGATTATTTCCATACTTTGGGGCATATGGGTTTTGTATAGCACTATATGATTGTCCGTGACTGTTTTGTTGATTAGAATTAAACAACGAATCACTATTCTTGGTATCCACGACATTGCTTTGATACCCATTTATCGATACCACTTGTGGTGTTTGAACTTGGGTGTTCAAGTTTGAATCATCATTCAAGTCTGATCGATGGGATAGCAATTTTAGAATGTCTCTCGTGATTGATTCTTCCAAATCCTTAATCTCCGTATCCAAATTTTTGTAAGCATTATTCTTCATACTTTCTTTCTCCTCTGATACCAACGTTATTTCCATTTGAAGCGACCCCTTTGTTTGTCCTTCTAGGTTTACATCTGCAGGTTTCTGTTGGTATTTGACGTTTGATGTGGCTCTTCTTTTGAATGATGTAAAGGGGCTTGCTGACCTTTCAACTCCTGGCCTTTGGAGTAGCTGGTACCCGCCGAGATCAGCCTGGAGCGACCCTACGAGAGAAAGAATCACAATTGTCTTAGAGTTATTGTTAGGTAATAAATCACAATAATAGTTCTTAAAATTTGTTTGTTTGCATTATCATTCAAATGTATGAATAAGATTAATGTCACGATTCTTTCTCTCAAAGGATCCGCTACTTTTGTATAAATATGATTGCGCGGCTGAGAAGATTGCTACAACATCCGCTTTGCATGCATGTTTGATGTACAACCCGCACCCACACTCGCACACTCGCATTTAGAGTATTTAAACACACACCCAAATCTTAACCTGCATGTTTGACAAAAATGGAGGCGCACTCACACCTTATCCACAGATATTGGAGGACATCCGGCTGACGATAACCCGCACAGACTCGCAAAGCCCCCACAAAAAGCTTACCATATATGTTGTAAGATTTTTCACTCTTGTTGAAACATATAGTAGATACATTTATTACATATTCTAACCGCATTTAAAGATCTAGTGACATTCTTATGAATTAACTCCATCCACAATTAATGTTAGGGTACAAGGAATGCTACAGACGGAGTTTCTGTAATGCACTGTTCACACCAACGAAGAATCCTGTACTTTAAATCGGCGAGCTCTGATATGAACCAGTTGCCGCTTTGGGATTAGTTATTTCCTGATTTGTTAAGGTTCCTTATGCCTTGAACCGGCTGCGATCAGGCTTTGATAAGCTTTCTTATGCTTTGATGCGATTACGGCACTTTAACTCTCACGGTTATCAAGCTCTGTTGTGCATTGATATGCTCTGTTAAGCCCTCTTACACATTGAAAAATGGCAAGATCACCGTTTTCATGCCGCTTTTGAACCAGAGCCAATATAAGACTATTATATCTATATTATACTATTATACTATTATATACTGTACTATTATATTGGCGCTCTTGCCAAATGTCACACATTCATCCAAGCTTTCCCACCATTTACCACGACCCTGACGTTCTAATCAAGTTTTGATACACTCTGGTGCCGCTTTGCAAGCCGCATTAATCACTGTTAATGCGCCATCAATGCGCTGTTGGTGTGAACTTAGTATTAAGGAAACATGTGAGCCTGTGATCTTGCTGTAATACATCCAGATGAACTGTGACTACAAAAGCCAATCATATTTCTGTAGCAATATCAATATAATTATATCTAGACTAATACATCACTGTACTTTTAAAGAACAGTCATTTACATGTATATGATTATAATCTCTGTAAAGCTGGAAAAGATTCTAGAAAATTGCAACAATAAAACATGCGGGTTTCATTGCAGGTTCTATCAATGATTTTTAACAACCGAAGAGCCAGCAATGTAACACACTATTAAAACCCACAACCGCACCTACAAAAGAAATTCAAACCCGCACCAACGCCCCATGCACAGCCAAAGCGACAATTTAGCCCGCAGCCTTCATCAAATTCGAGGGTACAGACGCGGGGCGCCGGCTATGGGCCCCGCCCCATACAAGGCTTTGTTGTACACCAATTAATTCTGTGCATACTGCATAGATAGGAAGATGTAACTTATTTTATGAATGTATGCTCTTTTTCTAAATACAGCAGACGGAACATCATGTTTATAATATTTTATTTACAAAGTTTCATTTAAAAACATTCATGGACAAATTATTATGCATCTATGTAAATCGGCTAAAACTCCCATTGCAACAAATATGACCATTTATTTCCTGCGAATCTATGTGTTGTATTTGTAATATATATATAACATGCTAATAATAAACCAATAAAATACAGTTAAATGATACATGTACATGCTCGAGAATCCATTCAGAATTTTATGTAACCAATTAATTCTGTGCATACTGCATAGATAGGAAGATGTAACTTATTTTATGAATGTATGCTCTTTTTCTAAATACAGCAGACGGAACATCATGTTTATAATATTTTATTTACAAAGTTTCATTTAAAAACATTCATGGACAAATTATTATGCATCTATGTAAATCGGCTAAAACTCCCATTGCAACAAATATGACCATTTATTTCCTGCGAATCTATGTGTTGTATTTGTAATATATATAACATGCTAATAATAAACCAATAAAATACAGTTAAATGATACATGTACATGCTCGAGAATCCATTCAGAATTTTATGTAAATATGTTATTCTCGAGAACAATCGCCAAATCTTATAATACATTCTAAAATGCCTGCCTAGAAAAATAGGTGAGTAACAGCGATATTTTCAAATATTTAACATGTGAACTTGGGAGAAGAGTTTTAATCAAAATAAAGGCTTTATAATGACAGTAAATTAATTATATACCCTGGATGATATTTGACCAAATCATGAGACTGTTGTCATTTCTGAGACTGTCCTAATATTGCTGTCCTCGATCAGCTGGTTTCAATTGGGTACGTATTAGGCGTCTGATCATGAGGCTGCTTTCGGAAAAAAAAAATCAGTTAAAAAGTGATTGGCACTACTAGAAAGGATTACCTTAACATACTCTCTTATATATTTGTATGCATATCTCTTCTCATCATACTAAAGGTTTAACACAATCTGAGGGGTGTATTGTGGCTTTGCAGGTTGGTTGTTATAACCGGATGGTGCAGGCTGGTTGTGATAACCGGATGATGCTGGTTGGCTGTGATAACCGGATGGTGCTGGTTGGTTGTGATAACCGGATGGTGCGGGTTGGCTGTGATATCCGGATGGTGCTGGTTGGCTGTGATAACCGGATGGGGCGGGTTGGCTGTGATAACCGGATGGTGCTGGTTGGCTGTGATAACCGGATGGGGCGGGTTGGCTGTGATATCCGGATGGTGCTGGTTGGCTGTGATATCTGGATGGTGCTGGTTGGCTGTGATAACCGGATGGTGCGGGTTGGTAACCAGTAGCATGGGTGGGCTTGTAGTGATTATTAGATGGTGGTGGATGGTGATAAACGGGCTCTTTGATAATCTTTATAGCAGTGTGAACCTCCAAATTTAAGCAACATACACTATTGGCATTGCAAAGGAAGCCTCCGACGTGTGTTGCACAGCTGATACTACAGGTTCCTCCCCTTGCAGCACAAACTTCTTCCAGTGACAATGTACTCGCTGCTGGTTGATATATGGTCACCACCTTGACATCTGGACCATTCCCATGATGTTTCCGCCTTCCTCTTCCATAACCATGACCACCACCACTAAGATGTTTCACGTGTACAATGCCATGACCTAGGCCATGACCTAACCCGAGGCCTAGTCCATTCTGATACCCGAGTCCTCCATAATCGTGATAATCGTGATAGTCTAGTCCGTATGTAGTTGAATGACCATAAGGATCAGAGTGTCCATAGCCATGATCTACAACAACTTGATGAGATCCTCCGTGCGCATGGGAATAACCTTGATCCGCATGGTGAGAGTTTGATTCTCCATACACGCCTTTTCCATCATTTCCGTAGCTAAAACTTATGAGAGGAGCATCATCGTGAGGATCGTGGCCATGACTACTACCGATTGGTATGAGGTTGTGAAGCAGTGGAACTGAAAACAGTGAATTATGATTTGAAAGAGGTATAAACAATTAATGACTATATATTTTCATCATTTGTGTTAATTTATAAAAAGGAAAGAACGATTATCATTGTATGCTGGATTTTACTACTAAAAAGTATAAATAAGCATTAATGGCATGCAATATTTTAATACATATTGCAGTCATTGAAGGACATTCATTGATTACACTGTTTCCATACAAGTCGTTTGAACTGAAGTGTCAATACTATTTTAATTGAAAAATACTAATGAAATGATGAAAGTAGCCAATGAAAATAGATTGCATTTTGCATTACATATAGTTAGAACAATATTTTATCAACACTTACCTGCATTGTTGATTAAAATTGTCAGAAAAATAAAAACACATCTGCGATCCATCTTTCCGCTGCTGCATTTAGGTTTTTTTCATTGTTTCATTGTGAAGTTCTAGTTGTGCATAATCGTATTGTACAAGAAGACAGTTATTGCATATAATAGTTGCATAAGAATTGTGTATTCATTGCCTGTGGCAAGATGTTGCTCCGGGTTAGGTAATGTTATTCGAGCGCACAGTCTCAGCAATTACTTGAAGTGCGCTAGTGACCATGGCTAGAGGGATGCGGGAACATTGCCTTATTATTAGCGTTAATTTGTAGACTGTAATGTTTAATTTATCTTGACATTTGTAGTATTTAATAAATCTTGTCATTTGTGAAAAACAACAAAAACAAAAAACAAAACAAAAACAAAATCGCGAAACTATTCAGCTACAGCATGAAATAAGTGCAAATTCCAGGATGTTTTAATAACTGAAGCTCTAATTTTATCAATAATAAAAATAGCACCAAATGAAATTTTACAACTATCATGAACTAGGAAACACGCCTATTCTCACAATTGAAAAAATGTAACCGTTAGCAATAACTGTGAGAAAAACTAGCGTAATGGTCCAGTAAATAAAATGATTAGGCTGGACAAAATGGTTGGCAAATGTTTAATGATTGAAATGGAATCATTGATAGGTATTATATATTTTCTAAGAAAAAAAAAGTTTACTCAAGTTTACCTAGGAGAAAGTGGCCGCCATCATGAGTTTTCTAACAATTAAAAAACCTTTAGATCTTCTAAATGATATCGATCAATTCATCATTCTTAAGTAAATTTAGCGTGCTGATGACATTAATGATGTTACATTTGCATATGGACATAAACCAAGATGGCCACCAAGATAGTGGGCATGTGTATACATGCATAGACTGATTACTACAGAGTATTTTAAACTATGTAATAGTAACGTTTGCAAATGAGAAATGTAGTTAAATGTAATTGCATAAAGCTATCTATTTCGTAATTGATTATTTACTTTTTTTTAAACATTCCAAATGGCTACCATGCAAGTCCATTTTGAACATTTTCTGCAGTATCTTTAAAACTGCTTGAATGAACACATTCAAACTTGGTACAATGCTTACATGCCTAAAGGCCATCACTTGTATTTAATTGTGGCATTTTGCCAATTTAAGTGTGATTTCCTGAAGGCCATTATAGGTCATTTTTGTCATTTTCTTCAATAGTTTCAATGCAGCTTGAGCCATGAGTTCCAAATTTAATACACTGCTCATATACCTAGTGACCATCATAAGTATACAATTTTGGCACTTTGCCAATCATCAAGGTGTTCTCTCCAGAAAGCCATTGGTGGGCAATTTTGGCATTTTTAGCTTGATACATGACTTCCGTATTTCATAAAATATCATGGGAGTGGTGACCACAACCTACGCTGAACTTTGGCCCTTTGCTATCTAAATAAAAAGTGCTCAGAGAGCACAGCATTGTGTAGCAGTTTAAAGACATTCTAGTTTTTTCTACTTTCTTCAATACTCTCAATACATTTTGAACCACGAGCTACCAAATTTCATTCTATGTTCACATACGCAGTGACAGTCATAAATGTTCATCTTTGGCACTTTGCCAATTAAAGTGTGCTGGTTTAGTTCCATAATTCAACATTTTTATTGATAGGATCAATGCCTTTGACGACAAAATCTTCAAACTTGGTTCACTGTTTACATTCATCAAGATCATCATGAGTTTTCAATTTTGGCTATTTGCCAAGAAAAGTATAGGTTCCAGGGAGCAATTTTAAGTTTTTTTAAAAGATTTTATTATTGCTGAATTCCTGCGTGAACTACAACCTTCATCCTTATGCAATATCTTTATCGCCCATATGTCAAAGTTATTTTAGGGACGCCGTGTTCTTTGAACACTTTTGATCCAGTTATGTGAAAGTTTACATATCAACACTCTTCAAGGTGGTCACACATGATTTCGAGGATGGGTATACCCTTATTAGATGTGTTATTTCTTTACTACATAACAGAACATTTTTATATTTATGATTGATTATATCAGCTACTTCCTATACCATCATACTAATGCACACTGCACATGCCTATCTTTCATAAACGCCTCCTCTATCCTCTTAAGCAAAGATGAATGGCATACACATGTGGCAGTTGGTGAACCCCATTACCATGTTGTCGTTTCTCTAGACATGGATAATATTTATGGTCCTTTCTCTTTTGAGCTTTTCATCATTCTTTCATTTCACTGCTATTGCACTCTTCTACTCCATGTCATTGGTTATTTTGATTTACATGGTCTATTGTGGCACATGTATTGATTTCATTTAAAGAATGTCTTCTGGTGCTGGTGAAAAGTCTCTAGCTGTATTGCTCCTCGACCATGCCATGTTTCTTCAGCATTATATGAACATGTATTGAAACGTTCGAACTTACGACCTTCCAACCATGAATCACACTGGTCATATATGTCATAGTTGGCTGTGCTAACCATTACACCAATTCCCCATGATGAGAGAGACAAGTTTCTTAACTTGCCTATATGCTGCAGACACACATGTCTGACACCTTGGGCTATTTATAGCCTATCAGCCTCTATCGCTGATCAGCCTCCATATGCCACTGAAACCTGTTATGCCTGGGCACGTTGTTAATCTATCAGGATGTATTGTGTCCGAGCCACTTTTTTGACAGACTCCCCCAACTCCCTACTCCATCGACAACCCTCCCAAAGGCACATCCAACCGGGCAGTAGAGACAGTGGCAGGAACGGACCACTTCTCTTGCACATCCCGGGACGGATCTGGAACCTACTGCATGGACGGCAGATCCTCATCTTCCCAGAATCGATCCGGAGCCTCATGCAGCAGCATCAATGGTACATAGAGCTTTTGGAGATAGCGAGATAGGGAGTTCTATCTTTCAAGGGGCACGGAACACGGTTGTTAGATCAGGGATTTTCCCGGTGCAGGTACATCCCATAGCCAACTGTCATTGACCGAGGGATCCATGAGAATCCTCAGATCCAACTTTCCATCATCCATTAGATTACACTACCCTGCTATCTGAGTTCGACATTCCCGTGCGGTAGCCCCCTCCCCCAATGTCTTGCACACAGGGCCAGCCCACTACTAATAGACAATTTCACAGGGAACTACCCAGTGGCTTCTACCGAAGCACCCGGGTCCTACTTTCTCCACCAACTGAAACGAAATTCAGTGGCAGGCTATAAAGGTCATTTGGAGAATCGTGGAGTCGAACTCATGACCTTCCAACCATGAATCAGACCCGTCATATGTGTCATAGTTGGCTGTGCTAACCATTACACCAATTCCCCATGACGAGAGAGACAAGTTTCTTAACTTGCCTATATGCTGTAGACACACATGTCTGACACCTTGGGCTATTCATAGCCTATCAGCCTCTATCGCTGATCAGCCTCCATATGCCACTGAAACCTGTTATGCCTGGACACGTTGTTAATCTATCAGGATGCATTGTGTCCGAGCCACTTTTTTGAGAGTATACCTGCCTCAAACATTGTCTATGTGAGCATAGCAATAGCATTGGCAGGCCACTTAGTTAACAGTTTTAAGGATTTACATGGATAGATATTTGCTTGCTGAGATGTGCCACAGCAGGTCCTGGTTATGTGGCAGGCATAACTCTGTCTTCAATATGTGAATCCATCTGTTTTTTGCTTTCACTGTTCGAGTGTCTGTGTTCAGGTTATCAAGCTTGTTTCGTCTCCCCTTATTGGCAATCTTTTATCTACTGCAATAGAGGTTTATGGACAATGAGTGCATATGGGGTGGGAGGATCTCGGTAGTTGTAGCTAGTCTCCTGGACTCATTTCTTTTCATGTTAATGGTCATTTGTCTTACAGCTGCCCATTAGTGATGTTGAACTTTCCAAGTATTGGCTTGCCCATATGCTTCCGTCAACTGATTGACCAGCTTTCGGACCTATTATTTTTACTAAGCTGATGACACGAATAATTATTTCTCATGCCCTATACTGCAAGACAGTATACACGTGATCCTAATTATGTGAATCTTTAACATCGTCCATGACTGTGCTATCCTGAGTGTCCAGTGTTATTGAGCTTGTTTGGTTGCAGATAACATAACAATGTACTATGTTTCGAGTCTGGTGAGCACGTTCAGAAAGTAAATACAATAGAAAATCAATACTGATCTGCATTTAAAATATTAATAGAATTTTGAAATGTTATTTTCATATTTCATTGCATTTTCTGTAATGAATAATTAGTGTATGCCAATATTCAGCATCTTGGTGGCCAACTTGGGTCGTGTCCAAATATAAAGTTAACATCATAAATGAGTTCAGCACGTCAAATGTAGTTATAAAAATGATGCATTATATACTATTATGTGAAGATTTGTAAAGGTTTTCTGATTGAGAAAACCGATGATGTCAGCCATATTGGCGGCCATTTTGAAATTTTTCCCCAAAGAAAACTTGAGTAAACCTTTTTTTCTTGAAACTGCACATATCAATGATTCCATTTCAAGAAGTAAAACTTTGCCAAGTATTTTGTCCAACCTCAGCTATATTTTGATGTTTTTTTTACTGGACTAAATCTCAAAATTAGTGTGCGGTTAGAGTTGAATAATTTATCAAATAAAAACTGCAGTGCAATGGTAACATTTATTAATTATAAATCACTTATTCACAAAAAACTCAATTTTCAAAAGGATGTTATGAATTCAACGAACAAATATTATTTGTTAAACAGACTAAAACATATTTGAATAAACAAACTTGTCAAATGAAAAACACGAAAACAAAATCAACAAGCAAAAATTGTTATTAATAGTTAAATAAAAATCCACTGTATTGCATAAAAGGTAAAGTTACACTGTGTAACATTCTTGATATTGCAAGAAGGTAAGTAAATATAAGTAACATATTCTTATGTATAAACAAAAGTAAGATTCACAAACAAACAACCCTGATTCAGGGTGCGAAAGCGATCTACGTAACTCCAGAGTTACCGTGGTACGGTAGTCAATGATATGCATATAGCGGAGCGGATTTTTCATTTTTATATGAGGTTAAGTTCTTAATAGCTTTATATTTTTTGTTAGAAAGACAGTACTTTACACGTGTTATCTGCATGCTGCATAATTTCGTTGAAAGTTTACTTGATGATACTGATAGTATAAAGCGGATTTTAAAATTGTGTGATGACTACCGTAGCTCCCGGGCCCGACTACCGTAACTCTGCATAGAAAAAATCATTGAATATTTCAGCTTAGCTTCTCTTCTTTTGAATTAGAGGTCACATTCGGATTTTTTATTGCAGATATTAACCATGGAAAGAAATTATATGTGCTACGAATGTAAAAACAATGAAATTAAAATAGAAGAGACATCCACGTTACAGGGATATAATTTGCGCACATTGTCACCTAAAGTCGCGGCTCTAGTGGACTCCCAGCATAAATCAAAACACACAGATATAAGGCACACTGTAATGTTGATTTGAAGCATATATATCAGCATTAATTACGTTTTGGATGTCTACGTATCTTCATAGTTAGGTCGTCACGTGAGTGAGTTACGATAATCATTTGTGTGAGTTACGGTAGTCACTTAGGTGGTTGGTTTCAACCAAAATATGTCATAATACATTTATTATACATTAAAACTACATGCTCTCTAGAATCAATACGCTAAAATCTAAACCTGCAGCATGTGATATCATGATAAGCGGGCGCTATTGGCGTCGCCATTTTTGCTGAGTTACGGTAGTCGTTTTGGGAGTTACGTTGGTCGCTTTCGCAATGTGTGATTTCTATGAAATCGTTAATAATTAATGAAAATATGTATAAGAATACTCGTGCGTTCATCACAATGACACTAGAATATTTTGGGACTGCTAAATATGTGGGACTAATACAACAAAATGTCTTTTATGCATGCATGACTGCTTGGCAAGAAACGAAAGCAATTAAAAAAACTGACCCAATTTCACAAGGCACAATACTTCAACACCACTGGTCACTCACTTTTAAGAATATTGCAAGCAATACATTTTTTATAAAGCACTACTTGCTCAAATATTTTATACCAGATACTTTTCTATCAAACACGATTCTACCACAAGCATGAGGTTTATTATGCTTGTTTACAGAAAGCAGAGGTAGTTGGATAAGATTCTACGGTGAAGCACGCAGATTAATATACTTTTGTGTTTCTATCTCATGAATCAGCGTGATGAACTAATCTTTTTTGTAATTTAGCAATTGGTACCTCACCGACATATATATTTTAACGTTCTAAATATATAATTGCTATAGCTACATTAAATAGATTATATTAATAGAGTATGATAACCGAATCCGTTCACAAATAACACTCGTAAAACAACAGGCCTCGTCTAGTAATGAAACAAGAGTTGTGAAATTCCGTCATATCGTGTGCTCGCGCTGACAACAGGCTCCCTGCGGGGTTCATAATCTCCATGGGGATCTTGTGTGTAGTATCCAGCGTGAACGACATCGTATTTAGGCTCGTGGCTGTGGCTTTGGTAATGCGGTGCAGGGGCCAAGTTTACGAGAGAAGAGGTAGGTAAGCTAGGGAAGCCAGCGGGTAAGTAGGTGGTGGTCACGTGGCCCTGTCTCGTCTGCGGCACCAAGTACTGAACTCCAACGGGGACTGTGTGGTAAGAAGTGCTGGGGTACTGTTGGTGCGAGTGGTAAGAAGTGCTGGGGTACTGTTGGTGCGAGTGGTGAGACGTGCTTGGGTACTGTTGGTTCGAGTGGTAAGAAGTGCTGGGGTACTGTTGGGGCGAGTGGTGAGATGTGCTCGGGTACTGTTGGGCCGAATGGTAAGAAGTGCTTGGCGCGTGGTACGAATTACTCAGGTGTTGTTGGTTGTGAGTACCGTGTCCGTTGCTACTATAGCCGCGAGAAACATGCGAATTAGCGTGTGAACTGTGCCTGGTATTGTGTCGTTTTCTTGGAACAAGTTTAATCACTTCAGTATGGACTTCCACGTTGAGACAACACACGGTGGTCGCTGTGCACAAGCCTGCTGTCGTGACAGTGGCACCGCACGTTGCGCTGCACGTGCCTCCTCGGGCTGTGCACTGGGCAGTTGCGTCAGTGACTACTGGCTGGTAGACCACGCGAACGTCTACGTTTCTTCCATAACCTCCATAATGTCCTCCACCGTATCCGTGTGCTAATCCAGAGAATATGCCAACACCTTCTGTGCAATCTGCAAATGAAACACGTCTTCATCAATCAAACATCACAATGTCCCTTTTCCCCCATTTTAATCAATAGAAAAAATAGTATTACTTTTGGATATATTACTTTCTAAAACTGCTTTATTTTCTAATTCCGTTATCATCTATAACACTATAGTGATGGTGATGTTTGACCTCAAAACAAAAGTTTCATTTGCATTTTGCAATTGAAAATTAATGATGAAGACCGTTACTATCTTCCTTCTATAGCAAGACGTAATTCTTACCTGTAATTAATCCAAATAAGCCAAGGACGAAGACAAAGATCCAAGAGGCCATTTTAAGGCCTTTAAATCTTCTTGACCGCACGAAATCTAAATCACGTTTGTTCACAAAACGATTATTCTAAATCTCTCATAATTTTAATTCGATTATCCTCATTGTGATGAAAAACTAATACCCTTGGGCTATTCAAAGCGCATTTGAGATTATAATAATCACCTGGGGCCATAGAACCGGTAACTACAATTGCCAAATTCTTTGAAAGATGGTACACGGACGCGGTCCATCTAATTGAGCTTGATAGCATATATTTAATTCGAAGGTATGCAAATATATACGCTCCCGAAAATTAATGCGTGCACTCAATGATTTGAGCCCACTTCACCAGGCGTTCGACCATTCGGATCCTTGGAATATTGACATAATATCTAGCGGTGACATAATATGCGTATAATCATTACCTTTTAATTTTCAAGTCCAAGCTGTCATAAATAGTGGTTCGTGAAAAGGACCGCCACACAGTGGCACGTATATAAACAGGCGCCTGGCGCTTGCTTGTTTAAAAACATACTTTCATAGCCCAGTCACATGTGGTGTCCAGAATGCCTTTACAATATGAGTGATCAATTAGTGAGCCCCCGACTCTCCCACCACCACGTACCCCACCCCTGGTATTGTTTGTGACAAGTCGAGTTGTCTGTGAAAACCAAACACGTGTGTATGTGTCCGTGGTTGGTATCCAATATACAATACGCCCGCTATTTTCGTGATAGCCGGCAAAATAACTTAACCAAAAGTGCTCAGAGAGCAGAGCGTCACTAGAACAAGGTTGACTCATGAGCAATAAAGATGTTTAGTTTGCAATCAAAGTAGTAAAGCAGAAACAGCCTTGTTTGATGTGTGATTCACCTTACATCTATGTTCTTGGCAAGTGTAGGTGCTTTTTAAACATGGCTTAAGTAAATACCTTTTGACTATGAGTAAACATTAATATGGTGACACTGTGTTCTCTGAGCACTTTTAATCTAATTTAATCATTATGCCAATTTGATACTCATGCTGCCAACAATATTTAAAATGTAGTGGAAAAATAAAATAAAAAACAATTAAGATGGCTCTCTGCAATATCAAACCTTATTGTCAAAGTGCCACAATTGGACCAAGCAGATGTGCAGTAGGTATTTAAACATTGTACCAAGTTTGATTGTTTTCCTATCAGCCATAGCTATTGCAGAAAATGTCGAAACTGCACCGACAATGGCCCTGCGGAAAGCACACTTTAATTGGCAGAGTGCCGAAAATCAAATCACTTTGGTGTTGTGTCACACGTCAATAGTTGTGTACAGTTTAAACGAAATCGGTTCATCTGTAAACCCTCAAGCTTGTTCTGAGACATACATAGACACAAAGTGAACACAAGGCTCTGCTTCACCTAATGAAGTACTCAAAAAAGTAAACAAAGTTAAAGTAAATGTCTCCACTTTGTATGCGTCAATATTGTTCTAGGAATGCTGTGCTCTCTAAGCACTCTCCAACTGGTTGGCAAAAGGTCAAACTTCAACATAGATGATGGTCACCAATCACATAAGCATTGTATAAAATATTGGGGTCATGTTTCAAGCAGCTGTATTGAAGCTACTAACAAATAAAATACCAAAATTGATTAGAAATGGCCTTCTCGATGATAGACACTTAATTGACAAAGTGCCAAAATAGACCACTTATAATGGTTACTAGGTATGTAAGCAGTGTACCAAATGTTGAGTTTATGGTCCATGGAAAAAAAGACAAAAAATGACGTAAACTTACCTTCTGAAAATCACACTTAAATTGGCAAAGTGCCAAAATTGAACACGTGTAATCCCCTTTAGGTAGGTAAATATTGAACCAAGTTTGAATATTTCATGCCAAGCAGTATTAAAGATATTGCAGAAAATTTTAAAAAAGGACCATAAATTGTTCTGTGGAAAGCACTCTTTTTTTGCAAAATGCTCAAAATTGAATGACTTTGGTGATGTGTCATATCTCATAGTTGTGTAAAGTTTGAAAGAAATTGGTTCAACGGTAAATCCTCACGCTAGTCCGAAGACATACATAGGGCTCTATAGCTTCGATCAGCTGCTGAATTCGAAGTGACGCGCGCAATCAAATCTATTACTAAATGCGGTGATCAATTGTCCTAGAATCTTGATATTGATGTCAAATCTTACAGTTTCAACAATATTCTTCACATATTGAAGCTATAACCAATGGCTATGAATTTATTTCAGATTAAAGTAGGATATTTTTCCATTTTTTTATTTATAACTTTGTGATTGCATATTCATGGAAATCTCACCAGCACTTTATTTTTTCATCCCACAAAACCTCTCCTCCAGAAAACTGGATGTGTCACTGTTGGAAACCTCCACGGCAAAGGGTAGTGTGGGACAAGCCTTTGATTTTGCGTTCTCACGCTCATGCATATACTGGGTCAATGTATTCTTAGGTTGTACAGCTTTAACTGCCATGCCATAGACAAAAATTGCCACCCGAAGCTTTGAACAGATGAACATGTACTAATGATAAGATATGAAATCTGACATACTCAAAAATTGAATTCAAGCAATTGCAAGCACATTACATGTACAGTCATAGTGTTGTTGCAGATTGTCATTGGCATATTGTCTCATGTCTAGCATTGTTATGAGGAAGAGAAATTTAGATATGTTTCATGTACCTCAATCATGTTTTTTGCATTGCCTACCAAATGCCGAGGAGTCCACGTTCTCATGATCAACAGCGTGGATAAAAATACTCACACATCGGCACGGGAAGGGTAAAAAAAGTCCCACAATAGTTTTTTTAAAACTAATTATTCAATTATTTATGCAATGTTCTTATGATTATGTCTTATTTGTATTTAAAATCATTGTCATCACAAATGAACTTACATTTACTTGATTTACAAAGATTTTCTATCGGGTCGGCCTATTCAACAGAAAAGCA
>CM032663.1:21060464-21095808 GCA_019095985.1 Streblospio benedicti
TTGGGAAGCGAACTGCTTTTTTATTTTCAAAAGATGTGCACTGAATGAAAAATAAGTTTAGTATGTTTAGTTCTAAGCTCTTCACAGAGGTGAAGGTCGACTGCGGTCATCATGGCGGCGCTCGCAGGGCGAACAAACTTTATCATTTGCCGTTAGTTTTCTATAGTTTATTAATAATATAACGATTCAATAAAGATTGTACTTGGTGTAGTCGAATCTCCATACAAATATGCATTCCATCATATACGGATAACATGAACATTTTAAAAGGATTCTCTAGAACAGCCTCTGTTTTTGACAAAATCTTAAATTGATCGACAGGTGTCACTGTCAACATTTAGGATGTCCTGTCAAACTAAGTATTCTTAGCATAGATATACGTATCATGTGACGACGCACATCTTAATGAACTATTCGCTTATTCTTATTCAGTGTTGTCCAAACATTCCTGTTTGGTCTTTAACTATAGGAACCATTGTAAAATTCACGGTGTGACTCTCATGATTTTATGTGATGAAACCCTCGTCTCCACTCCCCACCCCTTAAAAAATGAGAAAAAAGGGAAAATAAAGTTAATGTCCCCTCCCCTCCCTTAAATTGGTCGTCTATGGCATAATGGTTATATACTAGTTTGTTAGTGTTAGTGGTTACAACTTCCAAATGGAATCGACTGCATCGTGAAGGGCCGGTCACATAATATCACGGCCAAATCATGTCCAAAAAGCTATGATAATCCGATGGACGTGGTTGTCTGAGGATTTTTGGTCAATTTAGCTTGGACGTGATTTTGCACATGGACCATGGTGTAACTGTCGGTGGCAGTTTAACTGTTACACCGCCGAAACACTGCCTTACCACGTCCCAGCCAAGTGTAAGATGAAATCAATGCAGTGGCTGAATTGCTGCGTCGTGTGCTATATGGACATTCACAACCTGATTGTAGTCACAGTAGCGCATGCTGTAACAATTACGTTTTTTGCGTTCCTCCATACTTTGAACACTGCCGTAATGTGATTGTCACTTGTGTTTCATGTCTGTTGCGCGTCTCAATCATGTCTACCATCTGGTTGGATGTGGAATCAAGTTTTGAGCAATTCACTTGCATACATAGGCTAAAGCACGTTCAACACTGACATCCACGTCCACAAAATTTTTGTGGTGTTTTGGACGTTGAGGGCAGTCTGACCGGCTCTTGAGCTGTGAATTCATGGCTTGTGCATGGCAGACTGACTGCAGCCAAACGCACTAGTTGCATTATACGTTGACATTAAATTGCAGATAGTCAACATAGCATGTTGCCACTGTTTGGAAGGTTAGGAAGATTTAAGACAGTAGATTTGATCATATAGTGTAAGGTCACTCCACTACATGCTATAAGACCTTTCATATTTTGTAGACATTAGTTAATGTGATACCCCCCCAGGTGATTAAATTTACTAATCTGCCTTTAGTGGCTCATAATAACACATAATGGGAACCTTCTGCGATAATCATCATAATTTATGGCTGAGGAGTATTCACAGTCAAACAAGTGTGTCAATCGTTATGTTCTGTTTTAACATGATCTTTGATAATTCATTTTCTTTTTCTATTATATTTGTAGGCCAAGTGCCAAAAACTTTGGCAGTAACATCAGTAAACCAACGGCATGAAAGTACAAGTGTTGTCAAAAGTCAAGTAACGAACCTTGCTGCCCACAAGCGAGGACGAGGTGGTAGATCTTCCTTCAGTGGAATAGTTGCCACTGTATTGGGGGCTTCAGGATTCACTGGCAGATATGTTGTTAATAAGTTAGGTATGTTGGAAAGAAAAGTTGGTTTGATCTTTTTTATTGCTGTAATAGGAGTCTACTATTTGATAATACTATGTTACGTCATTGACATTGTTTCAAATATGGAGTATATTGATATTGATTATAGTGGGCAATTATGCGTGATTTGAACTTCATATGTTGCAGGTAAAATAGGATCACAAGTGATCTGCCCATATCGAGGAGATCCGTACTTCATGAAGGATTTACGATTGGCAGGAGATTTGGGACAAATTTTATTTCTGGTGAGTAGATACAAACTTGTCATTATCATTTCAAATTTTTAATGAACATTAATGCAGCCAAACTTGGAAAACTGCAAGACATTGATGAGTGTTTTTGTTCAATTTAAGCCTTATAATCTGAGAGATGAAGATTCACTGCGCAAGGTGATGAAATACTCTAATGTTGTCATCAATTTGGTCGGCCGTGATTGGGAAACGAAGTAAGTATTATGCTATTTGACAATAAAGTTACATGGTGTCGATGTTGATTCATATTTTACATCACTTTATGAATCATCAATTACTTTTTTGCGTATGTTTCCAATATTTATGGTTGGGAAATTCTTTGGTAATATTGATTAATTTTAAATATCTTATTTTATTTAAGGAACTATACTTTTCATGATGTTCATGTTGATGGTGCTGCAAGAATTGCACGTATTGCCAGAGAATCTGGTGTTGAGAAGTTTCTTCATATGTCTCATTTAAATGCCACCCCTAACCCAAGACCGTTCTACACTAAAGAAGGATCTCAATATCTTCTGACTAAGGTAAAAATTGACATTGCATAACTAGTTCTGCATGTGCGTAATTCAGACGAGATGTGTGTATTTCAATGAAAAATGTTTCAGTTTCATTCAATCATTTTACAATGATAATACATGAATGCCAGCTTGTTTTTGCATTTCCTTTTTCTTTTTACAAACTACTATTTTCAATTTTAGTACTATGGTGAAGAAGCTGTTAGAAATGAGTTTCCTGATGCCATCGTTTTCAAGCCTGCAGATATCTACGGCTCAGAAGATAGATTCTTGCGATACTATGCTAATAGATGTAAGAATATATATGATGAGTGCTAACCCAACTGTCTACAAAATTAAACTTTGAATATTAATTGAATTATGCCATTATTAAGCCGTGTATATTTATGTGTAAATTTTTCAGGGAGGCGTGCTCATGGAACAGTTCCTATGTGGAAGAAAGGCACAGAGACCATAAAGATGCCGGTTTTTGTGAGTAAAGATTTTTTAAATCCTATTTCCAAATGAAAAGAAAACTTGTAAAATAGACTATTAGTTAGCATTGACTCATAGACATTTTGGTGATAAAATGGTGATAAAGCAGTAAAGCAAATGCCTTTCTAAGCCTGTTTCTAAGTAATGATCTAATTTTCTGTCATGCAAATTGAAGCTTCATGATCTTTGCTTTTTGTTGCATGTGTGCATGTGTCATTTTGTGTATTATATTTTAGGTCTCTGATGTTGCACAAGGAATTGTGAATGCAATTCAAGATCAAGACGCCGCTGGTAAAACATTTGAAGTAGTTGGGTAAGTGTGGTGATCATGATTATAATCAAGTATATTCAAAGAACGTATTGGATTTGGCTTATTGCGTTTACTGTGGGTGCTCAAGAATTGCAAAAGAAAAAAAGAAAAATGAAAATGAGGAAATTATGAGGGAATTCCATAAGAAGTATTGAAATTGATTATTTAATATAAATTGCATCTAAAACGTGCACAAAATGTTCTTCATGTCCACCCTGTAACTACAAAGTGAAAAATTCAAATTTATTTTTCATTTTCCGTTTGTAAATATTTATTATGCCATAGCATTGCAACATCTTTCAATTGACACAACCTAAATACAAGTTGTGTGAACATGGCAAAGGTATTCTATTGTGTTATGAGAAATATATTTTTTTATTTCAGTCCCAACAGTTACTACCTCAGTGACTTGTTAGATTTCTTTTATGCCATCATGCGACATGACAACTTCAAACGCAGTTATCTTTCTCCATTATTCAGGTATGTCTATCTTCGCATCTTCTTCAAGTGAAAACAAAAGTGATAATGTATAAAATATAAATATGTTATTTGACAAGGTTTTGTATGTTCATAAAAATTATTTTTGTTTTCTGATTATTTGAACCTCACTTGTTTGAATATTTTGTAGATTGAAAGTCGCATACATGAACAGGGCCCCATCAGTGCCAGTACTCACCACCGACAGATTGGAAAGAGTGAGTACTCTCAACATTTTGTCAACAGTTCTTTTAACCCATTACCCCTCACGTTTTATTACATGACAGCCCTTGTATCCTCACAAATATTTGCAGCGTAGGGCGTATAAAATATTTCCATTTGTCGGAGCTGCATTGCCAACTTTAAACTACCACAATTTCCTTAAAAATGCTCGTATTTCAACTATCTTTTCATCAAAATACAAAGCAGCCATTTTGGCTTACCCCAGTCCCAATTTCACAAATGTTTTGAAACAAATCAACACATTTCCAATGGCCATGTTCGGATCGGTTAGGACTGCGGTAAATACCGGTATTTGCAGCGTAGTTTCGAATAAATAAATCACAGTGATTTAGAAAATGATTAAAAATATTTATCGGGTGTTTTTGGAACTCATTTATATATCATAATAAAGCTTAAGCTGTTAGAAACACGAATATGTATTTCTAATCACGATTGAACCATTATGAGTGTGTCTACAACGCAATCAAACATTGAGGTTTTTCCATTTCGTGCGATATGCGCAAACATGGCGCCCGTGTAAGTGCAAATTAATGCTGTCAAATGGAACTTTTGTATATTCTCTTAAAATAAAAGCTAAACATTAAAATAAATTATACACGACGATTCCTCATACGGTTTTACATATAGTTATCTAGTTTTAATCACGGTGGCACCGCTGCTATGCCCCAAACGAATGACTTGTATAACGAAGCTTTTGACACCCAAACACGTGAAATCAGCCGGCCGGTTTAGGCCGATTTGTGGGAGAGGGCCCAAGGCCGGTTTAGGCCGTTTTTAGGGGTAAAGGGTTAAGTTAGTATTTGATTTGATTTTGATTTGATTTATTTCGTTTATCACAGGCATATTAATTACAAAGTAAATAAAAGATTACAAATAAGTAAAAAAATAAAATTAGAAGTAAAATTGAATAGAGATATACAAATATAATAAAAAAATGAACCATGTGACAAACAAGGAGCACTAAAAAGATATATAAAATGTGAAGTGGAGAAAAGACGACTTGGATCATAACTATATACCACCACATTTACAAGTATACTTCTAATGTAAATCAAATTAAGTGATTTGGATGTTGAATATATCACTAAGATGTCCATGGATTTTTTAGTTTGAAAATCACATTGGAATTTTGAAATTCAGTAAAAACCGTTGGACAGCTGCAACTGGTATATTCAAGTTGCCATCCAGTTTTGCAATCAGTTTGATTTATGTGAATTTAATTGAAACTGATGTGTCGCGTGACTTAGAATATGTGTGTGTTAGGACAAGTAACTCAAATTTTTTACACGTCCTGACAACACAGATACCCATCTCGGACAATAGGACGGGTACTTATCCGTGGCCCTGACATATTTCTTCATATTTTGCTAATAATGTGGAATTGTTTTTTTCCGTAGGAGTTTGTAACTGATGTTCTAACTGGGCTGCCAACTCTTGAAGACCTGGGTGTGAAACTCACACAAATCGAGAACCAAGCTCCCTGGGAACTGAAGCCGTTCAGGAAGTACGGATACTATGAGGAGAAACTTGGCGAGTGGCCTGAACCTGAACCACCAAGAGTTGTGGCTTAGTTGTGATAATAATGGACTATTAAATTAGGAAAAATATCAATACTTTGACTGGAAATATTGAAGACTGGTTATACATTGCGTACTATAAAAAAGTCTGATATTGTTTTAAATGTAATAAATGAAAAGAAGTGAACTTGTGTTGCATATTTTTTTTTTTTTTCAGATTACATTTTGTACATGTATATATATTATATAATGTATATTGTATAGTGAAAAAGGGGCACTAGTGTGCCGTTTTCAACTTTGAGCATGTACTCTATAAAAATGTGACCCATGTCCTTCACTTAAATGACTCAATTTATATGCATTATTGGCAGAATATAGGTGTATCGTTGAAATTAGCTTTCTTAAAATCACTATTTAAAAATAAATATAATATTAAATAGAGTTTACGCAAGCACCAATATACAGTAATTATTACTTAATTTGGACCCATACATGGACCAAAAAATTGCAAAAGAGATCTACAAGATCTCCAACATATGTGCTCTTACATTCTTCACAGTCCACTTTGAAAATGACTTCAAACCATCTTGTAAGGGTTTTCCTGATGTTTACTTTTTGTTATCTTTATTTCTATCTTGAGATTCAATATTTGCCTTCTTTCAAAGACAATTCAGGGTATCCACAAACTCCTCTCAGAGCACTTTTAATCTTATTTTTCGATTTAAAAAAAAACAACTTTTATTAATGTGTCTGCTCTATTCAGCACTGGTTTAACAATGCAATTTTTTGTTAGACAGGATGGTGAGATGTCCATTGTAGATCATATACATGATGTGTGGTCTGGCACGATGGCCGTGCTGGGAAGAAGCCTGCCTTCGGCACATTGATCGTCGAAAGTAGACTTAAGGGTGAGGGATCCCACACCCTGGGCATCAGAATGCCTGTGATAGTCTCCCGTTGACCACACATTTTACCTGTATTGATCATGTTCTATATGCTAATAATTTACACCATGCACTTTTTAGACATATTTTGCAAAATGGTGATAGATCTATGTCCAGTTCCTCTAACAAACAGAAACAGCATATTAGAGCAACGTCTGTTTGGTAATATACACATAAGTTCAAGGAAATGTTAGAGGGGTCGTGGGCTTCCTTGTGAATGTGGAAGCTATCGGGCCCAATACGCACTTATTATATATAATACAGACACATACAGATACGCACAGAGACACAGACACACACGCCGCGGCACAGACACACACACACACACACAAGACACACACACACCAAGCTTCACACACACACACAAGACACACGCCAAGCACACACACACAACACACACAAACTGGCGCGCACACACACGCTTGCGCAAACACACACACACACATATACACACATACATACCCACACACGCGCACAAACACACACGTAATGTATTAAATTTTGCACTGATATCCCCATTGGCGATACCTGTTCCCTGATTGCAGCGGTCAATACTGGACAGATGATGAATTCAGGTTATACTGATTTGATATTATCTAATTACATTTCAAAATAATAAAACAATGAAATCTTCCCTAACAGCAATTGTGAAAGTAAGAGTCCTTATAAAATCATTCAAAATATGCTTAATCATCATCGCTACTAGAATCATAATAGATACTCTCTGGCATGGCAACATTCACCTCATCTGTGTCACTGTCACTATCATTGTCATCTATGCTTCCAAGTCCATCAGCTATATCAACAAGTTGTTGGGGTAAAACGTCACCTTCAAACCAAATTGGCTCTATCTTTTCATCAGCAACACTCCACCCATGCTGATCAGGATTTGGAATATGATGATTTGGAATATGGGCCTGCATCCAAATGTACACTTGATAACTGACCCTCTCAATGTGATGTTTCAAACTTCTTCAGCATACTGGAAGTGAGCCTATATCAACATTTTTTGATGGAATGACCCCACTTGAAGCGGAAACCGGACAACTGCTTACAGCTGAACAGCATCGCGGTATATGGCCCATCTTTGCGCCACGCCCAAGAACACTGTGTGGAGGAACTAGAAGGCATCCTCGAACATTGGATACACGTCCACATGCTTCGGGGTTGCTGCTTTTCAGCTCCCAGCTGGAGCCCCACGCCCATCCAGTCATTGACACCAAGATGCCACAACGTGATGTTCCCGTCGATTAACGCGGCGGTAACTCACCTGCTCACCTACCACAAAGAAGATGTGCAGGCTCACGCTGATGACTGCAGAAAGAAACAAGAAACCTCGCTGAAGACCAAGTCCAAGGGATGCGACACCCATCAGGACCTCATAGACCCGAAGTCATTGCCATCGGTAGCATAGCTGATTGTATTAGAATTTATGTTGCGCTATGAGGCCAGATTCCACCTGCCGCGAGTGATAGGGCGCTGCAAGTGGTATTCAGATGCCAATGCTGGTCACGTGATCGTCGGATTCCATCTCCGCAAATTCAACTGACAGAAGCAAGGATGGGACAAAGCTCACCTGGGATGGCTGCAGCGGTGGCGCACGGACTTCATGAGTCGAGCAGCAGACCTGACCGCGTATGACCCAACGCCGGCTCCCACTACAGAGAGTTACCGCGGCGTGATCGCGCCTGGCGCGACCATCGCGCCCACAGCAACAGCAGCGACATTGACAGCCACTGCGACACCAGTACACCAGTCCAGTACATTCGAGTACACCAGTCCGAGAGTAGCAGTACGCCGTCCCAAGGTATGGAAGGTGGCCACTAACGCTGCCAACTAGCTCGTGGCTTACACAGAAAAGCAGGCAGCAGTCAAGAACTCAAAGAAGAGCTGCATGTGCTCAAAGATACCAACGAACACCTGGCCCACGAGAAGAAGGACCGAGAAATTGAGTGGGAGAATGCTTGTGTGTCACTCGTGGGACAGCGCAACGACCACCAGAAAGCCGCCAAGGAGTCCAAGGAAGACGGGAGGGCCACGCTGAGGGTTCAAGTCGAGAAGATGACAAGTGATCTCGAGGCCGCGATGACAGAGGTCTCTCACATGCAGCAACAAGACCGTGGGGACGCTCAGGAACTCGCAACGCTACAAGCGGGCACCGCCTACAAGATTCCACAAGGGCGAATCAAGTTAAAGTACCAGCCAAGCCGAAGGGAGCTCATCTGCGCGATGCAGTGCAGAACGCCATAAAAGAGCAGTGTAATGACGTCGCGCAGGCTCATACAATGCTCGAGGAACATGCCGCTGCAACACCAGATTTCGACGTCTTTCCGGCTATGTACGCATGCGTGCAGCAAGTAGCCGCTGACATGGAAGACGTCATGCTCCAGTGGATCAGCCCCCATGTGCCCGGAGTGTTAGCACCTGAGTGGACACTCGCTGAGGATGTGGTTGGCGTTCCCCCCAAGATCGTCTGCAAGGTTTGGCGTCGTGGACCTGGAAGTTCAACGCGACGAAGAAAACGCCCAGCTTTGCGTGACATTGGAGGCCACTCGTAAGGAAGCCGAGGCTGCACAGAAGCTTGCCGACAGATCCACCTGTGACATGGACCGCACCTTCTGAAAGAGCTACATGAATGCAGACAGCCTGCGCGACTTGGCCGTGAGCATGACTTACCTCGTCCTCATATGAAAGAGGGAGACCTGCAATGTAGCGGGTCAACCCCACAAGAGATCCGCGATGCCCGGGAATTAGAGTCCCACGCTGACGTCATGCTGGATACTCTTCATGACGTGGGAGACGCTGCTGCTCACGCCATCAGGATGGAGTGTGAGGACCCGACGGCTTCTACCACTGGAACGAAAGTTGCCGCGAAGAAGCCATCCGCCAGAACCAAGACCCCCAGCATAAGCCAATCATTGCCGATTCGCCGATGCGCGACTGGGCTGCCTCAATGGAAACCGAAGACGTTGAGCAGCTCCTGGCCTCACCAACCCCTGTGCCTCGCACAGAAGGATGTGGTGCAAGGCCCAAAGAAATCGCCCGGAGCCGGATCCCATCACCTGTGGATATATCTCCATCACAGTGTGACCGTAGCGGCCAGTCACGGGACCGTGACGAACATCGAAAGTCTCCTGATGCCGGCATCCAGTGAGGCGGACAAGACAGATCAACAAGCTGGGCTAACGTGGGCCGCGAAGCATGTTGGTCTCACAAGACTATCCCCAGCGACGCCGGACACGGCGCAGCGAAAGCATGGTGGCTGGGACACATGGAGTTAGGGTTATCCTCACAGGATTTCGGTCTAATTACCAACCGTGCCTGTAGGGGTTGGGCTTGTAAGTCCAAGGATAATCCGTCTCAGTTTTTAATGTGGCCGACCAGCCCCGGTACGTCCGACCTCGTAACTGGTGGCTTCCCTTCCTTTTTGTTGTGAATTGCCCCTTTGTTCAGTTAGCGGGTCCCCGTCCCCTCTCACCACTTTATTCTAGCCGTGTCCATATTTAAGAACTAGATGGACAGTGGGGGAGAGTTGTTTTATTCTTTTGCAGTTCAAGTCCTCGGGCGCAAGGAGTCAAGCTCCTCATGTCTGTCATGTCTCTTCTGTCTCTATCATACATGTGCGTGTGTGATAGAAAGGTGAACATGCAAATATTATATGTCATCTGAATCAGAGTAAAATACTCTTTCCATTGATACCAAACATGAATAGGTGCGTCAATAAATGTGAACTACAATAAGTATCAAATGATGATTACAGTTGTAAATGAACAAAGTCGCGATTCTCGTGATACATGACTAGGGGGTACCTCTGCAAAAGGGCCCTAATAGGTAATGTATATGAACATTTCCCATTTTAAAGTTCCATTTCATATTAGGGGCATAGGCATAGTAAGGCTTCATAAAATGATAGATGCAATAATATGATGGCTACTTTTTTAGTGTGTGAGTAAAAAATAGAGATTTAGTGGTGCGTGTGTGGTTGACGCTGGGGTTCATTTGTAACTAAAAACACAGAAGATGTCATAGAATCTGACATTTGGAAGCTACATGTACATATTATATGTCATATAAAGCAGAATAAAATGCTCTTTCCATTGATACCCAACATGTTTATGTGTGCTAATAATTGTAGGCTCCAATCAGTCTGAAAGTGATGACTAAAATTGTTCATCAAACCAAGTCGCGATTCTCGTGAATTGTGAGAACCTATATAAATATGGCCGAACCAGGTATTGCATTCCAACATTTTCACTGTTAAAGTTCCATTGCATGTTGAGGACATCCTAAGCCTTCAAAAAAGTATAGTTTCGTTAAGAGGTGGTGGTGGTGATGGTGGTGATGGTGGTGGTGGTGGTGGTGTGTGTGTGTGTGTGTGTGGGGGGGGGGGGGTTAACGAAAAAACCATATCTCGCCCGTGCCCTATTTGTAAATGATTTACATGTATGGTGAAAGCGTAAATAGCAATGACAATGAATGAAAGCTATGCGATTTGAATATTATCAACTCACTGCTCATTTAGACGTCTATTTATAATCAAAGTACTGATAGTACTGAAGCCAGGCTTAAATAGAAGTGTAGTTGATTTGTCCCTTGTTACGTACAATAAGATAATACATAGTGTCATATGGAAACTGTTCTTGTTTGAAATAAAACATATTGCCTGCCCTTGTTCACAACACCACATGACATAATGCAACCATCATCGCCTCCATCAACTCCAATGTAGATATATTTATTGGTCACCCTGTATATACAGTACTCATGAGTCATGGGTTTTGCCCAACACACAGATGAATCCACGGTTAATAGTAATGGATCAAATAAAGCTTGCCTACTAACTTCAAAAAATGAAAATACCTTAGATGTATGTTTGGCGCAGTAAATAAGAAAAAGAATAATTGTCACAATGAGGTTTGATATGAACATGATCGATAAAGACCTCACATTTCACACCCAAGCAGGCCTGTGATCAGAAGGCTTGTCAGAGGGAAGGGGGGATCAGTTGAACATCCGCTTGAGTGTCGTATTTCTTTTTCCTAATCGTTATGAGGCTTCCCTGCAACTTTCAAACCTAATCTTATAATTGGAATTTGTCCGTGACAAGAAAGACGTGATAGACTGTCCTGATAAATGCACGTAACGCAAACATAATATTACAAAAGCGTCTCTAAATACCCACCTTTATTGAAGACCACAAGTTCTTTCTAATATTTTTTTCCCAACACACGACAGTTTTCATTGGCTTAGACAGAATAATCTTACAGCTTGTAATGCAAAATTTTAGTCCCAAACACTGAAATATATTCTGAACTTTAAATCATGCTGTGTTTTAAGCATTTGATGACGGAAAGAGTGCTGTGATTCACTATGCTGACTGTTGCGCTACAATATTACTTATATTGAAGTTCTTGGCTATGAAATATCTATTTTTAATAAGATCTTCATGCACATACGTCTAGTATGAATTCAATGCCATCTGAATCAGGTAAACCGTATGCAATCTACTAAGAACATTATATGCTGTATAGGCCGACTGCTTAACTATACGTGCAGACACGGATCGTGTTCGTATTTACAGAAAGAGATCTCTGTTTTAAGACTACCTGGGGTTAGTCTCAATAGGGAGGTGATCTCTTTATTCAGCTTCTCAGCAGTCTCTTTATAAAGCTATATGGGCATAGGACATTCGTCACCTAAAAACCATTTTAGCTTATACCTACAGCATCCGTAATATAAAGGGTACACAATACTACACATGTTACTCAAACTGCAGGGTGCTGTCAATGCAGCAGAACCAAACTAAAGTTGTGTCGACAGTATGTTAGGAATATGATGTTGATACAATATCAACCTGGTACTCAATCAACATGGTCCAATTGTCATACAATGCATGTAGACATGCATTTATTCGCAAACAACCAGCACCTCCCCCACCCCCACCCCACTCCCCACCCTCAGATCTCCTTAACACACCCCGTCCCCACAAGCTGCAAAAGGCCACAATTTATCAAAATAAGCTATGTTCATAGGCAGAACCAGTGCGCACCCCGGGCCCCTTTCCCACACCCAAATACCCCATTTTCGTAGGGTTTTTGGCATGTTCGCTATCAATCAATGGCATTCCTTTAGTACCCCCCCGTTTTATCTAAAAACCTGGATCTGCCTATGATGTTGTGTTGCCTGTTAGATAGGTATATCAAAATAAAGCATGTTGAAATTCAAACCGCATAATTATAGTACAACTGTTATACAATACACATCCATTTATTGGCCAACAACCAACACCAATCCCACTTAACACTACGTACGCGTACCACCACCTACAAAACGCCACCACGCTAATATGCATAGTATTTGCATACTATACATATACATGTATTGAGAAAGGGAGAAGGGGTATTTTTGGAAGAAAAAAAAGACTAACAAAGGTTACCTCGCCACGTTGATTTATTACGTACCATGGTACATTGATATATGGAAAAAAGACTGTGGTTGACAAATTCACTGTACAAACACTCGAACCATATATTTCTTTTTGTATAACCAATTGTAGCCTACTGATGATTAATCATGAAAGAGCCTAAAATGTGACTGCTAATACGGCGTTCACGCAATAATTGTACACCTGCTGCCTGTCATGTTACAATATAAACTCTAAACTAGTTCTCTTCCATCCTTTCCAGCTGTATCAGTGGGAACGCGAGGGCTGTCCTGGTTGATACTGTACTCGCTAACTCCTAGAAACAAATGTTGTTTTATCATTACCTGTAGGCATTTAAATGAATTACACGTCGTGCCCATCAATAACTAATTGAAAGCTTTCAAGCACTGCACACCTTGATGCATTTCTCTGTTTTCCTCCAGAGGATCATTTCATCTTCTATGGCCGCAAGTCAACCGAGTTGCCCCAACAGATTGCTTCGTTCTCGGGGAGAAGTTGATCCTGCAATCGATTCGTCGGGTAAGTGTTTGCTAGGCAATTGGGCAAACAGCATTAGCCAAAGCATCTCATGTAGCTAATGGAGAGAACAAGAGAAATGCCACAGGATGATATGCTATCAGCTTGTTCTATAACACTCTCGAGAAGAAGAGAGGATTAATTGAGACTGAGCAACAGATTTGACAGGCGCGATTTAAAGATCAGAAAAATTGCTCTCGTGATTTTTATTTTTTATACCAGATGAAGTTAGTTGCAGTTTTTGCTGATAGTGCACTTACATGATTTTCACCCAATGTCATTTACATACTATTAAGAATAGTGATTTTAATTGTAAATATATAATATATAACCATCTCCAAACCACGATGCTGGGGCACATGGCTGGATTGTAGTTAAACAGGATGCAGATGAACTTTGTGACCACGAAGTGAAAATGGTAGAGAATAAACATACATTTATCAATGAGTCGTTGATTTATGGCTATTGATTATGTTGGTCTCTTCTATAAAAACAAACAAAAACAAACAAACAAAAATAAACAAACAAGAAACCAGCCAGTTATTGTATTAAGGACTAAAAGTTAAAGCGAAGGTATCTTAACTTCGTTCTTTTTCCTTGCTTACCCGTCATTAATAAATACCCAATGGAAGGTAATGCCATACGTGAATTTCTACTTCTGCTCGTCAACCAATAAAGTATATTCTGAATTTCAAAGCATTTTGATATTAAAACACAAACAGATAACTGTTTACAAATCTGAGCACATACCATTTGAGTTGTTAATACATGTCTTATTTCATCACTCATATTTCGGATGCTTGGGGCTTCAAATAGATTGATTAACTGCGCACAGAGTTATTATATTCGATTTTAATCAAACTCCTCATAAAGTACATAGATCTTTGAAGTGTAATAAACATTCACAATAAAATACACATTTCCTTTTTATCATTTTAAATTAGAATTCCAATTGGTCCAATAACTGATCCGTCTTTTCAATGGCCGGTCATTTGATTTATTATGGTATTCTTGAGATGTTATTTATATTACCACAGGCGATAATATATGTTTGCATTGAAACATTGTGGTTAAATTCAGTCTTTTGGAGAACAATCTTTGATGGAAACAAAATATATACACTTGTTATTGACGACAAGGAGCAATGGCAAATCTAATAAAAGGCTTCATTGAATTCCACTGAAAGTAGAAGCTGCTAAACTATACCGACCATCAACTGCATTTGTTGCTATTTGGATAATTATATAGATGCTATCAAAACACTATCAAACTAAGTCATATTTGTGGTAAATTCCAAAGTCATGCATAGACTATTATAGAGAAGTCTCAGCATACCCAGAAACACAGCAAACTGTAATAATATAATAGTACCTTCAACAAGTTCTAACACACCAGAAACACACTATCTTCATTCAGACCCTCTTCAGCATTCATGTTGGAAATGCGCATTCAAAACTGCCCTCTTTAATAGATGTCCATTGGATTTTGGAAATGTACACAAATATTGATACAGATTCTCAAATGAAAGATACCAAAGAAGATTAGAATTTAATAGTGGCGCAAATGACTTGCCCCAATGTTGATACAGGCTGAAATGCCTCATAAAATCTCATATTAGACAAATACGAATCTAATATGAAGAACACGTGACTTTACTCGGCATATATTTGTGGCAGTGTTTTGTTTAGAAATAGCCTCTTTCGAGGCCTGTGACATGCTGAAATGGGTTTTCTATTTCTTCTAAGGGGTGGCCTAAGCAAACTTTTAAACAAAAGCACCACTTAGGCACAGATTAGCCTAGTAATGCCCGGATCGAGTTTAACAAACATAAAGGTGACGTTTGTGCAACGTCCAGGTTTTCATAACCACGGGCGATGTAAGCTGTGTTAATATTTTTCAACACATTTACATATTAGACATCTTTGCAGAAGGGGTGATGTTGGTGGCCTAATGTGATTTTATGAAGTTGTCAGTGGTGGTTGGTGCTAAAGGTTGCGCCAAAAATGTTGTTCCATCACAGTTTTGCTGTTTCGGTCTTTGAGTGTGCTTGTTGCTGATAAGTTTGCCGCCCAAAACACACGCAAAAACAATACAAATGTCTAAAATGGACAACAAAAACCTAATTTGTACAATAAATCTTCGTACAAAATAAGGACTATTTTTTGAAGCTGAGAAATAAGCAATAAAACAGTATCATATGTGAGGCTTACTTTGAAAGAAAAAGAATGAGTTGACAAGTCGAACTAGCACACCATTAAACTTACAGCGTTCAAAACTTTTTCATGTGTTGTATTTGCCATTTTTTTTCTTCTTTTTTTTTTAGAGAAACTCATTTTGATTTCTCACTCATTCTATGCTAATTCATCCACCCTAAAAAAGAAGAAGATTAATTAGAGTCAATACCTACTTCGATTATCATTTAAATCGCCATTTGACTTTCATCACTCAAAACAAATGCTCCGATTGCTGGCACTCTCAGCAAAAACCTGTATTATGATTTCATTTTCCAGCGCCAATCGCTTTGCAATGAACTGCAAATGTCGGATCAATTACTATGGGCCATTCGAGTGCTTATTTGAACATTATCTCCCTTTAATCAAGCCCATATTTGTATAGGTGCTCTTTTTCGCTCCAGGTCTCCCCCGAAATCGATGTAAATCAGCGCAATGAGCACATCTCGTGAAACGAATCCTTCCGCCGAACAATCAGCCTCCGTTTCCGAACTGCTTCCCGCTAAAGCGCGAATGTCGTCGGATCGTCACTTCCGACTGATCAATATCGCTTGACTTCGTGCCCACGGATGTTTTCTCAATTGATGCTAATAAATGAAATTATATTTGAACGCTTTAACACTGGATCACATTACCCATTATGATGTGGGCATGAATTCAGGGCGCCTTTGCCAGGTGAGAAAACGAGCTAGGTTCCCATGCGGTGTTGAGTCGTGGGGGTGAATTTATTATTCTAATTTTAATCGTGCATACGTGTTGATGTGCGATTATCCAATTTTACAGATAACTTTACTGGATAAATTTATATACATGTATATATCTAGAATGTAAAATGTACATGTATTCAACAAGTGGAGATCCCAGCAATCGTATACACAGTGCCTATCGCACGGAACCTGTCGATTTAAATAATGAAAACTTATTCATATGTTGAAAACATGGTTCTATTCTCTACATCAGTTATTGCGACCTCGCCATTTATGATCATAATCATCGGCCAGATTATGGTCTGTTCACAGCAAGGAGCTGTATGCAAATGTGATCTGCTCTGCGCGCTGTATCCACTTCTAATTTCAAGTACGTCATCCATTATGGTGTCACATCAGCAAATTAACCAACTGTTCTCGACCCTCCCGCTTACAGCTACAAAGCTCTATCTGTGAGTCACTATCTATAGCCAGTTAGGAGCACGGGGCAGTAATGGAGCTGCACAAATCAGTGTGCCGTTAGAATTGTTCTGTAACATCGTAAATCCGTGTTCCTCCGCAGTGGAGTGGGAAGTTGTAAGTAGTCCCGACCGCACTACCGCCGGACACGTGTAGGTGATGCGACCTGGAGTATGATGAAAGTCCACGCACGCGACTTGCTAACGATAATCTGCAATATCAATATCATTATATTCACGAATATGGGTAATGGGACCCAGGGATCTGGCGCATTGCATTAAAAACGTTATAGAACAAAGACAAACACACTCGAAAAAACAGCTATTAATAATCATGATATTCATATCAAAAGAGATGTTTTATATTGGAACTCCAAACCACGAGGATATGAAAGAATTGGTGTTTGGATACTATTAATGACCAACGCCGTGTCTTTTTTTAATGTTGCCATACTGTCATCATAATGTAGCTGAATGTCTCGATTTATTCGCAACATCAAAAAAGCTACTACAGAATTAAATTAGCGAATTTCTTACAACCAAAAATCACAATCGCATAAAAAACCCACAGACGATAACTATTGGCCGCCATTTTGAAAATGATAATGATATTTTGAGTTTTCAATTATAATAAATGCGACACTAACGTGAATTAAATAAGACACGGTCCAATCTTGAATTATTGGTGTCATCTTAATTACATCTTTATTAGCACCTTGAATCCCAAAGGTGATCTACTTGGTCGTCAGTAGCGGTATTGCAAACAATGCACAAGCATCAGGAATTGTCTGCCAAGACTTTGGCAACCTTCGCACGGGAAACTTATACCCCGGGGCCAAGTGGGTTTATTAAGCTTCCCCGCTGGGATTCTGAGCTGCCCCGTATTTATGCCCTAACAATCATCCCATCATTACGGTTTAACAAGGCGTTAAATGCGGCCAGCTTTCGATAATTGTAATAGAATAAGATGGGGCAAGTGTTAAGTGTGTTGGTCTGACAACTATATGTCACATTTCTCGCTGAAAGTGTTTTTAAATTTTCAAAAACCAACAATGTTACTGACTAAACTGCGAGCACGTGTGATGTAACTGCTGGTACAAGGGTCAACCCCGGTGTCTTGACCGGGGTCTTGACACACACTACATGGTTATCACTTCGAACGACACATGTGAGAATCTCATACGTGTACCATTACTGAAAAAAGAAAGACAGAAAATATACTCTACTTATACTCTAATACGTCATATTCACACATATAATGCATACGATGAGACTTTATAGCAGCCATGATTAACCACGCTGTAGCACTTTCCCAGCCCTATTTGCAACGCAAATGGCTTATTTATGACCGCAAATGACAATTAAATACCCACGGTCTAACTGCGCTTATGAGAGCTTCGCTTGGCACCGCCTTTAATTTGATTAATGCTTTTAATAATCGCGCCAAGACTGCCAGTTTTTGCAGACGAAAAAGGAGCCATGACAAGCGAATTAGACACACGATAATTTGATCGTCTCAGGGGTCCCCACTGGGTGTGTCGGAACCAGATGGAGATACGGCATCAACAGTTCTTGACTGACCTTCGGCTTCAGAATTGTCCATATTAATAAGTTTATAGTTCATAGGACCTGTTTTTGCTCGATGCTGTGTGGGAAAGGAATATCGGGATGAGACAATCAAATTTTTGTGGAGTTTACAATGTTTTTGCATTTACATGGTCGTGGGAATATTTTTGTGTTTGGCGAATTCGATTGGGAAAGACGATGTTTTTTATAAGTCGAGTGCCATTAATACAATTTCGTTTATAGTTACAACCTAGAGTAATGATTAAATTATGTACTATTTGAATTAAAAATGATATTTCACTTATTCACAATTGCAACATTTACAATAACCTGAAGTGATATCACCAGTACACATGTCTGTCAATTGGAATTGTTGTAGCGGTTTCACCAGTGTAGGTTTAATCAAAACTGAAGTGCTAGCGTCCATGGTCATTCGTGATGCAAACTCAAATTACCAGCCCACACCTTTATCCCACTAGTCGATTAAGCCTGCTTTACACATTAGCCAATTCTGCCTCCGTAGCCCTACGTGTAATGGCGAACTGGCAAGTTCGTCAGAAAATGTTTGGCGAATATACTGGTTAGCTTAGGGTCGTTACAAATAGTTATGCTACTTCTATGGATCGTAGAACATTCGCACATATAAGTAACACTTCGTTTGGCTCAGCAACTCAGTGTAACAAGCATTTTTACTACGTTCAATGTCTTAGGTGTAAAGTGGGTTTGAAGTCTAACCTGGGATCATAGGTAGTTGGTCCATTGCAAAAAGGTGATGACTCACCAGTTTTACAATGGCATAACTATCCATGACCCCAGTTTAGTTGTACAGTAGAACCCCCAATAAAGACAGACCACCTCTCCGCATTGAGACCACCTCTATATTAACACCATTAATAGTGATTGATACCAAACCTTCACAAAGAGACCACAATAACTCCATAAAGTAGCTAACTCTCTATGAACACCACTATGGACTAGCCCCTGATTGGCTTTTTTTTTAGATCTGCTATGTTTATAATAATTGCACCTCTTTTGGGTCTCACAATTGATTGTAAAACCATGTGTGTGGTGGGGCAACACCCAGTTATTGAAATCAATGTTTCTGAGAGAGACCTACATGTACATAATAATGGTCGTTTATACAATTCTGTCAGAATCTCACCATGGATTGGGTAAGTCCTCAGGCACCGACTATGCGTGGTCATAAATGTAGTCTCTACAAAATAACACCCACCCCACCCTCCGTGACACGTACAAACAAAACAAAAACAATTATGGCAAAAAATCACGAACACACAAAATAAAGCTAACAAAAACAACTGGAAATAAGGCAAGGCCAGCAAAATCCTAACTATGAAAACAGTAGACAATGAAATACTGCACAGACATTCTTTTCAATATATAGTTATCAACATAAAGTAATACTAATGCATATAATTTCATAAACATAAAGACTCGTAAAGTAGATGTATTTGATATGGCGTGCTTTAATAAAAAATATATCACGTAAGAAATAAATCTTAAATGCAAATTGACGTTTGCGGAATCAATTAAGCTAATACTGGCCAATAATAGCGGTTTTATTAATGGATGTCTTCAGCCCCATTTCACAACCAACGTACAGCTAATTTAACTAGCACTATCATTTACCGGAAATCTTTAATTTATAGGCCTCTCAACATTTGCATATTCTATTCGTTGCGAACCTGTAATAGAACACCCACTAAATAAACTGCAATCTCCTCACCGCAAACGCATGCACATTAAGAATAATTTCTATTGTGCCAAACTCAGTGACAGAAATTAAGAAAACACTTTTAAGTAGTTGTCAAATCACAGCATATGCCTCAAACAGTCAGTGTTTGGATAGTTTTGGGTGACTTCAACGCTGCAAAAATCAGTTAGAGACAGGCTTTTGAAACCAACCAGTGCGGAGTTAGCCAGAGAGAAAAAAAATAACCCACAGACGCTGCACCAGAATAGGCGCTCAGTCGTGCTTTAGTAGCTGTCTAGAGATTTTTTTATGAGTTCTGAGGTCTATTTTAAAGACTATATCATCCAATGTTTGGGGATTCTAGTAGCAAGCTCTTGCTTCTGTGAATCAAACATTTCGCAATCCTGGTCATGAATTCAAGAGATCCGTTGCCAAAAATGGCTCCTATTTCGACAAATTTGCCCAAGTTCATAACGGCAGCTTGGACTGAACAGAAGGCAAATCATAAATATTCAAACGTCCTTCCCCATTGTTTGTTTGTTACATCAAGTTGGGTAGATTTGATCTTTGTGCAAATATTGTGGCCAGGCGCAAATTCTGCCGCGAATGCAAGCTTAGTTTTAGTGTATGTTTGGGTTCAACATGAACACGATGATTACATTATATTAGGTCTAGTATTCTAGTATATGTTATAAGCACACGTGTGCGGTAAGACTAGATAAGGGAGTGTGTGTGTGTGTGTGTGTGTGTGTGTGTGTGTGTGTGTGTGTGTGTGTGTGTGTGTGTGTGTGTGTGTGTGTGTGTGTGTGTGTGTGTGTGTGTGTGTGTGTGTGCGTGCGCATGAGAGGGTGGGTGTGTGTGTGTGCGTGTATGAGATTGGCGGTGCTATTCTAATTCGTATGTATCAGTATGAATGGGCTTGCAACACAGCACAGTGGGGTTGTGTGAGAGTATGTGTGTGTAGGGTGGTGTTGGGGTGAACAAGTATTTGAGTATGCAGTCAATGAAAATTAAAAAAAAAAACCCACAACTGCATACAGAGACCATATATTACATTTGACAAGACATGGTATAAGTTTACCTCTAGTTCACCATTGAAAGTTCAAATATTTCTTTTTTTAGCATTTGAAAATAGCATATTTTGAATTACATGTAACTAGCTTCTACGTGTATATATCAGTCTATTCAAATTGAAAAGGTATCTTTTATCGTTTCATTTTTCCAAACATAAAACTTGAAACATAAGCACTAGGCCTAGCAGGATGATCTAAAACTACGGTAAATGACGGATTCAACAGTTAGATATATAATAATAACATGATGAGTTAGGTACTAAGCCAATCAATGAATCACTTTAAAATTGATTTGCAAAAACAAATAAAAATACAAGTAATAACAAAAATACAATCTTGATTTTCACCTAGAAGAGTACAGCTGACAAAAAATCAATCTCTGTAGCGTCAAGAACGCATCAATTCTCTGTCAAGGGACACCTACTGTGTAGTTTATATCTCTTTAAGTTGTGTGCAAAACTTCTTACAACTATGTATGGCCAAGTGGTGGTCAAACAGATGTGTTCAATGCTTGTCTTCATTCTCAGCCAATTTGCTGCCTATTCTGAAAGTTAAGCTCGCTAATACTTTCATGGACACACTTAGTTGTCAGATGTGCTCAAGAGAAATGTAGGCTTGGAGACAGCAAACATGTTTTAAAAGTGACTGTTCAGGGCTCGTAGTTATCTTTTATTTTTGTGCGTGTGTGCGCGCGCACGGGGTGGGGGTGGGGTAGGGGTATGCGCCAGTATAGATTGGGTGTAACATAACACAGCAAAACACACATGAAAATACAAACAATAAAATTAGATAAACAATACCAAACAGGTAAGGTTTAGAAGGAAAACTGAAGTGCTGTCACAAGTGGCGTTAAGTCAAATATCCGCACCAATATTTCACTATTTTTAATGCTAGCAATTAATGATATTTTTCTAAGTTAAACTAGCGTTATCTTAATGATCTCACATCCGTTCAAAATTAGTTTACATCCAAATAACAATAATGATTATCATTCTTTAAATAATGATATGCTGAACATCATTAGGTTTCATAAACGGAACAAACAGCCACAATAGATTATGACTGTTACATCATCTACAAACATATATTGTCTTCGCTACTGTGGATATTCAATTGAGAAATTGACACGTCTCTGTTCGCCCTATGTCATAGCATGAGAAGTAGTCAAAACAGCGTCTAAAGTTAATAATCAGCACCTTAATGGGTGCTTTCTAAACCCTCAATAATGTTATTACAAGTCCATTATGCGATTCCACGCCCTAAAGCAAGTCCTCGGGACGCTTTTCTATACCCTATTTTATAATATTTGCTGTTGGGTTAATCATCACTCCACAGACAATCTCGTCTGGCCATTGAAGGTGCTAAAAGCCACCCCGGCACGTTTACAAATTCGCTTTAAATTGAATTATTTTCCTTTAGGTAGGCTCGGCCGAAACGCCCGGCTTGTGCCTGTGTCAACACGGGCATGATAGGATATCACGGCCGAAGCGCCATTCAAAGGCTACCGTGGTCCGGTCTTAGCTCGGGATAAGCTTGGCCGCGGGGCGCGCAATCTCACCCCCATTAGCAAGGCAAACAGGCTGGAGTCACTCGCCTACGGCCCGAAGCCTGGTAATTCTACTGTTGACACATCTTTTTACAGCGTCGTTGTAATCGTATCCCGTTCTTACAGCCCCCAAATCGCTGCTAATTTCGAGTCCCGTGAATCGCTCGTCGCTCAAGTGTTACTTACAATCTTGCAGACGACTTTGCGTGACCTCACTTACTTCCCCTCAACTGCTTGGCGGCTCTTTGAACGTGCGTTGATATTTGTTGGCACAACTCATTTTGGCAATACATTGGCGCCACTCAATGTTTTTGGGCTTGTGCTTTTCAATAGCCAGTTGGACGCAACCTGTGGACCACCATTTACTTTTCCCCGCAGAGGTTTTTTAATCGATTGCATTTCCTCAATGGACGTTAGACATTGACGCAGGAAAATGAATGACTCGGGAGAATATGTTTTCAAAGGAGACCGCCCACTTCTATCCCTAATCACCCATGTCCTCTTACCTTTCATGGTGATTACTTGTGGGCCATATATTTTTGAGGTTGTGGTTACAAGTTTGGCTGTTTTGTCAACAATGTGGACACACTGCACAACATAGTCTTGGTGTTGGACTTACCGAGGGGATTCTACGACATGTTGGTCTTGAGCGATGATTAATTAAAGAAACCGCATGTCTTTCAAGTCGGTTTAACTTACGTTTATAAAGAGACATGCAGACATATATTGATAGACGAGTGAAAATATAAACTTAATGACATTCTTGATTTCCATTAAAAGTTTTCTTCATTTACTTTTATATGTAATTAGTGACCCGTTTCTCAATAGACTAAAGAAGTCTACAAATACAATATAATGGAAGCATATGTATGCAATAATTTCCATTTGATATTGGCATAAAGAGGCAGAAATTAATCTCATATAATGAAAGCAACTGATGCGAAAAGGCGAATGCAATAACTAGGCAATATTACTCTTTGATGAAACCATCATATTAGATAGATTAGCTCAATTTCCTTTAATCCAGTCAAAGCAATCAGTCATTGAGTTTATTTTATAGCTTTAATCTTAATCATGTAAAGACCAAGCACTAGTGTCGTTGAATCAGATGTTCCAAATGTAGTTTGGAGTAGTTTTGCAGCGTACAGCGATTAAACAAGTTTACCGTTCTTTCGATATATGTTCATTTTTGCAAAGTAAACGTATCTCAGCTTATTGCACAGCATAAGAGTTTCTACACTCTGAGAATTGATCTTGGTCTTTCCAACATATGCTGCTATCATATGCACGAAGAAATATGGTCAGGTACACCCTCTGTACTTGGTAGATATAACAGAATTCTTTGACGTGGTGTACAACGAGTTTGAGACCGCCTTTGAGCACGTAGGGAAGATAAGAATAGGATGACCCGTTTATGATATTTCTATACCCCCCCCGCCCACCACAAACGAAAATAATGTGGACGGTGTGTGTGGGGGGGGGGGGGGGAGATTTATAATTATAAAAAATGAATAATAATTAGAATTTGAAGACAAATTAAATTTGAAGAGGACGCCTTCAAGAAGAAGAAGAAGAAGAAGAAGAAGAAGAAGAAGAAGAAGAAGATATAGTACTTTATAACTAGATGTATATAATTTCTTGGCTTGTTTTGGTATTTCTATGAACAGGCAATGGTAAATTTTTGCTTAGGCCTATTAAATTTTGTTTCTATATATACACTGACAGATCTAGGTTTTTGGAAAAGGGGGCGCACTTACTAATATAAATGAACTCATGGGTTTTGTACGCACAATCGATAGCTCCCCCACCCACCCCCGGAAAAACAACAACAGCTCACTCACAAAAACAACAACATAAACGGGGTTTATCACTAAATTATAGATCTCTACGGGTCTCATTGATTTGTAAAACTAATTTTGTGCTTTATCCATGGTAGTAGATTGGACTGCAGCTTTTCATACTCTCGTAGAAATAATACTGATTGATTGGGCTACAAATTGATAGTCACCCTGTCTAATGCCAATTGCTCAAATGTATGTAAAACATGGCACATACGCACATTGATGAATATTCAAAAATGGTGTGAATCTAAAAACACAAACAAAAACTTTGACACGCGTGGGTGTTTTATTTTCCATCCGTTATGGAAGATTGCTGACTTAGTCTTAATTAAATACATGCATGCCATTTCATGCTATTAGATACATGTCTAACTGAATGGCACGTGTAAGTCCTGGAACTTAGATATAAAACTTTTCTATACACATATTAATTATATGCAGATATTCAATTACTTAATTATGCTCAACTATGCACGCAGCATTTTTATGAACAAGCAAAGTAAGTTCTAATTTGCATACATTGATGACTTATGTGCGCTAGTGACTAACAGATAATTAAACATGAGAAAGTTAATTGACACATTATGTCTCTGACTGGACAGACGGCCAGACGTATTTTAAAGAATACGATCATGTATATTTCATCGCCTGCCGTGTTCAGTACATGGGTTTGGTAGAAGAAAGTAATAAGTATACGGTTAATTATTTTATTTAAACTTCACATAAACGAACAATTTTAGTGGATTAGTGGAATGCACCAAATACACCATTCAAATAATACATTGTATATGAAAACTATATAATAACTAATTAAATAGTTACCACACTTCTATGTACATGTACATGACGTAGCTGTCTGTTTTAAAGATAATAACTTTTTTAAAGAAAAGAAATTGTTGCTCAGTCTGTAAACACCATAAAGTCTCAACTAGCATGAATTGGTGAAACAGATTTGACTATTTAACATTTAAGCTTATAAGGCTTTTATAACAACATGAAATAGAGTATACTAAGTATTATGCTAAACATTCAAAAGTGTTACTGCCAACTTTTTATTGAGTTCAGTCGTATGCTACATGGCTAGAATACACGTAATATCACTGTAGTCTAGATTAAGAAGCATTGAGGACTGTTTTAAAATATAAAAAAAATACATAAGAGTAATGGAGTATGGCTTGTGATGGATGGTTTAAGCAATATCATACTTATTTACCACAGTGCTATGATTTTTAGAACAATGGCTACATCAGTGAATTAATGGTTCTCAGAAGAGCTTCCAAAATACTTGTTATAATCTAATAAAAACTCGTCCATCTAACTCAAGATACACACAATAATAAATATCAACAACATTCACAAATCACCATAATTATGCAAAACAACACCACAAATCTAGCATACGCGCAACAGTTTTTATTTTCTTCGAATTTTAGTTTTCAATAGTTGAAACTAACATCACAGTATTCAGTGAGATTGCAGTTCTTGCTATTTTGTTTCACACGCCTATGACACAAATATTTCCTCGTCGTCATCATCTTCAGAGCTACTCTCCCCATCGTAATGTCCTCCTGAAACTCCTTCAGACGACAAATGAGTAGAATTTGCGGTTGCGCCTGCGCGAAACATCACGTGTTGCTGCAAATTGTCTGCACTGCTAGAGATATGATTATAGTCAGTTTCAGAGGCAATCTCCGGTTGCGCGAACACTGGTTGCATGCTCGCCGAAGACGTGCTGTTCGAATGGGCTTCCGCAGCAGGGGAACACAGAGAATTGGGACTTCTCTCCACGAGCATTGCCGAATCGTCGTCGATGTCGTCGTCTTCGTTGTTGCTAAGGTCACTGAGGTCTGGATTGGGGTTGTCCTTGCTCGGGAGAGTGGAGTCTCGGTTTCCTCCAGAAGATAGAAGCTCGCGCTCTTTGGAATTGCGCCATTTCATGCGACGATTTTGGAACCAGATTTTTACCTGCAGTTTAGAAAAGACCATTGTTAAAACGTGTGCAAAGAAAACGTGTACAGAAAAAAAAATCTATATATACTCTCTTTACATAACTCTACATAAGATGTTGAGTTGAACTTCAAACGCCGGTATTTCTAATTTGTTTAACTGTGAATACGAGCAAACTGTCAACACATCTGAGGAGGAAAAAAAACTGTCGCAAAGAACATTGAACACTTTTGTACATATCAATATATTTCACATCTTTTGATTGAATACACCAAGTATAAATTCATTACTGTCGCAAAGCGTAGCTGTAATCGATGGAGCGCAAACTGTTTTGTTCTTAGCTGTTTAGGCGATCTAATCAATCATTAAGACATGAAACATGTCTGTAATTTCGATTAAGAAAAGCTTTTGATATGCATAAAAGCTAATAAGTCAGAGCCAATGGTGGCTAGAATGTTTTTCGATGACACAGCTGTGCGCCAAACGTCGATACATGTTTGGTACTTTGCGAAATGAATGTTTTCAATCGCCATGATTTCTCTTTCAGCCTCTCTTTTCAAATCGGCAAATTGGTAATTTGTAGCTGTAAGAGATATCCTACTTGAATCAATGAATGCAGCAGATTGCGTACGTATTGCAATATGACTGCCATAAGCAATAATGAGTTGGCAAAGCAACATGATGGATAAGCTATAATGCCATACAAGGTGACAAAATCAAGTCATTGCAACTCCTTTCTTCCTTCGATGTATTCGATGTATTGCTGAATAATTTTCCTTTCTTGGCAATTGATTGTCGTTATGTTGAAAGAGAGAATATGCGAGCGCTATTGTCTACTGTTACTCTTTTCTTGTTTGTTTGCTGGTTTGTTTGCATGTCTAATTTTCTAAAGTTGTCGATTATTTATAATTCAATACAAAAATGATACAATGCAACAAAAAAGTTTCAATTTTTGTCGTTTTCTACATGTAGTATAGCAAATCGCCACTGAGCATTTTTCACAGATGAGTATGGAAACATCTCACTCCCATCTCTACCATAGTGTAAATTTAATAGACGTGGACTCACGTTCTTGATTCAATTTAAATTCATTATGGGGCGATGACGTCACGATTTGCAAGCTGGTTCAAAAAGTATTTGGGCCCGTATCCCACCTGGCCCACCCTCTACAGTGACGCCCCCAGAAAGCTGAACCAAAACCACTCCTTACCTGTGAGTCCTTCAGTCCAAGCTTTTCGGCAAGCTTCTTCCGGTCGGGCTTGCTAATGTACTTTTGCTTCTGGAATGCTTTCTCCAAGCCTTTCCTCTGGAAGTCTGAGAACACTGCGCGGCGGAGCATGCCCCGCCTCGGCTTTCCCCGGATACTGTTGAGGATTGAAAAAGCGTGGGGGAACTGAAACATCGGACCGCCTGGAAGGGAAGAAGGGTGTTCTGGTCGTGAGAGGCTGGTAAAGTTACACACACGAAAACGAAAAATTAAGTTAAACATATTAATACTGAAAAAATATCCACTAATTGTTTACGGACTGACGCTATACCTTTTTAAAGATACTACAATCTATTTTCATAAAGTTGTTAGCTATGTGTTAACTGATTGAACACCCTGAGTTTCGTTTGTCAAGAAGACCCACTGGAGTAACCTTTATAAGACGTGTGTTGGATATTCGATGGGAAAAAGTGTGTACGTGATCTTGTTCGCTTTGACTGGAAGAGACACAGTAGACTTTTTTTTGCCTTGTTTATCCCAATTTCTCATACATAGTTGATAATTTGTAAGTAATTGCGCCCAAACCTCATTACACGAATGAAAATAAAAATATGCAAGACAGATCTTGGTGTTTACGTGAACTGTCAATGTAGAAAGTAAAGTCAAGCAAGCTGAATCCAAGTATAGATTTGGCAAAATAAGAATAAAGATAAACGTCTACCATGCAGGAAGTACAAAGTCTTGCGCACGCGCAAACGAGGCCATATGGCGCACGAATGTTTGCTTCTTATGACCATGTGCATTTTAATATACTTTTTTAATTACTGATACGCATTGGACCAGACAAATTGCTAGTGTAAATTGAATATTTTGGTTTTAATTTTCTTTACTTCAAACGCAGAGTTTCTAAATCAAAAAGTCTAACTTCTTTAAATACGTTTACTTATTGAATTTAAAATTTATTAGTTATTCCGTCGAGTGAATGTAGAAAATCTGTTCAAACACTCGAGATCGATAATGTTTGCAGAAAGAAATACATTTTATTGAACATAACTCCTTTGAAATAGGATACTTGGTCGCTAAGTTCTTTATAGAGAATCGATAGTACATCGACAATAAATGTATAATAACACTGTATGCATATCTGTGAAAGTTTACCAATATATTGGTGTAAATGTATCGAACATTTAACTGAAAATTGCGCTGTGTACATGTATATATTTCAACTGACACCCTGTGCACTTCTGGTAGAGATTTCTTCTTTATGATAACTGTAGTTTACAGTGTTTTTTTTAAAAAATATTCGATGCATAACACTTAACACTTTAAAATCTAATTATGTTATCCTCCAATGTATGTTTCACCTACATGATGGTTCTGGTGTAAATAAATTGCGTACCAACCCATAAGTGGCTAAATGTTGCTGATATTGCAGCCCAGATTAAAATCTTAGATTAGCTCAAAATGAAGCACACCCGTTCTGATAAATTGTTGCTTATTCTAGACTTTATTCTAGTCTGCAATAGCAATAATCGACATAAAAACTACAACAACTACAACATTGCGATCGACGCATGCTCGCTGTAAGATATCGCAGATTCAGAAAATAAAATCTCACCTGGCAAGAACATGGGCCTGTGCATGCTGAGAGGATGCTCTCCTCCTGGGCCAACGCCCAACAGTGAGCGGACCGCGGGGTGCGGAGGCGGCGGGCCGCTACCAGGGTGATGATGATGACCTCCCAGTAGTCCGTGATGATGAGGATGATGATGAGGCGGAGGCGATGGAAATCCAGGAGGAGCCAGATGAGGATGGTGAGGGTGGTGACCCGGGTGGTGGTGGTGAGGAGGAGGAGGAGGTGGTGCGGGACAGCACATGGACGTTGGTGGAAGTCCTCCTGCTCCTCCTCTTCCTGGGGATGCTGGTTTAGGGGAGGAACTGTGGCCAGGCTTGCCGTTGCTTGATGAGGATGAAGGGGAGGCTGTTGGGCCTCTGCCACCACCGCTACCTGGAGAGTAGCTGGAGAAGGCACTGGAGCCGCTGGCGTGGTTTGCTGGGGGCTTGGGAGTACCGTTTGGAGATGGTGACTCGCTGCCTGTAAGGATAGAAAGTAAGAGGGAAATGTGAGAGTTGGTTCTTCGAAAATAGGTTTGGGAATCGGGTTTCTTTGCACATCAGGAGATGCACCTTGGAACGTCGGTAAATGCGCTCTGTTGTTAGGATTAGATTTAAAGAATTGTCTTTCTTTTAAGAAAAAAAAGAGTAACGTTTTTGTTATCAACTTGGCGTGAATTTAACATGTACAATGATGTTCGATAGATATACTTTTGTGCAAAGAGTTGGCTAACTTAATCATATACACGAAAGTTAAATAGCGACTTTTGTCGGCACTGATTTGCAGACAAAATTTACACATTGGTAGGCCACTTTCTCTCGTCTCTGTACGCCCACCAACACTCCAGTTTCTGCCTCGACTCGACATAAACAACGTCGCTTGTCAGTTTCAAAAACACGCATTAAAACAAAATGTTGCAAAATAAAGTTTAATACAACTACCAGCTGGCATCGCTAAGCCCCACTACGCCGAGACCCGATGGTGTCAAATTAATGCGAGTGCTCGGGTAATTACGTCAATCTCCGTCACTTTCCGAGCTCTCCAAAGCAGACGAAATGCCCCGTATCGCATAAATTTCGACGTTTGAAGTACGACAGCTATGGGAGTTGAACCCTGCATATGGCGCACGCCAATCTACTCGATTGTATTAGTAAATATTGATGTTTAATAATTCTCGCCCATTGTCGTTTTATTGCTCTGACGTAATGACCCTCGTTGAAACAAGTTTAGTGGCATCCATCACTCGTTTGACGCCATTCAATTAGACGTATATGCGAGGACGACACTCGGGTGGAACACGCGTTCGATGTAATGGCGTGTTCTGTTTTGTTTTTGGAGACTGAGTGGCCAATTATCGTTACCCGGTGGCTTTAAGCTTTTGAAATTGAATGTGATTTTTATCATTAGTTGAGTTGATTTGGAGTATATTGGCAATTATTGTAGGCACGGGCTCTCGAATGGATTTCAAAGTAGTGCGTGGTTATTAAAGGTAATTTGCTGCATTGAACCAGTAATTTCTCATGATTAGGTTAAAATGAAATGTGGGAGTGGGACAGATAAACTTGACAGGATTAATTTCTAGGATTGTATATAGGCTTTAAACATGGGTGTAAACTTTTTTCTTCAATTCATTCGTTCTTATCTATCAATCCGTGTCTCTCTATTAGTTAATTTCCCCACCATATATTTTCTTACGTCGTAATCAAAAGCACCATGTATAGTATATTTTTTATATTATATCTGTTATGTATAACACTCTTTTCGTTGAGATGAGAGCAGGGATACACTCTTCACATCATATCGCAGACTTCAAACTAAAGAAATTCAATAGGCATATTGTCATACATGCCCTACGCCATTTTCGTGCCATTTTAGTGCCAGTTTTGCCAAACCCCGCCGCAACGTTCCCGTCTGTTTGTTAATTAACGAGTTTCTATTGACCAAATCAATCAAATGGGTGAACTAAGTAGCTGAAAATCTCGCTAATATATTGACAGTCACGGGACATGGGGTTCTATTGGCTTCCCACGAGAATCTATTAGTATTTGATGCTTGTTTGGCGCCGAATATTAGTCAAGGTGTTGTGTCTATCATCGGAGTTGACACGAAGGTGTCGAATTACGCATCAGACGACAGTAAAAAGAGCGCGCGTTCTCGAGGAGATATGCATGGATTGTTAAGATAATACGGGCCAGACGCAACCCCAAACAGATCATTAGCATTTTCAAATACATGGCCATAAAGGTAAAACAACATGTACATGACTTAACATTGAAGATGAGCGTCAGGCCAAAGACACTCTAACTACTCGTCAAATTGAGAGATTCGAAGAGCTTGGTCAACAGTCGAGACTATGAGGTAAATTCGCAAGAGGGCCTATTTGGTGTAGAAGAGGAATATAAATGTCTACTAGCATGGGAGAGCTCTTGAGGGAATCTCTGTTCTGCGTCATAATGACAAGATTAACTTCTATTCCACAGACAACATTGACAGAAATAATATTTGATCGCAGAGTCAGGCTACTGAATGTCTTGATTGTTGAATTAACTTATGAAATGAAGCCGTATGAATTTTGAACGAGTTTTAACGTGAAGCGAGTTTGGTTGACGCATTAGTATATTCTTGGGTAGCTTGAAAGGTCTCTATTTAGGTGGGTCATTTTTGGATTATTTTGTTTTCCGCATAGGTTGGTGTGTTAACACATTGCCAATCTCACGTCGGCCAGCCTATCTTGATATAGTAAGAATGATATATTTTACAGAGTATATTTTCTATGATATCATTGGGATTGCAATTGCAGCGCGAATACGCACTATTGTGTGTAATGGCATTATTATACAAATTCAAACTGTACCACAAATTTTAATGAATTGTAAAGCAATCAGCAATGTCTAGGTTACCATATATCACCAAAGTCTTGGAAGATATCAAGTGCCCCAAAATGTGCAAGACAATATTTGACACGTATGCAAGGAATCTCATATCAATCAATGCATCTAAAAGTCCGACTATGCATTGCCATATTTCCAAAGTGCACTTGGCAGAAGAAAACAATTTCCAATAAAATATTGAAGATAGATTCATACAAATGTATATTGCTACTTTAAGTTAATACTACAAGATGCTTAAAGCACTCATCACTTGCTCATTGTATGGTCATATGCAATTGCAATAAATGATTTCTGAAAAAGCATTGACCGAATGCAGTTATTTATTTTACCTACACGCTGTGCTCTTGTATGTATGGAGAGGTGACCTCCCAATATACAGATGTACAGTGTCCTCTGAAAAAAGTGGTATGTCGCATACATCTGCTTTTACAATAAGTACAAGTGGCTGACATGATAATACCAAAGATTTCCACTACTTCAAGTTATTCAAGACGAAAACCACTTCATGGACCTCAGAGTGTAAATATTGCCTTTTTATTGACTTGTATTATATTCGTTCAGTATTAATCAAACATATACACGTGTTTTGTTCCGTTTATTATCCAAATTATTGCTAGATCATCATACAATGAATCGCAATAATATAATTGCAACAGAGTGCTGGAACGATCTTTTGAAGATTCTCACAATTTCTCCGTATTCTCATAAATATTGTCAATGGTTGACAATCTACGTAAACAAGATGATGACCATGCTAGTAGTAATTGCAATCATGCCCATTCAGGATTATGCATCCTTGTATTAGAAAACCAACCTATACTGATACGTCTAAGGTCAGCCAAGAGTGCAACGTCGTCGTGAGAATAAGACGTGGACCACGACCATAAACCACCACATTTACATTTACATCTACCACGAAACCTCTTCACTAACTACGCACCCTATATAATACAACAAAGCTCTATAACACTCACCACTCTTGCTGTCTGATCTGGGCGAAGACAGAATAGCGCTGATGCCGAACTTGAGCGTGCTGCTGGCGCCAGTTGCCGAGGACGCGGCTCCTGCAGTGGCGGCGGGGACGCGGAGCTTCTCCCTCCAGACATGACCGTCACTGGCGGGGACGAAGGCGGAGGCGAAACCCCGCCGCCAGACATCTCAGCAGCTGCAGAGGCAGCGGCCGCAGCGGCCGCGGAGTGCTGCAGTGCCATGGACGCTCGCATGAACATCTCCGCTGGACTGTGTCCTCCTGCTGCAGGGTGAGGCGGAAAGAGAGCCGGGTGGGGGAGGAAGCCCCCTTCCATTGCACGCTGCAGGCTCAGAGATTGAAGCATGGCAGCCTCTTTCTCCTTGAGAGACACCGGGTCGATCATCATGGACGGCGTTGCCCCGGCGGGGGAGACTGTCGGTCCGCTGGAGGAGGATGTCGGCGGTGCCCCGCTCCGAGAGGTGAACATGGGCACGCGGAAGAGACTTTGGTAGATCGGGGATGGCGTGAGAATGTTCGTGCCCGGATACATCTTCTCTGGATTTTGTTGATGGACTTCAATAACAAATTAAAACTGTCCTTGTTGTTCTGTTTTTTTTAGATGATAAAACGCGTGTTCACATGTATACATTAACCAATCCAAAGTTTCAAATCGTTTAAAACCGAGACGTAAAATCCAAAATGCGCAGCAGACTGCAGTTGAAGTTCATGTTTCGTGTAAAACTCGTCTGGCAGTGCTGATGATGAGAACTAGACTTAACGAGCGCACAGCTCCTGCTATCGGATTTATCTGTGCTCAGTGACAATTATCATCGGAATATCACCTTTTGTATTGAACCAAAGCCGACCGCAATCGAACAACTCGTCTCATTGGTCAAGACGGCCGCCCGACCGCCGAATACGGCGCTCAGGAGGCGTGGCCTACTCGCAGAAAGGCACGGCCCGAAGCCAAGTTAGTCGTCTGCTCTTTCAATCGAGTAAACCTTCGGTCACCGCCATCGTTGTGGTCGACGACAAGATTGCCTTTATTAAATTTGCCTTTTGAGCTGTTCATCGCTGTGGAAAATAGATATTTTCCGCTCGGGTGCCGTGTGGGAAAATAAAGGGGGGTTTGTGTTAATTGCCACCGTATTTAGATTCATTTGGGCGCAGGTTTTCGGCTAAAGATCGGCTAAAGCGCTATCGTGAATAGTGTGGTGATTGTTTTGAAGCTGGCGTGTGCCGTATGTGGAAGTTTTGGATGGTGGTGAGGTAGTTTTTGAAAGGTGGTAAGATGCAACATAATGCATATTTGAGTAGGCGATTGTTATTGATAAGAGCCACAACATGCAACGAGGTACCGTTTTCCAGTGTGTAAGGGTTATATATACATTCGTAAAAAATGCTCAACTTAGTTATTGCACTTGATAACTATAAGTTGTTGATTTCCTCCGTAGTTACATCTCCACAAGGCTAAACGCCCAATCAAGCTGAGAAGTAATATATTATTTAATTAATAAACTCATGGCTATTCAATGTATAGAGGTCGTACAAAATTCTATTCATTCTTACTACTTACAAGAAATCGTGGACGCGCAATCCTATAATCCTGCACACAAGAGTTTCTGAAATGGGATTTTAATTGCTAAAATACTGCTTGTGAAATCTTAAAATCGCAGTCTAGTCCATTTAATTTAGATTGAGTTTTCTCATTTACTTTTAGAGCAAAGTGTAGTTTTTGCAATATGTACATTTTGAGCGTACCCAATACGAATTGAAGAATAATTTGAGCAAACATCAGGTGATGAAGTATACTATGTATTTTTAGTATTTTCAAATGCTTGTAAACATTTCATATCCAATCTGTATTGATGTAATGATGACATAATGAGAACGAATGATCGTTAGATGTTTTACATCAACATCAGTGACTTGTGATATTTCCATTCATTAAATCTTTATTAATCAGATGTAGCTTGAAGCTTTTAGGAATTTAGCTTTTAAAGCTTTTTACAATATTGGTTTTGAAGCTATCTTGAGCACATATGTTACATCGAGCATAAAAGTGAACTGTTATTA
>CM032663.1:21095908-21128644 GCA_019095985.1 Streblospio benedicti
TCAGCAAGAAAAGGGATGTACAATTCAAGCAAGTTGTTGGAAACAAGTTAGTAGATTTATTCTGTCCATCTGCTGTCCATAGTACATATGCTTAATTAAACTAATAGATATAGTCACAAGAAGGTGTAGAATATTGATGTTTATCAAAATTTATGCCATTGTCGTAATTTGATTCTATGGATGACGGGAGTGCCAATGTACCAAAATAACTCCGGATATATAAATAATCTTTTATATATCGTGGTCTTTTATATTCGCCGACTATGCAGCTGAAAAATGCATTTTTTTTTCAATTTTACTCTCCGTTACAGCAAGCAAGCTGCTACCACTTTTTTTTTTATTAAGTTATCAGTCAATGGGATGCCATATTTACCAGTAGTGACGTCTCGTTACTATGGAAGCGCACTTTGGTTTCGGTTTCCCAGCAGGTGCGAGGGACATTTGAACTACTGCATATGTGTACTGACATGGAAGCGCGCACTGTATATTTTTTTCCTCTAAAAATAAGTAAGTTTTTTTCTATTTTCTGGCAAGCATTTGTCATAGATTGGTTGAAAAAACACTAATGCTTTGACACAGAACTGGATTAAGGTTTGATGGGGCCCCGAGATTCGGCGGGGGCTTTTTAACGCCCTTGTGATATTTTGTTGTGTGTCGTGACATTATGTATTGCATCGCGACACCATTAAATATGTCTATTTTTATTCTATTTACCAGGGGCCCCATTTATTTAGAACATTTGGGTGTATGCATGTTTAAATGTAGTTGGACCCCAGATCTTTCATTGGAAAATATATGGGAGGGCTCTTGATTTGGAAAATATATGTTGATGAGGGTTGCCTTGATTTGGTGCTTTTCCAAAATTAAAGGCGTAGTAGTATTTTTCCCCAAATTTTGATGAGGGTCGCCTTACTATTTGGGGCTTTCGCTTCAAAAATTGCGTGCATAAAATTTTTCCAAAACATGGGGCCCCACAAATTTTGATGAGGGTCGCCTTATTATTTGGGGCTGTCGAGTCAAAAATTGCGCGCGTAAAATTTTTTAAAATGGGGGCCCCAAAATGGTTGGGGTTTGTAGCCCAGTCAGCACCCCCCTTAATCGGTTACTGTGCTGACAGCAAGTTCAGAACTATACATTTTCAATCATAACTAAAAAATGGTAATGAATATCAAAATAAAAATTATAGGAATGAAACGCTATTTTTTTGCCAGAGTCTACATTGCAATTTGATTTATTCTGATTCAGTTTTACAATAGTGAACACTTCTGAAAATGGCATTTTTCCAGACATGAGTCAAGACATTTGAACAAAAGTCAAAATTGAGGATTAAGTACCGCGATTGGAACAACCAAGAGATTTTTGATTTGCATACACATGGATAGTCACTAATTGGTGATGCCATGAATGTATGCAAATCAAAAATATAAACAAACTTGGTTGTTTCAATCACTTGGGTACCTAACAGCAAGTTTAAGAACAATACATTTTCACTCATAAAAAAAATAGGTAATGAATATCAAAATGAAAATAATAGAATGCTTTATTTTTTGCCAGATCTATATCGCAATTTTGATTATTCTGATTGGTTTCATAATAGTGGTGCCATGAAAAAAATAGCATTTTTCAGTGTCTGTAGAGACAGAGTCAGACATTTTGAACAAGTCAAAATTGGGGGATTAGCATCATGATTGAACAGCCAAGTTGTTTATATTTTTGATATGCATACACATTTATGTATCACCAATTATGTGACTACCATGTGTATATGCAAGTCAAAAAATATAAAATTGTTGTTCCAAACTTGTTACCTAATCCCCAATTTTGACTTGTTCAAAATGTCTGACCTTGTCTCTAAAGACAAAAAACCATTTTCATGTAAGTGTTCACCATTAAACATGTAAACCAATCAGAATAATCAAAATGCTCTGGCTTAACGTTCATCCCTGGGCTTTTATTTTGATATTCATAAACAATTTTTAGTTATGATTGAAAATGTAAAGAACTTGCTGTCTGCACATTAACTCAAATTTTGACTTTGTTCAAAATGTCTGACTGTTGTCTCTTCTCTCAGAATAGAAAAAATGCCATTTTTCACTTATATAAAAACTAATTAGAATAATCAAAATTGTAATGTAGATCTGGCAAAAATACCATTTCATAGGGCGATTGTTATTGATAAGAGCCACATAACATGCAAATACTGCTTTCAGTGCCAATACACGTAAGGGTTATATATACATTCGGTAAAATGCTCAACTTAGTTATTGCACTTGATAACTATAAGTTGTTGATTTCCTCCTTTGTAGTTACATCTCCACAAGGCTAAACGCCCAATCAAGCTGAGAAGTAATATATTATTTAATTAATAAACTCATGGCTATTCAATGCATAGAGGTCGTACAAAATTCTATTCATTCTTACTACTTACAAGAAATCGTGGACGCACAATCCTATAATCCTGCACACAAGAGTTTCTGAAATGGGATTTTAATTGCTAAAATACTGCTTGTGAAATCTTAAAATCGCAGTCTAGTCCATTTAATTTAGATTGAGTTTATTACTTTTAGAGCAAAAGTGTGTTTTGGCAATGTGTGTTATTTTGAGCGTACCCAATATGAATTGAAGAATAATTTGAGCAAACATCAGGTGATGAAGTATACTATGTATTTTTAGTATTTTCAAATGCTTGTAAACATTTCATATCCAATCTGTATTGATGTAATGATGACATAATGAGAACGAATGATCGTTAGATGTTTTACATCAACATCAGTGACTTGTGATATTTCCATTCATTAAATCTTTATTAATCAGATGTAGCTTGAAGCTTTTAGAATTTTAGCTTTTAAAGCTTTTTACAATATTGGTTTTGAAGCTATCTTGAGCACATATGTTACATCGAGCATAAAAGTGAACTGTTATTAGTATCGCGATATGTGTAGCTCTATTTACTGCAATTTTGAGTATGAGTGAATTTGCACGTTTACATTTGACATGTCTTTTTTACATTCTCAACTGAAGTAGTAGAACATGACTTTAAATTTGCTCACATAGCAGGACACTATGATTATAATTTCTCTCAAGAAATGCAAACTTAATACTGGGGTTAGACAGCAAGAAAAAGTATTTATAGCGTGCATGTACCGGGTTGGTTCACTCGATCATACCCAATGTTTTGTCCAACCAATTATTAATACTTATCTCATTGAATTCCCATACACGTTTAGGTTATATCCCAGGAAACCCCCAACACGTAAATCTGTATCTCAGACTGAGAGATGCAGTAGGTCGTTTGCCATACAGATAACATGTGGTAATGACTTTGGACTATCATAAGGAAATACATACACCTCTTAAACACACATTCTATCATTCCGTGCAAAAATCACCGCCAATAACCCACGCTGATTGGCCAATCTCCGTGCTCAATTTTGCGATGGAAAACACGTTTCCCCCAAAAACCACGGCGCTAGTCTAATCTCCTCACAATATCAATACAGCCAGTTATCAATACAATATCATACAGCATCTATTTGGCTCAGCGTTAGGCTCTGTTCTGAGGATGGCTTTGTTGTGTGCGGATATTTTTTGTTTCATATTCGGCATACAGCTGTAGCTTAATTTCAGAGTGTTTTTGTTGAAAATTTTATGTAGGCTATTCTCCGGGGGGGAAACATTGTTCGATCAGACTTAAGAATCTCCTACCAACGTTCGTACCTACATTATCACTGTATGGTGGGTTGAACCAGGTTATGTTTCTATTTCTTCTATTTCTATTTTTGTTGCTATTATTTGGGTGGCTGGTTTCAAATTTCAATGGGTGTCTGTATCCACTCTTTCTCAGCGCTTCCTGATACTGGGGTGTGGCTCGTGAACACACTACTGTTAGAAGAGATCTTTGATAACCTTGTTAATGCTCAGTGGGATATTTTTAAGGATGGAAGGGGGTGGTTACTTTTATGGACATATTGTATATTATTGTTAGGCTTTGAAAATGGCTTCTGAAAGTTCCTGTTGAGGTCTAAGGTCGTCAAAAAATCCACACATTTCTTATTTGCCTCAACAGTTATTTTGAGTCCATTTCTCGCTAAACACCTTGCAAAGCTCTTTTTCAGTCTTTCAGCTTGCTGCGGCGTTTTCTGACACGCTAATCCGTCGTCCCTGTAGAGGCCAACGTTCATGTCCAGCTTCTATCGCATATCCAGAAGCTTTATATATATATATATATATATATATATATATATATATATATATATATATATATATTATCGCATATATATATATATATATATATATATATATATATATATATATATATATATATATATATATATATATATATATATATATATATATATATATATATATATATATATATATATATATATATATATATATATATATATATATATATATATATATATATATATATATCCATAATATATATATATATATATATATATATATATATATATATATATATATATATATATATATATATATATATATATATATATATAGAAGCTATATATATATAGCATGTAATAGCAATATATATATATATATATATATATATATAGTATAAGTAATAATAATAACTAATATTAATAATATTATATATATATATATATGTTGTTGTATGAATATATATATATATATATATATATATATATATATATATATATATATATATATATATATATATATATATATATATATATATATATATATATATATATATATATATATATATATATATATATATATATATATATATATATATAATAGATTCACAGCATGTCCTGTTGTGATGCATATTAAAATCCAGCCTCTAGCACTCCCCATATTAGCAGGCATTACAGTTTGCTGGCTAATGAGACATCCGGGTGTCTATTCGAACCCTGCTTCTGTGCAAATCATCCTAGTGCTTCAACCTTCTATGGAAACCATTGTAAGGCTTCAAAAATTCTATGGCAGCCCTCAGAGTGCTTCATCTGACTATGGCAACCATTTTGTGTTTTAAACGTCCATGGAAACCATCTCGGTGCTTCATTTTCTTTTATTATGGTATATTAGTGTTTCAACGTTCTTATGGTATGTTAGTGTTTCAACGTTCTATGGCAACCATTTTAGTGCTTCAACCTACTGTGGCAATCGTCTCAGAGCTTGATCTTCCTGCAATGGCAATCAGAACTTGATCTTACTTCAATGGCAACCATGTTAGTGTTTCAACCTTTCATGGCAACTATTTTAGTGCCTCAACGTTCTATGACAGCTAATTGAGGAGGGCGTATCTACTACCTCAACTTTTTATTGCAGCCATCTCATTTCAATGTTTCAACATGTTGACACGTACACAACCACGTTGATGCTTGATTTTTAACGGAAAACATTGTTCATGGCTCCGAATAGATGGCTACCATATTCAGTATACTTTTGATCTACTATTTAGATGGTATCATACTGAAATTTTATGCTTTCTACTATCATATGTGGCCCATTTTAGTGCACCACCAAAATCAAAATTTATGGGTCACACCATATACATTACACGGGGAATTCTAGTTTCTATGATGGGTTTGGATGGTAACCGAGGGTACGAGTAAGAATGTCTTGAATTCGAAATCACCAAAGTTGTTTTTTTTTGTGGGGAAATGGAGTAAATTTGCCTTTGAATCTAACTACGTTGCATGGCCATCTCATTAAAATCTTCAAAATCTGCTGAGATACAAGAAATAGGAACCCATTCTACAAAGAAATTTCGTCAATAGGTGACACAATTCTCCAAAATGTTCACCTCTTCACCAAGTGCACTCATCTCTTGAACACACGACCCGATCATTTAAAAACCCGATGCTACAAAACAAATGTTACAAGGCATTGTTCAAGAAAATCCAATTCATTTAAACATGACATCTTGTTCCTATTGAAGGCAAAATTATATGGCGACAATAGACACTGCTTTCTTTTCACCACAATCTATGCCATTCGATTGCCAAAACAATAGCGAGTGAATAGCGAGCAAGGGCGTATATTCTGTGCCTGATGAGTTTCGGGCATTTAATGAAATCTGCCAAGCAAAGCTGACGATTAGTTTGTAAAAATGCATGGAAGCCTACAATATCTGTCTTGCACAGCTGTGTGCTTGCCTTTATTAATAAATACTACTCCTTAATGACTTTCTGAAAGGGGAATGAAAGATATCTACTTGCAAAATCGATGTCATTGCTGGCTTTAACAATTGGTCGATACAAGAGAAAAGTTGTTTGGTCTCCTTATGAAAGGACCTGTTGCGGAGAAACATAGTCATTCCATTGAGGCACACAATGAATTCTACTCAACACAATCTATTACTTTATGTGTGTTTTCCTGTAGACAATTTGATGTAGATTGTAGTCCCATACACCCCATCAATAAATCAATCGGACAACAAATTGTCGTTTGTGAAAGCCCGCAAACAGACATTGAATAAATAAGATTTTAATTGCAAGACATACGGCATTGTAAGAATCACTGCAGCATCAATAATTCTTTATGACGGCCTTAAATTTAGTTGAATAGGACACGCGCGTATCATTATATATGCATACATAGGGTAGTTTTTAAACCCAGGACTGTGACCTACTAGACCATATGGTGTTCAAGTGTCATTTATTATGCTACGTTCTCAGACAGTAAATTTATATATTTGAATTGGCGACCTGGTTACAGTAAACATCTCTGTTGCTAATGAGTCAACGTTGCTCTAGCGACGCTTTGCTCTATGGACACTTTTAATCTTCCATGGCATTACGTGTGTAATCTTCACAATAAGACCACCTCTATAAAGAGACCACATTTAAAAAAAGACCATTTTAGCAATCCTAATAAGCCTATTTAAAAACGCCTCGGATATCCACAAAGACAGCACCTTCCTATTTGAGACCACCTGCGGTTGAAGGTAATCCACCGCGGTCGGTGTCGACATGTCATAATGGAAATTTTCTGATACAGTCACATCACCTTTCAATCTCTTCTTCATAGAATTGAAAAATAAATCCAGGTGCATGACTTGATTTATGGAACACGGGTTAAGATACACGAAAACTGGCTACATATGCATAAGGATTCACAAATGTAGGCTATCTTTGAAAATTGATAAATGCGTAACCCTCACCCCTCACCCCACAAAAAACAAAAACAACAACAAAAAAAACAAAACAACGACAACAAACAAACTAACAACTAATGAAGTTAGATCACGTGTAAATCAATTTGATAATTAACCCTGCAGTACAATTTCAACTTTTGACAATACTTGTATATAGTGATGTATTAAGCATATTCGCTTTAAATATACACATTATAATATGTTAGCAAACAGGAGAAAGATGCACACAGAGCGTATTACGCGTTGCTAGGCGCGCCGCTCTTGCTCCCGTTGGGAACGCTCAATGTGCCTGGCTTGCGGGGGAGGTGGCGATATTAGGTGACAAGGCGCCTTCTCACGCCAATTAGCTCGCCTTAAAACACTGATTTCAAGCCACAACGAGAAGACACACAGCAGACGGGTGGGCCGAGTTGGGTGAACAGGTTAGATTTGTTTGCATTCACTTTAGCGCGAGCCGTTTGCGAATCTTAGCGAGTGGCCATTATTGAGCGATAATAGGGAGCTATAGATTTCCAAACGACTTTTAATGCGACGGCGACCCTCGGACGCCCGCCGGATATAAATATAAGGTATCTAGTGTTTCCTGGTGCTTTCAGAACGTCAAACAGACTGGAAGTGGGCACCATGACCTGTAAATGAAGCTGAATGCGACACCGCAACGTTACTGTATCTAACAATGCGCTCAGTTTGTGTTTCACATGCTGAGTTTTCCTTCCTTATTATACGAGATCAAGCGCCCGGACTTAATGATTTCTTAATTGAAAGGCATGTTGATAAGTGTTGGTTGTAATTGAGGCTCGGTATTGATGTCTATTGGTTCGTTATCTTAAGTAACATTGTGAAAGGTTGCGTCTATTTTGCTTGGTAATATATATTCAGTAAAATTGGTAGGGAAAGAAGATGGTTACACGAGCGATGTTGAATTTCTTCTATGTATATTGTTGGCTTGTATATTACAAAAAACCTGGTTTATATTTCAATATGATTATTCGTGAGTAGACATGTAGCCTGCAGTGCGTGAACACCATACCGCGACTTTAATGTACAAAATTCCTGAAGAAGTGAAGACACAAACTGCTGGATTCTCTTACCTTATACACAAGATCGCGTGCTTCTAAGTTCTAACTCTCTTTCTATACCTGTCTTCAACGGAAGACAATGAAAGATGTGACACGAGCAAGTCAATTTTCAATAATTTGCCTGTAAAAACAAACGGCGTGCAGATAATTGTTTCGATTTATCAACGTTATAGACAACCGCTATTGACTTGTGTCGTTTGCAGTCGATTCGAAATTGTATGCGAAACGACGGTATCATTTCTGTTAAACGCTAATATTTTCAATGATACATCATCTGATCTTGCAACGATTTCTTTAAGTTGGTACCATTTCTATAAATCACGCGTTCATTCGCGATGGATTTTCGATATGAATTCGCGAGAAGACAAGTAAACTCTGCAGTTCGACCGATCATCTGCGATGCCTAAAAATATCAGCGAATGAAAGTGCTCGTAGAGTACAGCGCCCTTCGTTAGAACGGTTTCCGTGATTAGTGACGTGAGTGACTTCGTTGGTGGTAGATTTGAGTGGGAAAGACAGAGGACTACGATTGGCATACGTACACACTCCAGATAGTTCAGCAAACAGAATGAAAAGACAACATATCAAACACGATCTACACTTTTCTAAATGCTTGGTGCAACTCTTTATGTTTTGGGCAAATGACCAGCTTTACTAATCATAGCATACAGTATATCAGTATATAGCAGACCTTTTGTCTCTTTCACATGTATATCTAGTATGCATATCTATTACCGAACAACGTGTAGATATACACTGTGCATGTTAATAATACTGCGCATGCAGTGCCAGCTGTGCCAGCCACACCCACGTTGTGTAAGTGAGATGAACAACAATTTTGTTTCATTACTGAGGCTCCTACGCGCCCCACTGCACGCTTCGACGACATTATTCACTGAAACCACGTGATAGAAGAAAAAACCCAATATGGCGCCCTTTTATGAAACCCAATAACTACGCATGCGCACTTCAATGATCACGTGCAGATATTGTTTTCTTGTGAGCGTCTTCGATATTTGAAGTAAAATGTGAAGATGATGCATTATCCAATAATAACGTTGTTACGGCGACAGTGGTATAAATGATATCGCAAAGGATTGCAATTTTCTTGCCAGTGTTGGACACTATGGTAATGGGGATGTCACTCGAATGCTCCTCAGACAGAATCAGAATTGTGTAGTTTGTATATGAAAGTAATACATGTTTTATATTAGATACTAGGAACTCTAATGTTTAGATCCATCTCAATCGTGGTGATGTAAAGAAATATTCCATAAGCTTTAAGAAACAGATGGATCAAAGACACAGCTTTCCTCGTTCGTGAAATGAAAGAAAAGAATGGCACATACTTGATACTCAAAAAACCCCATGTACAAAAATGGGAATATTTAAAACGTGATCTACAAGGGCAACCACACCAAATATTACACCCCCTCCCCATTTCATCCTGAATGAACTTAAGCTAATGCAATCGAATCATTCAAAGCGCCGTCATTATACAGTTTGTACTGGGTATGGCCGGTAGACGGCCCTGCATTTCATAAACACCCCCGATAATTTGTTCCATTAAAGCCACGGGCACTTTGTCCACTCTTGGCACGCTCTCCCATTTCCCCGACTCACTCATTTAGGCACTTTACAGTCAAACGCCTATTACTATTCCGTCCATAAAAGTGCATTAATCCACATATGGCACACGTGGTGGTGACATATAGGCATTGCTTATTGGCTGGGTCTCCTTCTCCAAGGCTTATTACCACCATTCCCTCATCAAAATGGCCAATGCAGCTGACAAACGCAACCCACTCCAAACTAATAACTCGCCTGTTTTCAATAAGGAAGCCGCGATTCGCACAGGCCCGAGTAATAACAGTGCTCATAAGAAAGAGTCTGTCTATTCATCGGGGGTAATGGTGGGAGGATGATTTCTTCATAAGCTATACTGCTGCTGCTACTGCTGCTGCTGCTGCTGCTGCTGCTGCTGCTGCTGCTGCTGCTGCTGCTGCTGCTGCTGCTGCTGCTGCTGCTGCTGCTGCTGCCTGGCGGGGCCACGTGGTGGGAAGAGGCCCCGTTGGTGGGGACTCACGGGGGGGGGTGCTGATAAAACCCGAGGTTTCAAGACCTCACGTGTCGTTTTTTGTTTACCAGAGGTAAAATGATAATAGGCAATACTTGACGTTGTTTTGTGAGTTCATTCTTCTTTCTTTATGATTTTATAGAGCCTACTTTTTAGCGGAAATAGCCTACGCATATTTACATGTATTGCAGGAGAAAAATGACTTGTAGATGGCTGTACAGTCATAAATACTCAACGTTCACGAAGCAAGCACGGATGAACTACAGACACGCGCAAGCTAGGACTCACGCACACACGCATGCACGCACACAGATTCACGTAAAATATGTGTTAAAGTACATTAGGCAAACATTAACAGCTTGCGTTTCTTATCAACCACACCTATCTAGTCGAAGTTTGGGTGCAAATTACACTACACGAAGCTTTATAAGTGATCAAAATCAGTGAAAATACGGGCGCACTGAGCAATGGGCAACCATATACCGCGAGCTCTAGCGATATCATCTAATCACGAAAGTAATGAATTCGCTACTCATCCTATCTAAACATCTACCTTCCTATAGAAAACTTGGAGAGTGAAAAAAAAAACTTCTTGCACCAGTCAAGCACGTGACTCTATCATAAGCGATGAAATCTTTTTCATTGCAACTTTATTGCCCTTTAAAATTTTACACTCTTTAAACACACTTAAAGTTCCCCATCGACCAGCGATTAATCAAATCATGAAGCTTTGGATGTCGTAATGATTTGGAAAAGAATAGCAGACGGCAACAGAGATTGGAAATAAAGGCCGTTACACGGTCATGGATGTCTTCCTCGCGCCACTGATGGGGTGTCAGGGGGATTCTGCCACAGATGCCCGGCCGCTGCTGCCAGCTTCTTTTCTCTCCGTGCAAGACGGCACATTGCCATAATCGCCACGAGTCCATTACTTGTCGAAATGCGAGTTAGTTTTATTGCTGTTTAAAATCGATCTTTTTTAATTGACGTCGCTATTGAAACTCGAAATTGACGCGGATCGTTTCGTTCGGTTTGGTGTCACCCGATTTTCCGCTATTTGGAACAATCGGTGCTGTGTTGATGTGTGTTTTTTTCCACCCCCCCTCTCTTCCCTTCTTGTCCTTCGTGTTCTTGACGTGTGACTGATGGTAACAATGGGTGTGTGTTGCATATTGGTGATTGGATGTGCACCAAATGTGACAATTTGTAATTGTTTATGATGGCATTGGTGATTGTGTTGGTTAAAAGCACTCTGAGTATTATCAATCACATAGAGAAAAGTGACCTTCACTGTCCTGATGTTACATCAACCAGCACACGCGAAGAAAAATAAACAGCTTTCAGACAACGCCAATGAACGACTCATACGATTCACAAGAATTTAAAGAGATGGAGAGACGTATGCTCATGGAAATCATGCATCTATAGTGGGGATGGAAGAGTATAGTTAGGTGTGTGGCGGGGATCGAATTTCTCTTGGTAATGCTATATAAAAATGAGTATAGCTTATGCATTTATATTTGCGTCTTGTCTATCAATATGACCACGTGAGTTTTGACCGCATGAAAAACAAACACACATTTGAAATTTAAAAGGAATAAAGACCAGTTTGACTTCTAAAGTAAATAAAAAACACATTTATGAAATTATCGTATCAGATAGCCTATCCCACTTGAATGTTCTTATGGGAAACCAGGCAAAGTTAATAATTTAGCCCAATGAAGATTTAAAGCCTGTAAAGACCATAGAATTGGCTAATGTCAAATAAACATGGTGAATTCTATGCCTAAAACCCGGCTTTCACGTGATATTAATAAAGACCAATAAAGATTGAAGACGCTCCAAAACTATTGACACTTGAACCTATATTCACAATATGATCAAGTTAGGATAAGTCTTTGCCCTTGGGGCGTAAGCTAATTATTGGGAATAACGTTTGACAACCCTAAGGTCTGACCCCTATTCACCTTGCACTTTCGCAATGTAGGTGGCTCCCTTTGACACGTAATGGGTTAATAAAGACGGGCAAATGATACGGAGAAGGCAAATTTACCCTAATTGCTTGAGATAAATGGTAGAACCAGCGTGATGCACTATTTATTTGACGGATTGAATATTTTAAAACACCATGACCATTAATGGCTAACTTTTGGTGTGCTTTTTGTACAAAGGCATTCTTTTCCAAGGCGGATAAATACAACACGGAAGGATTTGCATATGGCAGTTGTCAAAAAATGAAAAGGAATGTATTTAGAAACGAAGATGAAATGGTATCATAGCCATTCTTGTATTCCAGTGTCCAATGAATGTTAAGTGGGGCCCTGGGGTGTGATTCGAAGTGGGACCTTTAGCGACGTATCTAAGTACATAGACATGTATACATGTATATGCAAAAATGAGCCTCTAGCAATTTAAGGTACACTCGTGAGTGTTTAAGATGATTTGCACCCCCCCCCCTTACAATTCCCACTTGTAAATGAGAATTCTGCACCTTTCGGCATACATTTCTTTGTATTTTGCCTGTCATGATTAAAAAATACCTATTCTTTGGGACCAATACAGGATTGTTGGGTGTTTTCACGTAAAACTGGGCAATTTGGGGCCCCATGTTGTTTGTTGCCTTCCCTTAAAGAATTTTGCACGTACAATGTTATGTGCAAAATCTGGAGGCCTAAATCCTGGATGAGACCCCTAAGCACGCTTTTGATTGGTCACTGCCTTATCAATACATTATTATTTGTTACCCTCGTGTAATGGGCTTGTTCAATTCTCTGTTTACTCTAACAGCACATGCACCAAGTCTGATTAAAAACAAAACAAAAAAGAAAACATTAGTAATTTTGTCTTTAAACATATAAAGTATCATTTAGAATAACTATCTCACAGCCGTGGCTTTCTATATCCGTCTATTCAGATTGAGGAGTAGGCAATTAAAATAATGGTAAAAAGAAGCTTTTCTGATAGAAAGAAGGGCCTCTTTGTAAGATGCTAAGATTGCTACAATTATTGAGTTGATATGGACACCAGGTGTACGTGATGGGCTCTTGCTATCACGGGCAAACTTGCAAGATTTAATGCAAAATCAGTTTTAATGTTTCCAATGCCAAATGAACGACTTTTTTATGGCACTGAATGACGTGTGGCAAGCACTAACATACGCCTTTTGTGACATAATAACAATTGTTTGCCGATAATAATTTTAAATGCATTGATGGCTATTTTAATTAAAGTCACACATTTTTAACTCGTCGATGAATTATCGATCTGACCAAATTGTAAAAAAAAGCTCATTAGCTTCATAGTTTTTTTGTTGTTGCAACAAACCGACTTTAACATCTTGAAGTGGTGGAAAACAGGTTTTCTGGTAATTGTAAAATTGAAACCAACAGGTTTAATTAGCCGATGAAATGTATTATTTTATGATAACATCCCCCAAGTCCTAGTTACGTGTACTTGAATCAACACATTAATTCTTACAAGATTATCTCTCTTTGAACAAAAGCTCCATAAAATAAGCATTCTCCAAACTGTGCAAGTGAAAAAAAAATGCATACAGAGAAGGTCTGTAATGTATATGCAAATAAAACACATGTAAACTATACCAATGAAATTCATTACCGTTAGCCACATTGAACCACCCGACAAGTTTGTGCGCATGCCCGGAATAGTTACGCGCGAAATTTTCCATTTTCAGTAAACCCATCTGAACGCAAACGACACTCGATCGTCATTTTAACACGTTCATGTCACATTTTTTCACTAGTCACATATCCCGAGGATGTAGCATCCATTCTGCCGGGCACAAAAGATGTCATCTGTGTCTGCCGCTGCCTTTCCAACGCTCAACCTTAATGAAATCTCAGCAACAAAGCAACTGCTTAAGGACCCATTAGTTACATATTTGGATAAACGCTAAGTTTCACGCCTGCTGTCTAAACGTTTCTGGTATTAGATTGCTACTATACAATAGTCTGTTTGGATGGGTATCACACCTCAAATACACCAGGTAATAGAATCAACTTTATGTGTGTTAAGTTAGTTGCGTAACAGACAGCTAAGGAGTAATATCCCCTCCCACAGGGGCTAGTGACATCATCGGATTTTGCATCTTCAAACATTTGTAGCACGTTGCCGGGGAGTGTCAAATTCTTGATTTATTTCAGGATGTTGAGAATTTAGCTTTAACTGGACATTGCTTTTAGTAGCAAGATTCATTCTTTTTCTTATTCGAATGGACTTCTGGTGGCATGATATAACTAATGTGGATCATCTCCCCAAGGCGTCCATATATTAAAGATAGGTACCAGTGTAATCATTGAAAGCTTTTAATTGTCTTTGAATTTATGCATTTTATCATCATTTAAAAAAAACACACCTTACACAGACCATAATATAAAAGCTACAGTTTACATACACGCAGTTAGAAATACAAACACAAGAAATGTTAAGAATAAAATGTCGTGAACTCGTCCCCTTTGAAACGTCCAAATTAACGGGTCCTCACATCTCCGATAAAGTACCTCTTTGATAAGTCAAAAAAGATAACAAAAAGACACTAATGAAGATGATGAACGTACACCAAATCTCAGAAACCAACGAGGCCACGAGAGATTTAGATTATAAACGACAAATTAAACAATGTTTTCATCAGCTAATTAGTGCCGCGTCGAGTGGTGGCATATTTGTGGGGGTGATTAGAAGAGTGTCGTGTGCCAAGCTGTGGCGAACGCATCATTACAAAGGGCCGTTTCCGCCAGACTAACCCGGGGTCATCGCACGCCAACGCCTACCGTTTGGCAGCCTTTCCGCCGAGACACACCCACAATTTGTTACACTTAATTTAAATGTCATTCGTCTGCAATATTAAACCTTGTCCGTCCGAATAGTAAAAGGGAAGTTGATGCGGATGCAGACGAACGAACGGCGCGGAAACGGAAGTGATTGATCGACGTCATGCGCAGCCGAGTATGCGCACGTGACTGGCGATTATTAGCACGTGGTTGTTTCCGGACATGAAAAGATTGTTTTGAGATGATCGCGCCACGTTGGCGATTGTTTTAAATCACTAATTACTTAAGTTATTGGCCATTAGTGCTATCTGTCATAATCATATTTGATTTTGTGGCCTTTTGAAGTTGTTGCTACTTTTGTTTGTATTAGCTTTCCTGAAAGTATAATCGCCCATTAATTAATTCCAACGTGTAGTATTCATGAGTAGGCCTACACTTGTTACTTAAGTTGTTCACATATCATGGATACTGTTTTTGAATAGATAGAATTGGTGTGAATGCTCTTGTGAAGCAGAATGATTTTGTGTTTAGAGAAATAAACACACACATATGATATATGATATAGACTCTTTGACAACATATTGTACACGAGTCACAAATATACGTTGTCAGTAAAATGTTGAGCAGTTTACCTACTGAAATTTGAATAGCTTTCTTGGCAAACGGCACGGGTAAAATCTTTGTCGCATTGCTTATCTTCTATAGATATAGCTACAAGTTTATCATGCACCTGTCAAATCTCACACGTATATATATGTTTATGTCTTTGTTTCTAACACATGCTTCATTCAGTGAAGAAATCAACGTTATGGGTTTACGTCTAATTCTTGCATTTTGTCTGTTCTATCTGGCTCTTGGTAGTAACCAGGACATATTGCCCCAGGTAAGACAAGCGGAATGAATGTAATTTAGTGGAAAAATTTGGTTTACATATGAGCCCTATTCATAATTATGATTATGACTCTGTAGAGTTGAAAAGCTTTGATAAAACTTAAAACATTTGGGCAGTTCGTAACTTACGGTTAGAACTTATAGCATATAAAGAAAAAATAGTACAAAAATCAATTAGAAATAATAATCATCATAATCAATGATACATTTGGTATTGTGTGTGCGCTGTGCTGCCCCCCCCCCCCTTTTTTTTACCGTAAAACGAATATGATCAACGTAACAAGTTATGTTTACGTTGACGCATATTGTCACCTCAACATAAAATGATCTTGCTGCTGTAAGATGTAACCTTCATGAATTGAAGAGGTTCAAGATCGTGTCTCCGAAGTGACCACTCCTATACTTGGGAGCTGATGATAGCCGTCGAAAGCACCCATTGCAATTTACGTTCTTTACAATTTATTGCAGCTAGACCATTTTTGGAGGGCTTCACCACAATTTACGCTCACATGACTGGTCATAATTTACAGTTGGTTATATTTTTAGGTCTAACAATACTCGTCGTATTACTTCAGTTTTTATTTCTTCGCAGGAGAACATTTATTATTACTACCAATCCTTGTTATTGCTTAGGTTTTGAACGACATTAAACAGCTAAAAAACGACATTCAACAGCTAAAGGAAGAGAATGTTGAAATTAAAGAAAAACTGGCCTCTATGGAAATGAAAAACTCCGAGACCGCTTCAAAAAGCCTCCAGCAGTCTAACAGCAAGTTTATGAGTTCTCTAAATAAAGTTAAATCTGTAATGCCATTGGTAAAAACGGTCTAATATATTTCATTGTCATTACTCAATATGCCTAGGACTCTGCAGTGACAGCAGTGTATGTCAAAGACTTCTCGCATTTTTCATGCAACACTGAACAGGAGTGTCTGCACTCGTGATTAGTACGTGTCGGAAAACAACCCCGACGCAGATCATACGTACGTTTGTTTTCAGACCAAGTGATGGCGGCATTTTCCGTGGTGCTCACGGGAGGAGACATCACCGTGAGCGATGGAGACAACATCCCATTCAACTATGTCATCTCCAACGCTGGGGGAGCCTTTGATACCGACGCTAAGACATTCTACGCTCCGGAAGATGGCATTTACGCCATCTCTTCGTGTATTTTCACTACTTCTGACACGGCTTGCCGAGCGGCGATATTTGTAGGGGATGAACGCGCTGGTGACGTAAGTGGAAAATACCCAAACTTACCCAAACTTACATTCATAAACAATTAAATCTTGACACTGAAGATTAACCATGCTTATATAAATTAGAACACATTTTTTTCTAGATCTATTCGAGGGATAGTTGGGCGACTGGCTGTAATGTGCTTATGTTAGAATTGTCATCCGGAAGTGCTGTTTCTGTGAGGCCATACAATGTCAATCAAGATTGTCGACTGAGAGCAGAGGGTGATAGAAGATACAATTCATTTTCTGGAGTTCTCATTAATCCTACTATGTAAAATGAAATGATAAATGATGATACTACGGTGCTCTTTATTTTTGTTTTATTTCCTTATTCATAGCCCCCCCGCCCGCACCCCCCCCCCCAAATAAAAAAACAAACAAACAAAACACGCAAAAAAAACATAAAAATTAAAGTGTCGTTTACTTGTCAAAATCGCAGTTTTGCATAATAGTTACAGTGTTGTTAATATATCATCTAAGAATGAAAATTTATATGTAATATAAAAATCCCCATAAAACATTAAGCAACTCAAGCAAGGCTGCTCAGTAAATCCCACTACACTCTGGCTTGTCAAATTTATCGTCGATGCCACTTAAATATCAATATTACATTATATGGTTTGGTTTGGATATGGTCTCTATAAACGTAGAAACATTTTTGATTAATTAATGTAAGTTATTTCAAGTTAGTGTGAAGAAAGAAATTGTTTATGGCATAGATAGTAATGTACAGCAATGATTCATAATAACACAACTCATAATACTTCACAAAGTTCTCTGGAAAAATTATATTCACCGTGATTGAAATTTTAATATGTGATACCAACCTCCACCACCACCACGGCCGTGATACATGGAAATTCCCCAATTATGATCAATAGATGCAAAAATGTAACGCGTAAACTCAGTTTCATATATAAAAGCCTAATTTTATTAAATACAAAGAGCTCTAGGTCCCTGAGTAACTAGTCACGCGTACAGCCACACAATACAAACATACGTCACACAAGTACAATGACAAACTGTTGATTATAAGGTAAATATAAATTAATGTTTGATCCACACGTTTTCCATCTCCTTGACAGAGTATGCTTATTAATATGGATATGCATCATTAAAATATACATACCCGAAGAAGATTCTGTGGCAGTGCATTTGCCTATTCTCTGATAGATAGATTGAAAAAACCCGGATCAGAATATATAGTCTTAGTCTTAATTTACATCAGTATCAACAGTTTATCATAGATGATGGAATTTCAATGAATATATTCCAATGACCAAACATAACAATAAACAATGTATTAAAAATATGAATATATAAAAAGCAAGTGTCTTTTCTCCTTGAGCTTATATAACATCCTCACTGTTCATAGGAACTTCCAAATGTCGATAGTGTAGTAGACATCTATGCATCATTTTCGAAATTGTCATAATTTGAGTTAGTAAAGCCCCGAAGTACTTCAGGTATTTGTTTTTTCCTGTAATAAAGTAATCCAAAGTATCCAGCTACACCAAGGACAGCCGTGAGGACTAAAGTTCCTATGACAATACCCACGACTGCACCAGCACTGGGCTTTTCTGAAAGAAAAGGTATCAATCATCAAACAAGTTGTGCAGGACAGTCACTGAAGAAATATGGCGGATGCCTTATGAAACGTCTGAGTAAGTACACGGAAATCCAAGTCTGCTGGTTTTTTTAGACATTATTGAGCATATTTGAATATCTATTGCCAATTTAGAGAACCAGAGCTAGCACATCTAGCTTCAATATTACTTAGAGAAGTTGAAAATTAAAAAAAGGTTTTAAATATAAAATAGTTATTCAGTTGCATGTATTGGTGAATAAACACCCCATTTGATTTGAAACCACCCGTTATTGAATCAAACAGGCTAGTAGATCATAAACAATTTAGATTTGGAGTGATTTTGATAAAAAGTAATAATCGTGTACTCAATCACAGGAATGGCTAATATAGACGGGGGGAAAACCCTCGAAACCCTGTCATAGTATTCATCACCCACCAACGGCTATCATGCCAGCATAAGGAGTTTAAAATGCAGTATTACTAGGTGCGTCTGGATTCCCTTCAGTAGGTGTTGGCTTTGGTGTTGATGTTGGAGTCGTCTGTTGCGTGGAAGATGGTGACGTCACAGTGGTAGGTAGAACTGAAATCAGAGATTATATAGTATCAGTTATTCAGTATATTTGCCGAAATGTTACAGTTTCTATAGCAACGTTTATGTATCTATAGATGTGTATAGACCAATTAGCACTAAGTGCAGCATTAATTAACGCGGGGTGCACCGCAACTTAGAGGCACACGGTTACCTTTCTTGTATTTGCAGACGTAACCGCGAAGATCCGTGCAAAAGTGATCATTCCATTCGCCTGACGTTGTGTACATCTCCACACACCCTTCCTCATCGGTTGACCCGTTGGGTTCTCCAGGGGCCCAGTTGGTATAGTCGTACGCTTGTCCGTCGCGCCATGTCCATTCGGAATCTGATTTTTTTTAATGAGGCAAACTATATCAATGTAGTTATTGGAAGTTTGGCTTTGATGGAAAAACGTGTGAACTACTTCTTAAAACGATGGCAGTAAACATGTTCTCTATCTTTTTGTAACATATCTTGCTAACCATTCCTTAACTTGAATAATCGTGAGGACCTATTTTGTATATATAATAGAATATAACCACTCACTGGCTGATCCAGGATTTCAAAATAGGAGGGGGAGCTACATGGGAACGGCATGTACAAATGATGATGGAGTGGTGCTGAATAACTATAGATAAATATCTTCTAATAGACTGAATATCCACACAATTATGATTTTTACATTTGGCTTATTTCGTCTACTAAATTGTAAAACAAAGAGTTTGGGTAAGTGGGAAACCCATTGAGGTAAACATTAGTTTCTTATAGTCTTCATTTCAAGCTATCATAGTAGGCATCAAAGACGGACTAGCCCACCAATCAAGGATTATAAGCACGCACCTACAGTCTTCCTGCTGAGGCCAAACCACGCGCCCCGCAGTGTAGGCATGTTGGTCGTCTCCACCAGCTTTTGCCACACGAACCAGTTCTCGGCAGAGTCTCTCAACGTGGCCAAGTGAGCGCCCAACTTGGCACACTCGTTGACGCTTTCGCCCCAGTCCGTGTACTCATCCGGTCTGAAGAAGAACCATGTTTTATGAACATATTGTTGACTAACCCTATTCTGGTGGGGGTGCATGGCAGACTGGAATAGAGCCTGATATAAGTTAAAATTCACCAAGATGGTTGTTGTCTACCAAATCTCAGAGATGGTGAAACAAGGATCTATTGTGGCTTATTTCATGATTTATTCTAGGCTGCAGTATTACAGTGTATCACCATTCCCTACTTTAGCGACTTCAGTGCGAATTGAATGAAAATCATACTGATGAACAAAGAGAAGGTACCTGAATAGGAAGCAGCTGTCTCCGTAGTGTGTCCATTCCATACTGGGGCAATCTCCAGGGCCCTGTGTTGGCATAGTCGGTGTGGTGGGAGGAGGGGCTGAAATAAACCACACATGAACTTGAACCAGAGTATACTATACCAAAAGTACTATACCATGACTCCCATCTCCCATGATGTATGGATTTTTATGTTTAGGAACTGTCAAAATAGAAACTTTCCACAGATACTACAGCGTTTAATGAACTTATCAAACTGTCCATGACATTATGGAGAGTGCAGAATCCATATACAATTACCTTTCTCAGCCATGCACACGTATGGTCTGGCCTCAGAACACGTGTGGTCATTCCACAGCCCTGGCCAGGCGTCCACGTACATCTCAACGCACAGCTCAGTCCCATCAACATCGTTTGGCTCTCCTGGGGCCCAAGCGAAGTAGTTTGCTGCGGAGCCGTCAAGCCATGTCCACGGGGCATCTGTGCACATATATATGGTTAGTAGCTGATTGGTTTTCAAACTTAAACCTAATGGTGTATTTATTGCAGCATAAAAAATCGCGCATAATAACCATAGATATAATTTTCATATGGGTGTCTGACCGTGCAATTTTCAACAAGAGTACGAATTAGACATTCATCTTCGCTAATGTGCATGTATTGTAAGCTTAAGTCTAGCCTGCAATTGTAGCATTAACTACATGTACAAAATGGTTATAGTAAGGGTAATCGTCCTTGTTGTGTGTGCTATATGAGGCACTGCAAAAATATGAAACCTCTGTATTCTCAAACTTAGTGATGTATTTAGTGTGCCTAAATGAGCCTGGTGCAGTCCAGACCAGAATGCACACACATTGCCACCCTATTTCACCGTGCAAAATTTGAATATCAAGCTGGTTTGCCTAAACATTAAACACTGCTTGTTCAGTCCTACCTGCTATTTAAAATTAACATCAGTACCTTTATTTGCTTTGCTCATCCCAATCCAGGCGCTCTTTGTGTACAACAATCCCTTCTCCTTCAGTTTCTTGTATATCCAGTCATTTTCCACCATGTTGTGTACAGAAGCGAGCCCGGAGTTCGGGTGGTTATTTCCCGCCCTCTCTTTGCAAGCAGCGTGCGCATTATCCCACGTTCTGTGGATCGATAAGAAAGTTTAGCTGGAAAAAATATAGTACAGTAGAACCTCTCTAAGTAGACCGCCTTGGTAATGGCTTTTCAAGTGGTCTCTTTACAGAAATTTCTATTTGAAAGTTAATTGGGGCTGTGAAAAATGATCTTATTTGAGAGGCTGTCTCTCAACAGAGGTGGTCTTAATTAATTCTAATATGTCATTATATGTAATGATCTGTAATCGTTTCGATGATTTTATCACTGTTTGCATTTATCATGGTAGCTTTCAGGCTACAAACGCCATGCCTTTGTCACCTCTGAAATCACACGAAAGCTTCCCAGGTGAACTCCAAAAGTGATAATGCAGTGAAATATGCAAAATTTGTGATGAAAAGCCATTACCAATTTACATAAGTTGTTTATAGATGTGGACTTGGATGTAAAAAATTGTCGTACAACTTTTTGTCTACAAGTATCTACGTAAATCATTTCAACCCTGCTGGCTAACCCCATTGGGTGTCTACTCACAACGTCTTATAGCATTTGCTTTCATAAGCATGTGTTGCAAATTTAGTTTATCACATTGGCGATTCTTTGCCAAAGTTTTGCTGGTAGGTATGAGAGAGATGTTCATATATCGGAAAAGAGTTTATTTCACCAATCATTACTAACATTTTGGTAGTTGTATGTTCTGATAGTTACCTGGAATCATAATCAGGGGCGCTATCGGTGGCAAAGTAGAAGCAGTATCCTCCCCACTCCTCCCATCCTCCATCGGGACATACACCATCTACAGGTGCGGGGGTCGTGGGAACATCCACTGGAAAACAACAGGGTAGCAGATACAGCATACGTCAGTCTTACTTTTCATCTTCTATATTTTTTTTATTTTAGTTGTCTTTCTTTTTCATTTTGGTGGCGGAAATTTCAGCAGGACGGTGGCACAAGGCGTGAATAGAATTTATAAATTGCATTGTGTTATATGTATAGCAGTTATTGTTGCGATAGCATAGACTACATAAAAAACCATCAGTTGTTATCTGAATATCCAATTTAAAAATACCTAAAGTCCCAACCTTCTAATTCATACAAGGCTCTACAAATACTGATTTTTATAAGTGTTCAAAATAATATGTAAGTTAATAAAGAATGTATTATAATCATATTCTAAAAGTGTTATAAATAATATATTATAATTAAAGTTACCTTTGGGAATCTTGCACACAAAAGGATATGGTTCTTCACACTGTGTGTCATTCCATTTTCCATCTTTTTCCATGGCAATGCATCCCTGCCCATTGGCCGGTTCGTTGGCGCCCCAGTTCGTATAGATGTCCGGCCAGCCATCTAGCCACTTGTACTCTTCATCTATCTAGAAAGAGTGAGGGACATAAACTGTATACAACTGTCTAAGGGCCCATGTTCACATAAAAGCACACCCACCAAAATTTGCATCATATCAAAATCCAAACCATTGCATTTTCAATACAATTACGCATTCATGCAAACCCCTATCAATAAACTAACATCGCAGTGCTAATGATAAAATACTCAATAAGAAACTGTAAAACAAAAGTCACCTTCTCCAGACCAATCCACAGGGGCCACTCGTTCAACCCCAGCGAGTAGATATAGGCATTCTCAGCGGGGTCATGCACGGATGCCAAGTGACCGTTGATGGCCCGGCAGTGCTGGTCAGCCGAGCGGAACGACTGCGGGACGATGTTGAGCCGATAGCATCCGTACCAGTATGCCTCATACCCATCCGGACAGTCGAAGTCGGGGAGAGAGATGCCTGGCGTCCAGTGGATGTTGTTCACGTCTGTCATGATGCGAGTGTCATATACACACATCAATGGAAACTACAATTCTAATCATTTCTCTCTTCTTTCTAGCATACAACGTTCCTACCACTATGCATGCATTGACATCCCAGGATTGACATAGCTGAAGACATTGTTCCATTTGACTGTATCAAGCTTGTGAAACATTTTATTGGGAACTACATACTTGGCACCAATAGATAGAGAACTAGATCACTCTTCACACGATCAGAAGCTTACCTTTATAAACCTGGCATATATAGCCCCTGGCGTCATTTGCAAAAAGCTTGTTCCAATTACCAACTGGGCCAGGATATGTGCGAAGCTCAGCACAGTTCCCTTGCTGAAAATGACAAAAATGTTCTTTATGTACTGGTCTGTAGCATTAGTGCTACCGATAATCATTCTTAACGCAATACATATGCAGTATGTCATGATGAGCATGGACATGTCAATACGGAAACAAATCTAAGAACTTGTTTTTTATATTTTCACAATAGCAAATCATGATGTTTACTTTGAATAACAATATCAAGTCAATGTACAATTGATTGGCCAGAAATGGTGAAGCAATATTTTGAACAACTTTCCCGCTAAAGGACATTAAAACTTCTGTCAATAGTCAACATCTGCAAGCTATGAGTTATACTCACCGCGTCGGTAACGCCATCATCCCAGTTGGTGTATCTAGTATCGGCGTTGTCCGTCCAGACCCACGTGCCGCCCTCCCGGCTAAACCCGATCCAGTAGCCCCACGTCTTCTCCGTGAGTCGGGCAACGATGGCCGCTACAAGTGGTAGCAATTGATAAGAAGATTTACATATAGTCCTACATACAGACTACATGTGCCATACAGAGTTCCGTATTCCAAGTAGCACCACATGGAATACGGAATTCCGTGGCTCTAGTGGCGACCATATTGATATCATGGAGGCCCTTGAAACATTAAGACTACACAGTAGCTGGTCTCAGGTGGTCTAAATATGGGGGTGGTCTCGTTATGCCGATTCCCGAGGATCTCTGTATAAATGGGGCAGTGAAATATTGTCTTATTATAGAGATGATCTAATTGGCTGTTTTACTGTGTGTAGCAAACCAAAAAAACCTTGTTCTTCGGCTGAATCAATAGATGCGAGATCTGGCTGGATTCCCGGCTCACTCCGGCAACGTTGTAAAGCTTCATTCCAACTCACACCTTCTGGGTAGTTATACGGTACCAGCTTGTAGCATTTATTGCCTAGGGATAGAAAAAAGATTGCATGACTTTTTCACGCTGTAGGACAATGCCCATGTCCATAATGCTTCTTAATAAAGCATATTGTTTTGTATTAGAGGATTTTTTCTCTAAGTCTATAGTGAAAGAATTAAGATCCGCCAAATCTACGGCAGGCCTATTGATACAATTATAGTTCAGTTCCAATGGTCTCTCTGGGCGCTCTATTTCAGTCCACTCATGTATGCAAAGAACCTTGTATACTTACTAAATCCCCAGTACCCCTCTGGGCAGTATCCTGGTACTAGGTCTGTTGGCGGCACTGTTCCTGGCACGCTCACATTAGGGTCTTTTTTGCATACGAAGCCTTTCTTCATACCACAATTAGCACTATACCAAACTTTATGGTCTGAAACACCATGACATTTTTCATAATAAACCAATTCATTGTAATATGTACAGTTTTTTCCCCTGTGCGATCGTCTATGTTGTATTTCCAAATCGTCATTTTGATTAGATTGCACTTTTCATTTGCAGTTCTTAAACTATATAGTCTATGCCATATGTAAATCTATTGTTAAGGATGCAAAAATATGTTTAGAACGTCATGATTTTGGTAATAATATAGCAAATGTAATTACCCAATGGTGGACAGTCCCGGGAGATACCAGAATGGGCATTCTCGTAAGATACTTTGTTCTCCCCTATCACTTCTTTGGTGCAGCCTAGACATTCTCCTTTAAATTGGAGACGCTCCTCTTCATTGTCATAAAACGTGAAGGTTTCACAGTTCACTTCAATGCACTTTTCCAGGCAGGCATTGTAGTCAGCATTCGGGTAATACCCAAGATTTTCACAACCAAATGTTGGGTTTTGTGGGTTGTTAACAATACCTTCAGTTAAACTGACTTTCTCGAAGAATTCAAAACAACCTGAAACATATGAATAGAGTTTTAGAGAATTCTATGTCTAATGCGTGGTATTCACATGAATATGTCAAATCAAGTATAACTTTAACTTCAATTTAGAAATACATTGACATTGTTGTTGAATATAATAATGATATATCGTAAGCTAGAAGTGGTGAGGACTTTGAAGAGTAATACTGATTGTTTTATTCACCATCACGGCGTTTGGGCCACGGAGACATTCATCTGTGTAAATTTGATCTTATTTTAGTCTTCACATAGTTCAAATCCAGGGGTGCCCCCTTTTCACCCCATTCATTTTCGTGTTTTTTTTACCCGAACACGAGCCTTCACTGGTACAAAACTAATTAAATCCTGTGGCTATGCCGCTGTCCACTTTTCCGAAAACCTGGATCCGCCGGTGCTTCATTCCTGTCTTAAATAGTAGGCATCAATGTCCAGCCAGTAAAATATTTTGAGTTTATAATCATGTACTTGCCTGTGGCTTCTGCAGTCATGGAGAATGCACATTTCTCCAGCCCGTCAGTGGATGGCTGTCTTTCCGCCCATCCATTGTAGCTTAAGCTCTCGCCATTGGACCATCTTAGAAATGATAATTACGGTGCTACATTTAAAATATAGATTACTCTCTTGTGTTTTCAATACAGAGGTGGTCGTTTTATGGAGTTTCATAACTATCTCGTTTTGAAAGCTTTGGACCATACAAAATGGTCATAATAGAGAGGTGGTCTAATCAGGTGGTCTTTTTATGGAGAGTGACAGAGATCTCTTTATATGCAGCCTGGGATCCTTGAAGAGTGGTCTTATGATGGAAGCCGTTTCTGTATAGAGGTGGTCTTGATTGAAGATTGGATTGTACATATATATTATTATATTGTGCTTGTTTTGTTGTCACGGACTGTATGGATTATATTAATTTCATACTATTGTTATCGTATATAAATGTATAGTTGAAATACTCACTCAAAATCCCTATCTCTGTCTTTCAAGTTGTTTAAACCGATCCACACATGACCTCGATATTGAAGATCTTCGGCCTAAAATCACCATAGGACGTCCTTGTGCATTAAATATGCATTATGACTTCTATTTATCCATAGAACAAATGAACGTTAACATTGTGACTCTAGTTACATCACCCCCCACACACACACGCGCACGCACGCACACACACACACACACACACACACACACACACACACACACACACACACACACACACACACACACACACACACACACACACACACACACACACACACACACACACACACACACACACACACACACACACACACACACACACACACACACACACACACACACACACACACACACACACACACACACACACACACACACACACACACACACACACTGTAGTGTGCGTGGTTAGAATCCCTTTCTTTCCGTATCTTTACCATTACATGACATGATAATGACACGGAATCCCGTATCGCGTGTGGCGGCCATAACATGTACTGGCTTTGTGCACTTTTTACACATAATCATCACTACATAGATATTAGTATTCAATTTAAGATACAACGAAGTACATAACATCATTGAATAGATGTAGTAAACGTAGAATGAATATATTAATGCCATTCATGACAAAGATCATGTATTATTATTGAAAGGTGAAAACGTTAACTTGTATTTATACATTATGTCAGTACGTTTTTAAGAACCAGAGCAATGAAATGGTAATTAATTAGCAATTATAGATAATGAAAAAAAAGGTTTTCGTCATCTCGTTTTTTTTTACCAAACGAATTTATCAGTATTTTTGATAACCACATATACGCACTAGTTCAAATATGAAGTTTTGGTCTGCCTCTGATTGTATGCTGGCTAGCTCCGCCCCATTCTGAAGGCAGAACTCTCTAGCTTGGTGCCAGTTGTATTCTGTCTGAGCAGCATCATTACTCATGTAGTAGCAAGAACCGAGATGAGCAACCCAACCATTGGCACTGTCACATGCCTGGCTTGCTGAAGACACAAAATTGTTGGGTACATTTACTTCTCCAAAGTTTGTTGCAAAATAAATAACCACAAGTGTCAGGTAAGCTGTAAATATCATTTGTATTGATACTAATTCATGTTCTGAAGCTATGGACATGTAGCATAACTGAATGTCATTGCAAAAAGTATAATAGATTATGCTTACCAATAATGTTCACAACTGCCGACAAACATACCAAGAACAGCTGAAGTTTGCGTTTATAATCCATGGTTATACATGTCTTAACCTCAAAGCAAAATATACTAATAGTATTCAAAAATTTGTTCAGGCTTTAAGAGATAAGACTTTGGGGGCGTACCTATATTGTATAAACACTGGAGTTACGAAACACAGGAGTTTGGTCAAATTCATGTGATATGAACTTTCTGATCAAACAAATCCGCCCAGGATCACGGGTAGAAACATGCGGTTTAGAGAGATTGATGGCGATCCACCATACATGCATAATACAATTTTGCAGTTCACCATACCTTACATAATGATCTGTGATTACGAAATAATGCTTGTACTATGGTGTGACTTGGGAAAAACTGGATCAGTGCAGGCTTTGATGATTTGCTTGTTGAAAGACTTTTGGCGTGAGAAGGAACAACAAACTTAAAAAGCATGCAGATTCTGTTACTTTTGTCACCTACAGCAGCATGTTATAGGGTGGATCATGGGTATTGTTAGCCAGGAGGTTTGGAGACAGAAATATATGATCCCGGTGGATTCTGCGTTTCACCATTAATTTTCTCAAACGTCACTGGAATATCCAGGTTTTTGGAAAAGTGGTGGGGGAGCGCTCAAGGGATCTCATGGGTTTTGACCGATGGGGGATATACCAAACACCCTATGAAAATGAAATATTTGGTGGGAAAGGTGTGGTGGGTTGCGCACACTTTGTGCCCCCATTCTTGGATCTGTCTATAAACTCGACAATTTAAAGAATGAAAACGTAAACAAATACACCAATTATCAGCGGCAGATTCAGAAAGTCACCACTTCTAGCTATGGTTTTCATCAATTTGACCATTTCCAGGACCATGTGGGTCGCAGCGCAGGGACCAGGATGCAGGGCGGGATGCATGCATGCTTTCCCCATTCGTGTGCATCACCAGTTCTGGCATATACGGGATCTGCCATTGGTTAGGGTGGATATTTGCGCGTGGAAATGTGGCACATAAGCATTTGCTAGCTGGAGAACCGTGCTAGAATAACCCGTTGGTAATGTCTAGAGCTCCAGATCGCAGAATCTTCATGAGACTTGAAGTTGATTATGATTTTGAGATTTGTATGCAATGCTCAAGATCTAGTATACAAATACTGTAGGTTTTCAAGCAATTATATATTTAGCAGCTCTATTTGAAAATCACAAGAAGAGTGGCTCGAGCTGTCTCAATTAGGCCTATTAAAAACTGGCACCCGCTTAGATTTTTATAAAAGTCACTTTACAAATGTTTGGAATTGCGAAAATCATGATTGTGTACAGGCATTGTCTTTATATAGGGCGTCTTAATTGAAGGTTGTATATATTCTTGCTACATATTGCTGTCCGATTTTTACAAAATGGTGATTTTTCTGTAAAATAGTAATAATATCCATAGATTGTCCAATGATGGTCACAAGATCGCTCTCCCTTCTCGTTTTGTACATGTACATTATAGGTCTTTCCATTGCATAAAAACAAATACTTCGAAGTGTGAATTAACTGATTATCGTATCACACGTTTTATATAACTTTTGTTTATCAATCTAATAGACAGCATTTTTGTCACATGACAACATTATAGTGCATATTGATTGTTTGATCATGTGCATTTAATTCAAAGTGGTTCTGATATTGTTACTTTATCACTGACTCGACTTGTTTGAATGATAACATGTGTGCATGTGTGTAATTTTGTAGATCCTGAATGAAAATTGCACACTGAAGAGATACTCCAAGGCCATATGTCAAGAAATAATTACACCCCTCGATACACCCACTTTTAGTTAACACATGTACATTTCCATCTTTTAAACATTTTACTGTTAATCTTGAATCATGAAGTTGGAATATATTGGGTTCATATTTTTTGTGTATGTTGGCATAGCATTGTCAGGTGAGTTACTTACTGATACATAGATGTTGATGGATGATGAATTGTTAATTAAGCGTCTATAAGAGCACGCTCTACAAAAATACATGCACTATATTTGAACTTAAGTCAGATTTTGATGTTATGAACAGGGGAAAGTTGATCATTATAAAAAGTATTCAAAAGTAATACATTCCAGGTATCTATTAAAATGTATAGCCATTTGATGTAATGAAATGTGTATTTATTTTAGAATGGCAACGTGTGAACGACATAAATGTTATTAAAGGACTTATAGACAATCCAAGGGATGCTGATGGCATTGATATATTTAATTTTGGTGAAATATTTGACTTTACCCATGACGAATGTGAAAAAAATGTGCAGAAAAGCCAGGCTGTGTAGCTTATACACAATTTGCATCGTGGCACGCAGATATTAACTTCTTTGCAGCATGCGTTGGTAGAAGTAATGCATATGACGTGAATGAGACTGATGTCGGTACACTTTCTGGATTTAATTTAGGTAAAGTTACATGTTTTAATTTTATAGATTATGCCTAAATTCATTTGTGGATTAAAGCACTCTCACACAGCTACTTTCTTAAGGAAACAATCTCATGTGTTACATTACAACACACATGCGAACCCTACATACATTAAAAACTTAAATCTTCTGGGGTAGAAATGTGCATTGTTTGAATAACCAACTTGCACTGAGAAAAAGAACACTGCATGGGTTAAAAGTGACACAGCAACACATCCGTTTTAGCCACTTTCTACCTGTGACACATTGAAACTTCTTATCTATGGACACAAGACACACATGCACATTTCTTCTTGCATCATATTGAAAAGTGACAAATGAGCTTTTTAGCATGTCTTAAAAATGAACACAGGGACACGGCACTTATTTCCGGACCCCGTGTATAGGGCCCTAGAAAGAGGCGTTCACGTCCTGTGGCCAAGTGGACATAGATTTCAGGAATTTTCATTTCACTTCATTTCATCCACACAATACTCCAACAGATAACATTGGAACACTTTCAGATCCTCAAACAATTCCCTCAACAATCACCAATTCACCAACGCCGACTACTATTTCACCGAGTACATCAGTTACCACCCCAGGAACCACAGCATCAACCATAACAAGTACACAGACGACAACCATTTCACGTAAGTGATATCCAACCTTCAACAATTATGAAAGTATTGTTAGATAATTGGTGAGTTTTGGTGCATATAACATACCTTATTCATAATGCCTTATATGACTATTATGTCTGTGGTATTAGAGTACCTTTGGTTTCCAGTATCATTTGGTTATAAAGGTTTACTTACAGTAATCAACGATCCTGATTGTCTTTCTTACTGCCATACATGAATTACACATATATGGCAAACTGTCTGATTATATATGCACAGAAATTATTATTTGACGGTTTTACATGTGGAGAAAGTCCCAGTCTGACAGATCACAGGTATCTTCATATTCGAATTTTTACTGTCCAACATATGAGAAATACACGAGGAAAAGTTTATTTTATTTTCCGAAAAGACGTTTGTACCCAGATCATGTGTCAAGTTGTCACAATATCAATTCTGATTCAGCTTCAATATTCGGGACTGTCTGACCTTAGCTTAATATAGGTTATTCATTTTCAGGCTGGCAGCGTACAGAAAATACAAACGTTGTTAAAGGACTCGTTGCCAAACCAAGTGAGGCCAACGACATCGATGTATTCAATTTTGGTGAAATGTATACATTTACCCATGACGAATGTGAAAAAGAATGTGAAGCAAAGTCTGGCTGTGTCGCTTATACACAATTTGCATCTTGGTATTCTGACGTCAACTTCATTTCTTCCTGCATGGGTAGAAGTAACGCGTATGTCATAAATGAGGCAGACAACTACACACTCTCTGGCATTGATCCAGGTAAATAATATAATATATAAATATTATCTCTAAAACCTCTATAAGGGCAATCATAGGTACTAGCTTATACTCGTGGGGATGAAAATTCAATAACGCGCAATCAAGTTTCATGTCGTGCTTGTGAAGTAAACACCGGTTATACCCCAACCACTGCCCACCATTCAACAACAAATATTGCTTGCATAATACGAGTCTACAGTATCCGCACTGTCCTAACAACCTCACCCAACCTCCCACTACACCACTGTACCGTTGTTGTAAACACAGACGCCTCCCTCTACAGCTTGTCTAAAATCGTCAATAGCCCGTGCTAAAGGATTATTGGGTCAGTGTATAAATATGATTTGTTTACAGCATTTTATTTTCAACCACCCTTTTCTTGGTGACTCTTGCCCACATCTTGATAACACCATCATCCGTCGAAAAAAAATGTTAGTGTTTATGCAAGTGAGAACATAATGGAAATAGGAAAGTGTAATATTGGGTCAGTGTATAAATACTAATTATTTTACAGTATTCTTTTCTAAGCACCCATCCTTGTCTTGATAGCATTTGCGCATATCCTGAGAGCACCACCAGCCATACTAGAAGCACCCTAACAGCACCCCTATACCCACAACATCGAAGACCACGCCAAGGCATCATCCTGTCAAAACCTGCTGTCTAAATATATTAATATGACGCTAATTGACGCCATGACTACAATGTGGCGGACATCTTTTGTAATCTGTATAAAATCGCCAGTAAACAGACAACAGCACCAATTTGGTGATGAGAAACATAAACTTACAATACTACCATGTACCATGACCAATCTGCTATAGTCAGATGGCCTCTAGCTGATCTGGTTAAAGAGGAGTGATACATAGATTGTACTTTAAAGAGCTCACAACGTGCACAGCTACGGTATGATACAATCACCTGGTCAACAAAGATCAACAGTGAAGTGATAATTATGACTT
>CM032663.1:21128744-21174500 GCA_019095985.1 Streblospio benedicti
GCTCCACGGAGCATACGGGTGGTCCGCGATCTGTCGACGCCGTACAGCCTGCATAACTCATCGCAAAGATGGTTATCAAACTCTCCTCCCTGGTCGCTGTGAAGTCGGCGAAAGGCACCATGTCTCGCGATGTACTCCCGAAAGAGCACATCCGCGACTGCCTCCGCCGTTTTTCGTTGTAGGGGGTACAACTCCATACGCTTAGAAAAGTAGTCCTGAATCACGCAGACATATCGATGCCCCGTGCTCGTCTCGGGGAGCGGGCCTTGCAAATCAATCGCAACCCGCTCATGCGGAAATCCAACGTATTCATGCTGCATGGGCGTTTTACCGCCCCCGGCTCCTGATTTACATCGTTGACACGTGATGCACGCACGGCACATCATCTTCACATCCTCATGCATCCCTGGCCAAGCAAAACGTCGGCGCAACAGCTCGTACACACGCTCGTAGCCCAAATGGCTCACGCTATGCACATGCACGCATCGCCACACGCTTTCGCGCCAGGCGACTGGTACGATGGGCAGTCGCAGCTTCTCTTCCGGTTTCCGCTTCGCGAGTAGTGTCTTACGGAGGCGCCACACGCCGTCCTTTCCCCTGTAGATGTCGCTCCACCAACGACCATACATCTGCACCTCCGGCGTCTCTCGCCGAAGAGCAGTGACGTCGCAGTCATCTCCCCACTTCGCCTTCAATTCGGCGATTCGTTGAATACACTGGTCGCTCCCTTGTGCCTCGCACCACTCCTCCGCAGAGAAGTGACTTAGCACTTGCTGGCATTGATCCTCAGCATCGTCGACTGACTGGCCCACAATAGGTGGACTCAGCCTTTCTGCCTCAGCCTCCTCCTGCTCCGATTCTTCCCCACGTACCAGGGGTCGTGGTGTGGGGGCCGCTCCGCGACGCTTCTCGGCCAGTCGCTGACCGTCGCACAGCAGCGCCTTCGCGCGCCAAAAGGATAGCATCCTCCGCCTCTGCGAGACGGAAGTCCTGGTGGCCACGATTCGGCAAGTCGAATAGTCGGCGGGTGAGGTAAACGTTAAAATCTACCCCATCCACCAATTCTGGTTCTTCACCGTCGTCGTCAGAATCAGGGTCGCGCGCCGCGAACTCCCATTGAAGCTCAGGCAGCGCGACCGTGTTGACCTGCGATGTGTTGACGCCGGAGGTCACAACCTCCGGGTTTTCGTCCGAGTCGTCCGAGTCGGTGTCCCGACACTTGTCCATTTTCTTCTTGTGAAACAAGCAATCAGGGCATTCACCCAATTTGCACGATTTGCGCTTACAAAACGCCTCCTGAAGTTCGGGATGACTCTCACGCTTGCGTGACAGAGTGTCAGCAACTACGTTGAGTTTCCCTTCGACGTGATGTATCTCCCACGGCTTGTACCAGCCCATTTCAACAATCCACCGCATATACATGTTGTCGGACTGATGATACTGCTGGACCCACGTGAGTGCTGCGTGGTCAGTCCAAATGACGACCAATGTGCCCCTTGTTATGTCTCGGAAGTATCGCATGAAGAACACGACTGCGTAAAACTCGCGCTTCGTAGCACAGTAGGCTTGGCGACTCTTACACAGCGTCTTTGAGGCGAAGCCGAGCGGCACAAACCGCCCGTCTTGTTCCTGCTCCAGTGTCCCGCCGATGGCGAACAGACTCGCATCCACTTTTAGGTGGAATGGCGTGTCTGGTTTGGGGTAGTAGAGAAGTGGTAACTCCTCCAAAAACTCCTTGATTTTCTCAAACGCTTCCTGCTGCTCCGGGGTCCACCGAAATGACACCCCTTTCTTGGTGAGCTCCGTCAGTGGGCGAGCCCACTCGCTGTAGTTCGGAACGAAACGACGATAGTACCCGGTAAAACCAAGATACGTTCGCGTCTCGCTCAGATTCTTCGGTACCGCCCAGTCGTGCAGAGCTTGAATCTTACTACGACTGGGACGAATTCCATCGGCGTCTACCTCGTGCCCCAAGTATTCCACGTGGGTTGTAAACAACCTACACTTACTGGGCTTCAACTTCAAATTAGCGCGTCGTAGCCGCTCAAACACTGCACGGAGGTTCAGCAACGCGACCTCGAGATTCCGCCCGAAAGCGAGAATATCGTCGAGGTACACGAGGCATTGGCTCCACACGATATCAGCGAGTACCATCTCCATGAGGCGACAAAACGTCGCGGGCGCGTTGCAGAGGCCGAAAGGCATCACGGTCCACTGAAAGAGGCCACGATGTGTCACGAAAGCGGTCTTTTCCGCATCTTCTGGGTCCATGGCGACCTGCCAATAACCACTGGCGAGATCAAGCGTGCTGAAATACTTGGACCCCTCGAGGGCATCCAAGCATTCATCGATCCGTGGGAGGGGATAAGCGTCCTTCCTGGTAATTTCATTCAATCTGCGAAAGTCAATGCAGAATTGTAGCTCCCCCGACTTCTTGCGGACAAGCACCACCGGTGCTCCCCACGGCGACTTGGAAGGGCGGATAACACCGCTCCCCAACATTTTCTCCAGCTCCGCATCAACATACTCCCGCTCTTTCTGCGAGCGACGGAAGTAGTTCTGCTTGATCGGCGCAGCGTCTCCCGTGTCGATTTTGTGGTGGATCAGATCCGTGGAGCCCGGGGAATCCCCGGGTCCCATGAATATGTCCCTATATTCCATCACCAGGGCCTCAACCTTGGCGACTTCGTCTGGCGCTAATTCTCCTTCAGGTGGTAGCATGCAGCGAAGATACTCGGGGAACTCCCCGAGCTCTCCATCATTAGTGGGCTCAGCCGACGGCCGTGCCGGAGCTTCTTCCGCAAAGTACAACTTACAGTCGCTCCTGATCAGGGAGGACTCAGAACCCATACTCTCCGGGATCAGCTGCCGACTGGTCCACTCGCTCCCATGTCGTGCTCCTACAGCATTGACACTCGCCACTTGGGCGGGTATCTGCCATATTCGCCAGGCAGAGGGACTTTCACCCTCGCCCGAAGGTTGATTCGCGTCGTCCAGACGCTCCGCATCCTTGGTTGGCAGGCCGGTGATTTTGGCCACGACCAAATCCTTCTGTAATTCACGAAACAACGTTCCTTGGTTCTCCAGAGTCAACGGAATACTTCCGTCCTCCGCGACGACCTCCAGCGATGGTACGACGAAGAGGAGGTCGCCCAAATTGGCGACCCCTTCCACTAACACCTCCTGTCCCACCCTGGAAAGGTCGGGTAGATGGCAAGACACGCGCTGCACGCCCCGCGAGCGAATGCGCACGGTCTTGTTCATTCTCACCAGGTCGTTGCTCTCCACCTTCAGCGCCCTCCCGAACTGAATCTCGTGGGTGCCAATCCGTACTGTCCGTGCCCCGCAATCCAATTCCACTCCATATGTCGCGAGGAAGTCCATGCCGAGCAAAAGGTCGAGACCTTCCAACCGCCCGACATAGACTACTTGATGATAGGTCGCACCTGCTAAAAGCAGGTCGACCTGGCACTGCCCCTTCACGTCGAGCGACTCTCCCCCAGCCCCTGTGAGCATGAGGTTCGCTGGTTGTAAAGGCGGGAGTTGCCCTTGCAATCTTGAATACACGGCGTCCGAAAGTAAGCTGAAGGTTGCCCCCGTATCCAGGCATGTCGCGAGCGCGGGCCCCGCGAGATCCACACGACACCTACATACGAGAGCGGCCTCTGGCGAGGCCATTGCTTTGCGCACATGCGCGAAGTCTTCTCCTGCTGGCATACACTGATACGCCTCCCCCCGACGTACGCTCGGCCACGCGAGGTCGTCTGACGAAGAGGTGCCCAGCGCTGGCACACACTGGGACGCCTCCACCCGACGAAGAACCTGCGACGCGCCAAGTTCGTCTGGCGAATAGGAGGTGCGACAATCGCCCTCGTCCATTGCTAGAGTGCATTGTTGATGTTGGGTCGACGTTAATCGAGCCATGGGATGACAGCTTCTGTCACGGTCCCTCGAAGGGTCTTCCGCAATTCCACCCCCACCGCCTCGCCCTCCCACCGGTGCGACCTCACGGCCCCCGAGGGATGAAGCTTTTGTCTCTGTGCCTGGCACTTTCCTGCGCGCGCTACCAGACCGTCGCCCAGTCGCCACTAAATTGGTGCAACTTTCCTGTACGTTGTCCTGCTTGCACCCAGAAACGGCAGTCTTAGCATCCTGCCCGTTCCTCCCAGGTGAAAAAGAAGCCCGGCCCCGACAAACCTCGCGGTTCACGGGACGAACACTTGCTGCGTGATCACATCCTCCTCGGATGCCTAGGCCGAGCGATCCCGGAGGCCGACCCTCCGAATCCTGTGCTCTCATGGGCGGCGGACAGTTGCTCTCTCGAGTAACAGCCCGTCCGTCCGGTCGTGACACGGCATACCCATGCACTGGGTGTCCGGTCGCCTTCATCCCGGCGAGTAGCTCCCCATCATCTCCAATGGACTTCTGAGTTTGAGTGTCGCTCGTATCAGCGGCAGAGGAAGCTCGCGACGCAGCCCCTCTGCCTACTCGTTTCCCTCCGGCGCTGTCGCGACCACAGAGTTTGCACTCTGGGTCGAGGTCTTTCCTTCCGGCTTCTTCTTATTTGCCGTGCGCTTGGAGGACGCCGCCTGCCATTCGGCGATCTGCTCTGGTGTTGCTGAAAAGCAACTCGTTCTAACGTGGCCCTTCTTGCCACAGTGCCAACACTCCAGGCTGGCCAACCCGCTCCGTACACGCGACCGTCGGTCTCGCGGATCCCCGCGCCGACGATTCGCTGTTGCAGCTGCGGCCTCGGCTCCTTTCCCCGAGTCCGCCTTCTTGTCCTGCTCGCTCTGTACCGCCAACACTTGCTTCACCACGGCCTCTGTGGACGGGTGAGTGGGTTTCTTTGCATTAGCTTCCTCCTTTTCACGCACGATGTTTGCTTTATAGTGTGTTGGATCGTCCCGCGACTCGCGTCGAACCAACTCCTGGGTCAAGATGGCCAGATCCGATTCAGGATACATCATGACCTCGTCGTACGTTCGCCGAAGCGAAGCTGAATTTAGTCCATGTTCCAGCCGTTTCAACACGGCTGCCTCCCTGCGGCGATTGTCATTCCCGTACGCCTTACGCGCCAGGGACATCAGCTGAGCGATGAAGTCGCGAACCGACTCCTTGCTGCCTTGCTTCCGTGTCGTGAGTTCTTCCTCGGCGGCCCTCATCTCAAATTCCACGTGGAAGTGAGCATTAAGGGTCGCCAAGAGCACTTTCCAATTATTCCTATCTTCGATAGGGAGGTTCAACAACGCTCCCTGCGCTTTTCCTGATAGACGATCCACCAGCCATCCCGCCCATTCCTGGGATGGGACCCGGTATAGTCGGAGAGTTTCCACCAGTTGCTGTACGTAGTCGGGCCACGACTTCGTTGCGGTTGGGCTCGCTGAACTTGTGAAAGTTCTTGATGTGATCCTTGAAGGACACACTTGTCGGAACGCCTGGCGGCAAGTCGTCATCCTCCGAGGAGGTTGACTCCCTGCGACCCGATTGTCGGTTCCGCTTGCGTCGGAGGGCGCGCCGCCTGCGCGCTGCTTCTTCTGCCTTCCATCCCGCCTCCTCGACTCTGTACTCTTCCAATGCCCCCACCCAAGGGGTCTGCATAAATCGTCGCACGAGAGGGTTCGCAAGCAACTGCGAATCATCTCTCGTTGACGTGGACTCCTCCGTGAGGCGTGACGCGACCCCGCTGGTGCAAGGCCGAGCACCCCCATGATGCTGGCTGTCTCCTGCCGGGGCCTCCTGCGAGGCACCAACAGGGGTGGATGCGGGTCGGTCCTGGATCGGGCTTATACCCCGGCTGGGGGGTTTCAATCCCCGCAGCTCTGCAATCCGTGCCCGCAAGCGCTCCTCTTCTTTGCGATCGGCTTCCAGTCGCGAAACCTCGGCCCTCAGGGAGTCGAGATCGACGGAGTCGTCGCGCATCCGTGGCTTTATTGGTGGTGGCGGGGGTGTGTCATTCCCCCGCTCGCTTGGTGGGCCGGTGTCAGGGTCCCGGCCTTTCCCCCGAGGCGGTAGAAGTGATGGACTAGCCGCGTCCCGCTCCCACTTTCGCGGCTCGCGTCGCGACGGCTGTCCGACAGGCCGAACCTTTGGCCCCACCCCACCCGAGGGTGAGTGGTGGCTAGGCCGTTCCTGCTTCGCGGGTAGTTGACGGCTGCGACACCGTCTCCTCACCTTCTCCGCTCGTGCCGCTTCCGCCTCGCTCTCATCTGTCAAATCCTGCCAGTTTTCGGGCTGCACCAGGTATTGCGGGATGAGTTCGACTTCCCAGTCGACGAATTGGCGCGCCGTGCGCCTCCACAACTCCGCCCGCTGTTCCTCTTGGCCCGGGGCTACCACCCCGGCCAAGACTCCCTTCCACGCCTGTCGGCAAGCGTTCGCGCCCTCGCGCCCCTCTTCTGCGATTTTCTCGCGAATAGAGGCGGCATTATTGTGTAGCACCTCGAGACAAACACGTTCTGCGGTCCCGAGGGTCAGGCGGTAGGCGTAGGAGTCACACTCCCCCACCCACTGTAGTGGAAGTCCTTCTCTTGTTCCTGGTGGGAAGTCGCAGACTGGCCCCAGAAGCAGAACACGCTCGGTGTCGCCTCCCATAAACCTCTGCGACTCCTCTAGGCGGCACAGATGATTCCATTTCATCTCTTGTACCCCTTGGTGATGTGCAGCCCGGAGGTACTCCAGCGAGCCCTCCCCAATGCCGTTGTCCTTGTACTTGCGGTCGTCCTCATTGCGCCCTGGGTTCGTTTTAACCGACCCATCCATGTCGCCTGGCCCTCTCAGGGCCGGCGTCGCCCTCCTTTCGTCCTTCGGTGTCGGATTTCCCCGACCTCCCGTGGCCCCTGACTCCCGTAGGTCGGGACCCGGTTGGTAGCCGGTTGTTGGACGCCGTGGGCTGCCGCCCACTGACGCCTCCTCTCCGCTCACCTCGTCCTCCGACTCCTCGCTAGTCTGCGGAACAGTCTCTTCTAACTCCTGGGGATTCGCACCTACCCCTTCCTCAGTCGCCCGGTCGCCGTCCCCTTGCGGAGGCGGCGGCGGGTTCTGGTCGTGTTGTACCACGGTCACGCCTGGCAGAGACTTCTTCCCCGCATCGGTTGGTGTCCGCACGGGGTCTTCTGTGGTCGTTGCTGTCAATGGCCCGGCCCTCGGCAGTAGCAGCGATTGGGATACAGTACGGACCGGTTGGTCTGCCTGCACCCCGCCCGTCATACCACTCCATTTCAGGGTCAGAGCATTGCGACTGCGTGTCACTGGTGGTGAAGACTGCGCCTCACTCAATGGTCGGCGAACTTCTTTCGCGGCCTTTCGTCGCTTCGTCCGCTCCTCGGCGTGGTACTCGACCTCGCGTTCCCCTTCCGACATATAGTGGCGGGATTCGCGTCGGCCAACTCGTGGTGCTACAGGTGCCGCGTCTCGCGACCCTTCTTCTTGTCGAAGCGCGACCTCTCGCTCCCCTTCCACCCTCAGGTGGCGAGGACCCCGAGAAGTGCCTTCCGGTGCTGCAGGCATCGCACTACGCGACCCTGTTCCCTCTTGCTGTTCTCCTGAAGAATGAGCTCCATCGCCTCGGCGACCGCTCCATGCTAGCTTCGCGGCGGACCAGGTGTTCGCGATTCCCGCGAACCACCGCTTCTGACGTGCTGGGTCGGACATGGTGACTAGATCTCCAGTCGTACCGCGCCCAAAAGCGTGTACTGTCGTGAGATCCTGGTCACGGCACCAAACTGTAAACAAAGTGGAACCGGTCGCGGCACCAGTGCGACCGACGAGGGTCCCTGGGCCGCGCGACTGTGCTGACTCGCGACGCCACTAGCGCGAAGCTAGGACGCGCGACTGACGACTGATCCCTTGACGATGTTGGTTCCCTTACTACTCCTCGTTGTGTTAACTGGTACCCCACGTACAGGCCACCGTCCAGCGTACTGGCGAGTGCCTGGTGACTAGCCCGGGTTTCACGGCAGGCCCCTACACGGAGGGGACTTCGCACCGGTGCTGACACGCAACGATCAGGGCGTCCCCTTTACGAAGCCACGCGGTCCCAGGCGCGGGAGGAGGGGGGTTCGCCACCGGCTAGCCCCGTCAGATAAGTAAAGAAGGCCTATCCCCAAAGGAATAGGTTACCAGCCCTACGTGCTATCCGACTAGCGTCTACAAGGAAACTGAGGCCCTAATGGCCAAGTCTCAGTACTATAGTGTACTGAGTCCCTAATCCTACAGTGGGCTTAAGAAGCAGTAACAACAAGGTGTGTGTAACAAAGGGGATAATATACCTAGTCCAGTGCAACTTACTTATGGCTACTTTAGTACAACAGACTCAGGTATAGAGTTTTCACATTTGCATTTATACAACTTTCATCATTGTACCAGTAATTAAGATTTAAAACTATCTTTTTAGTACAGTATATAGCCTCTCTATTAAGATCATCTGGTGCTATCAATAGAGAGGTGGTCTCTGTATGGAGGTTCATTGTGGTCATTTTACGAAGAGATGGAACCATGGCAAATGGTATTTGAGATGTTGTCAGAGGAGAGGTGGTCTTAATTGGAGGTTCTACTGTACATTAAAGATTTTCATTCCAACAGCCGTGCACAAGTTTAAAATGCATTTACGTACCCTTTTCTCCAGTAATAGGTGGCACAATCACAGCGAAGGCGACTTCAACACTTGTGCTTCTGGCTGCATTAGGAATATGTGGCTTGTGAAACCAGCAACATAGAGTGAATCCATTGACAGCACCACTTTATTAGTACCAGAAATGTGATGTACAGTATAGCAAAAAGAAGTATAAGATAGTGATATATTCTTTGGGTCACATTGCGAGACAGTTCTGGCATACTCTGAGTATCAGATGTCAAGATATTACCTCTGAAGCACAACTATTGCTCATTAAAATGTGGACCAATCACCTTTAATTCAGGGTTTGAATTAGGTCAAGTGATTAAATCAAGCATTGCTAAAGATCTGCAGACTGTCAGTTGGCATTTTTCTATGCTTATAACACAAATAGAAGTACATATATCTATCCTGCTGGTTTATATATAGTCTATGTATAAAAAATCACGATATAATGGTTGAATTAAGAATTACGTCACATGAATTTATAAACTATGACAATCCCATCTCTGGTGAAACATTTCAGATGTCAATTTGACATCTTATACTCAGAGTGGCATACTAGTGTTAAGAAATGGCAATGAATGTGGGTATAGACTAGATTCAATGTTCATATAATGATTAAAAATTGAGCCAAGGATTCCACGGTAAACAAGATAAGCTTAAGGGTATTGAGTTAGAGTCTCACCATTCAAAAGTTTTGCGCATATTCTAAGCATTCATTGATAACTCAAATATTTTATGCAGTCTGTCTTGAACTTCAAGTTAAATGAGTCTGTATAGTAATTGGCTGGGAAAAGGTATCTGCTGTAATAATCATCATCCAGCAATGCATATGGAGGGAACAACATGCAAATCAATTACAGGTGTTCAACAACCCTAAGAACACAGTAGCACTGGTCTAATAGTTCTGTATATCTAGCTTATCAATTAATCATAACTAAACAAAACTATAGTGTGACGTGCATAATCAAAAAAATTGATTTCTATATAGAGTGTACATTCGGTCAATATATAGTCTTCTATTCATATATTAAATATACCATTGCTACATATCATTAATTAAAATGCTTGGTGTGGCCTTAGTGTTTTTGTTTTTCTTCTGTAATGCAATTTATAAAAATGGGAAACGAATATCTATAAAACGTTCTTTTGGATTTGATATTTTGAGCAAAGTATTTGATACGAACATTCAGTAAAACGTTGGCATCGTGATACCTCATTAACAAGACAATCACTGGACCACTTCAATAATGGTAGTGCGTTCTTCATCTAAGTTTGCGTTGTAGTTTGCTTAATATTTTTGCGGCCAACGACTGTCATGACGTAGCAGCATAATGCAATCATGTGATGATTTACCCGTGTCGAGTTCGCGTGTGCACGTCTTTGCGACCCACAGACACAGTTGCTTGAGTCAAGTCAAGTAATAACAAATAACATAAGCTCTACAGAACTTTTAAAACCGACAGTACATACATATACAATAACACATTATACACTAAAATAAATGTATATAGATAAGTTATTTACAAAATGAACATTTACAGCAATCACCTTCCCACTTTCTAATAACACAAATGAACTCATTTAATATATCGTATACGGGAAGAGCTTTGTATATTCAATAACTTCTAAATTGAATAATATTAAAAGGCTGAAATAAACGAGAACGATTGTAAGTTCTATTCTAAGGCAACTGCATCAATGGACTTTGAAAAGAGTTGTAGATTTTAAACTTTCATTTCTCATTTTCTCAAAGCCCATTGATGCAGTTGCCTTTGATTCTATTCATCACGTCCAGAAATAGGTGGAACTCCGTAGATCTACGCGTAATACCAGATTTATACCAGCATTCATTAATTATACACATTATTTGGAGTGTAATAGTCGTAGGATTAACACACCAAATATTCTTCTTTATTCTTACATTACATTATTGCCTTATTTCTATGTTTACTGTTAATGTTGATTGTAATATAACTGAATGAATTTCTAACGTATTAATTTAGAGTCATTTTCATTACCCTACTCGCACAGAGCTGACGTTTTTCGCACAATATTGATACGTTTAACATGTCGTTTTTCTGAGAAAAGAGCAAGCTTGACGTAACGTCGTACTTTCCGCTCATTGTTTTGAAAGATTAGTGTCAACTTTATTTAACACAAATATAGTTCACCATGTCCATGCATCGCGCGTGTAAAGATAGGATACCACCGAGCAGCTTCATACCTAAGTCACAAAAAGAAAAATGCAAGCCATGCTGCTTCAACTTAAATTTTACTGGAATGCCAGACAACCCGATGCCATTATGGCCCACGATGCCCTTAGACGCAAAACTACCGTTTCTTCACGCTCCAAAAGAAGAACTTCCCACTTACTGGACCACAAAAATGTGTGAAGAGGTAATGTATCCCAATTTTTTTTACTAATATCATGTGGTATGCAATTTTATGTGTATTTTTAATGTGTATGTTTGCTCACTATGTCCTATTATAACGTAGAACTTATGTCCTATCTTGGAATGGATATGTTTGGATGTCGCCACTATATTATGATAACTTCAAATCTTTATGCACAGTCTTGAACTTCAAGTTAAGGGACGGTGCAATATTTACCAGGAGGGGGGACCGGTGCATTTGGTAGCGGGACAGGTACTTTTTTCAAGGTGCAAAGTAGGGGGACAGGATGATTTTTCATTCTCGTTGGGCATGGGACATGTACTTTTTTCAGCTGCTGAAATCCCACCTCGACGTAAGCGAATCGGTACAAATTAATCACGAAAATATTCATGGGAGGGGACGCTGACTTTTTTTTATGAATAGAGGTCATGGGACATCAGTTTTTTTTTCATCACATCAGCAGGGGAAAAGACCTTTTTTCAGACAAGTTTTTCGATACGTACCGGTCCCCCCGCCTGTTAAATATTGGACCGTCCCTAAATAAGTCTGTTTATAATTGTAGCGCTGAACATACAACACATACTAGCAAGTGCGCAATTAGTTACTGAACATACGCCGACATGCCTGGTCTTTGTTCCCTCCACCCTCGCCTCTTTTCTCTGTTAAAAAAGAGCATTTCCAAGGCGGTTCATAATGTTGGTCGATGTCCTGATGTCAACAGTAACCTATAATGAGTAATGATTATTGAATATGTGAATATCATGTGTCGATTGCATAAGAATAAGTAGCTTTGCAGAAAAAATAATAACTTATTGCTGTTATGACATTCTTCTATTTTCAGATGCATATTAGTAACCGGGAGGTGGGATTCGATTTAACAGATCCACTTTTACAAGTTATTGACAGTCCATATAATTTGTTGCATGATCCACATCTAAAAGCTCATTTTAATACGAAAAAAATGAAAAGGCACCTGTATTTAGGAGGATTCATTACAAAAAAGGGAAAAGTTTTGTGCTCACTTCCTGAATTCAATAAATATCGACAGTATCTACGCAGGATGAAGTTATTTTGTGAAAGGAGGAAGCAGGTAAAGAAATGCTTGATTTTGCTATTGTTAACCTGACATTCAAAGACAGATTATTATACTGATTGCGTGTAACTAGCTAAAACATCAAAGTCAAATATTATTTACATGCAGAGTGTTAAACGGGTATTATAAATGGAGCTTTGCTTCGTAGCTTTTTTTGACAAGGATAAACTTCAATAAAAGTCCGATTTTGCGAAGATTAAATAATGATTGACAACAATTTTATAAAAGTTGAAGAAAGGTAATCACAAATGACATCCAATCGTTAGTGACAAGTGTAATTACTTATACTGATATGACATCAATTGTGACATATTCAAATCAAAACCAATTGGTTTGGGAGAGAAATGAAATCTATCATGATCTAACCCATGATCAATCCATTTCTTGTGATCAACTCATTTCTCAAAAGTTATGAATGTGGCTGATGGTTGATTGATGAGGGTATTAATCGCATGTGATATTCTATCATTAGGTTTCTGTTTATACTTTTAATAGTCATTTATGTAGATTAATCTTAAAGTGGCTGAAGAAGTAAATCCGGTCAGTATTGCAGCCTTGAATAAAGCCTTTCAATAAGCACAAATTCACCATATATAATTCAATCTCACTATATTCATATAAGTCGGACATTTAGTAAATTTGAGCTTATGTTAGGCTTTTTCTGGACAGCAATCGTAGACATGGATGGTAAAGGTTTAACTATGGAAGATGAGCAGAACTGTCATGGGTTTTTTCTGTGGTATTTTTTCAGGAAGCTCATTTTAATATCTACAATCATTTAGTCATTCTTTTTACAATATGTACCAGAGAGAAGAGTTGGAACGATTAGCAAAGATCGCACAAGCTAAAGGAGACAGTGAACATGCAGCAGTGATGAGAAAAAGAGAAGAAGATGTTAAAAAAATAAGAAGGCGTCATTACAGACAATATCAAGAAGAAAGAGACAGGTATGCTGATGTGCTGGTAAGATCATTGACAAAAAATCAAAATCAAATATAATTCATTGGCCCAGGTAAAAAAAAGCCTTAACCCTGTACTAAAAAGCAAACCATTGCAGCCGAGAATAATGTCTAAAACAAGCTCAAATTTAGCACAGTGGATGTCTGACTTTATATTGTAATTATCTCAGGATTTATCTGACCTACATGTACCTTGTGGTAAATATGAGCATATTATAGGCTTTAATTATTTTAGGCTGCCATATATAATAGTAGCATAATTTAATACTGTATCTACTAATTGGTAATAATGCATGTAATTTTGAGGATTTTCAAATGTTTGCAAAATATGAAATTGGTCAAACACTGCTGTAGCACTAACACATGCAAATTCTGTATAGTAGCAGTCATCATGATCTTATTATACATAATCACCAACCAATAATCAAATATACGTTTTCCATTTAAAAGGTATATAATGTATAAACAAATGGATGAAGAAAGGTGGGAGCGATTAAAAGAGGATCATATCTCAAAGGTGACACGTAGAGAGATGTTAATGAAAGTGAAAAGAGATGCACATCTACAAACACGCCAAGTAGCAATGGAGCGAAAGCAGAAAGAAGTAAATATTCATATATATGCATGTATTTATATAATTATCATCATCATTCTTCATGATTTATGTTGATCTGGCCTGAATTAATTGATCTTCATGTAGAAGGTGTGGCACAACTCAATCTAAGTCATGCTCTTCATCCATGTGGTCCCGAGAATAAATTTGACTCATACCTATCATCGCTCTCTTATACCAGCATTCCATCTTAGCAGAGGTAGGTCGCGAAGGCCTCCACTACTACATCTGCTTCCCAACATTCCCCATTGCTCGGAATGCCACCTTAACCCGCTTCGATGCGACCCACCCTGCCCCTCGCTGCTAGCAACTTTCGCACCAAAAACTTTTCACCTCTCAGTCGAAGTAAAAACTGACTTTTTAATGTGTAGGGTCATGGAGGGGATTATTTTCATTTTATTGATCATTCCACTGCATGGCGCCTCATGGCCCTGCCCGAGGTGCCACACACATCCGCAGCGGTTCTGCAAAGTCCTTGCTGTGTTTCCCATAGTTAGTAATTGATATTTTATTTATTAGAATGTTATGATAGTAATTTTGCGTTAAGTGAATATAGAATGGTTTTGATTAATTTTTCACCTCAGCTTGAGTGTGTACATATCCGTGTCTAATTCCATGCATGCTATTGCCTCCGCCCGGATCGAGTTGCCCATGCAGCGGTGCGCTGTGCCAAGCAGACTTTCTGCATAGATGGAATGGTGATATGATTATGTATATACCATAAATGACCATCCAAATGGTCATTGACTTTTAGGTTAAAGTATTGGGTTTATATGTATGAAAGTATATTTACGTAGGAATTTCAATTGTCTACATTTTGATATGGGTCTTAATAGTTTAGGAGATGGTCTTTACATGGCCTTGGATGGTTGTATTCGGTATATGCAAAATTTCCATGCATTACATAAAATTCTAATAGCAAATCTAATAAAACTATCTTGTAAACAAACAGATGCAGCGCAGATTGGAAATGTTGAATAAATCTATTCAAGCAGATGTTGAAGCAGCTGAAAGATTTAGAGCCTATAAGAAAGCAGCGCAAGACGAACGGGCAAGGCAGGTAAATGATAAAGTTATAAAAGTAATTTATTTGGCAAATTCTTTTAAATTGAATTCCACTCTTTTTGTCAAAAGCCAATATTTCACCTAAATCTGTTGGTTTTATTATTTTACAATTTCAAATTGTTGTGTATCTCTAAAAGTCTAACAGCGCATCAAGAAAGTAGCAATCCTATAGTCTGAGATGGCTATTTGTGTGGTCTGGAGATTATGAAATTTGTGTAACTTGTCATATGGATGAGCATAATTCAGTGCTTCTCAATCAATTCCTGTTTAAGAATGAATGGTATAAATAGTTAATCCAAAGGAACATGTAAAATTTAGTTAGAATCAGTAAGTTTTTGTGGGCAATTCCTGCAAAAAGTATCCTTTGCTTCTTATTGTGGCCCTGGAATCCTTACAATACAATTATCTTGATGTGCTTGGTGACATAAATTGTGCGCTATTAGAGATAATTTTTTTCTTCCAATTCAATTCTTAAAACAACTTACAAATACTCTGATGTTTAATTTGCTAACATATTACTATAAAACCATTTATATAATCAATATAATTGATAAAATCCTAACAATAACCATCAAAATAATTTTGTTCTGATTCTGGCAGTTGAAGGATCGTCATGAATTACAATGCCGTGAACAAGAACAAGTTATCGAGAAATTAGAAAAACAGCATGAAGAAGATGAAAAAAAGAGGGGAAAAAAAGTTTTTCAAAGACAACAGGATTTGGCAAATGAACATGAGAGGCTCGAACGTATCTAAATTTTACTTTCTTTGTTAAAAGTCATTTTACCAAAAAACAGATATAAATGAACTAAAGCTATTTGGCTATTGTGGATGAAATGTTATCTTTTTTAAAACTTTTTAAAAATTAGTATAAAAATAAGCTATCTCCTTCAATTTCACCAGAGCCATAATACGTAGATGATATTTTGATGAGATGTCTGCATGTATTTGAAAATGAAGATTTTTATAATTTATCTTGATTATATACTAAGAAATACAGCTGCAATCTAATCTAGTAATATTTAAATATTCTATCTCTGTAGATTTAGTCCAAATGACAATCTCATGTGTTTTTTTTTCAATAGTTGAACTGATGAGAATTAAAGAAGACAGAATGATTGACAAAATTCATCAAGAAGAAATATTTGCAGACAAATTTCTGCGAAGAATACAAAGAATTCGAGGGAACTTTCGGCCTCGTCGAAAAAAGCGTATGTATATAAGAAGTATTTTCATGACATTGCATTACTACAGGTGAAGTAATTAGTGATATAATTCAAAGTTATCTTCACTTCTTCTTAATCAGAAAATAGTTAGATGAAGATTTTTGTAATTTGAAGAAGAATGATTTCGGAAAACAACAATTATAAGCACCCATGTCAAGTATCATTCATATTGAATCCAAACCAAGCCTTATTTCCATCGACGACTGCTTGAATACAAGACAAGAAACCTAATTCAAAGAATAATTTTAGATACCTATTGGAACCGTCATTTTGCTCTGCAGTGAGACTTTCGCTGTTTGAGGTTTTTCATTCGGCCTGAAGAAGCTGTTGAGCCATCAGCAAAAGTCTCGCCACAGCGCAAAATGATGATTCCAATAGGTATTTAAAATTATTCTTTGAATCAAGAATGATGGAACCCATGAGGAACCAAATATTCATTCTTTGAACAAACTTCATGTGAAGTTAATTTATAGTATCATACAATATATTTGGTAGAATATATTTGGTTTGAAATATAGATAAAAACGGGCATTAAGTTGTCCTGATTGTACACATATAATTCTGGTTAAAAAGCCTTATGGGAACCCCCCAAAAAATCCCCTCTTCATTTATATATATACATGTAGATGGCAAACATTGCTTCTTATTGTTTGCTGAAATGTGTGACATATGATGTGAATGTATAGAATATGCTGCTATTAAACAGAAGGTTAGGCACAGAAAGTGTAGGAGCAGTATGATCAATGAAGATTTATTGGAATTTAAACGTAAAAATAGCAGAAGATAGAGATTTGTGGAGGGAAAGATTGCGGCCAACCGGTAGCCAGTCTAACACCCAGCCATTCTAATACTCACAAAGAGTAAAGAGGACTCTAAATGTGAAAAAACAAGTGTAAAAGCATTGTCTGATCAAATATGTCACACATAAATCATTGTATGGTAACTAGCCTCATTTTAGTTCCATGAAAAAGTCCATAGTATGATTTGGAATCCAGCGTTATAACACATTGTATTCACCTGTATTGATAACCCTGGAATTGTTAATCCTTGCAGGAAAGCGCAAAAAGGGGAAATTCAACAGTGCCTTTAATTGCGTGGATACTGTGAAACGCACAGCATCAGAGGTCCGTCACCTACCCCTCCCTGATCACCTAGGTATGTCCATTATTAATACATTTCGATTAATTGCATAATTCTATATACGATATCAAAATTATGATCAAGTATATTTAGCTCAAAGCAATGATTATTGCATAGAAAAAAATTAGTTTATTAGCCAGGAGCAGATCTAAATATTTTGTAAAAGTGTGGATTTCTGGGAGGTTCCTTAGAGAACTTCGATGGTTTGTGGGGTGACATACAAGAATTTGTTCTAGATATGCTATGGTGTATTTTATTATAGAGGTGTTGGCTTTATAACCAATAGTACATGGTCATCCACACATTAGTACATTAGTAAACATTAACACATAATACTGTTACTATACTGTTACAAAGGTGGTTGGATATTTTACTGTAATTATGAAGACAATTTCATGCAATATATTGACAGACTAAAATCCCTTCTTGTCAGGATTAGAGTATGTGTTGAGATGATCTTCTAAATTGCTGTTGCTTAGCAGTAATATATTATTTCGTATAACATTTAGATTATATGAACACAATTAATAATTACTAAATTTGAATTCATGTGATTTAGGAAGGAGTATTGGAGTTCAATTTTGGGATAAAGATGAAGAGGATAACGAAGATTTAAGGAGTTTTGCATTACAACGTTGGGATAAATATGAAGAGGATGACGACGATTTAAGAAGGAGTTTTGCATTTCAACGTTGGAATAAAGATAAAGAGGATGATGATCAAGAGGTATGTATATTGATATCCCATCTATATATAAATACGGTAATTTTGGCATCTTGTACCGCGGACTCCTCCCTAAAGTGACTAGCTAATAGCCATCTGACTGCAGACAGTCATTGATGGTATTGGTTGGCTATGCAAATTCATGTTTCTGATGGTCAAAATGGCCCTGCTGTCTGTTTGTTGGTGATTTTATCACAAAAATTCCAGACAATGGCAGCCATCTTGGTATCAATGGTGTCATAAAGATATCAAAGACGTCATGGTGTCAAATACATTAATGTTACAATACAATTAATAGTAAGGATTACAGCCGCTTCGCCACTTGGTCTATGTTTACATTAGAACCTTCAATTACCGGTAGGACCACTTCTACAAAGAGAACACCTCTATAACACAACAATTTCTTACAGCCCTAGGCCTTCATATAAAGACCATTGCAAACCATGATAAAGAGTCCACTTCTCTATTTAGACCATTTGAGGCCAGACCCTGGGGGGTCTTAGTAGAGAGGTTCTACAACAATGTGTAATTATCTAAATTGTGTCTATATCTGGGATATGACTATATTTATTGTCTAAGTATGTCAAATACATGTAGTATAGGATCATTTGTAATAAGCTTGTAAATTCATGTTTTGGGGGGTTGTATGGGAGGGGGTACTTTTAGGACATGGGCATGGCTATGAGGACAGGGTCGGGTGCTGTCAGAAATGGGTTGGGTGTGTGGTCAGAACATTGCGGATGCTGTACACCCATACAATGTAAAGAATATTTGTTGTTGAATAGTACGTCAGAGGTGGAAGTGAGGGCGGTGTTAACATATGAAATATGGACATGTCACTTGATTGATCATTATTGATTTTTCGTTACCCACAGGTATAAGCTAGTTTGCTGATTAATTACCTATGATATTTATTTTGTTACAGTATGTTACGTTATATTGTGGAAGGGAGGCATTTTTTTCAGGACTTCTTAGAACCATATCTTGTTAAAGCTATATAAAATAACTGTTCCCAGGTTTGTGGCAAAATTACACGGGAATTTTTCCAAACAAAGGCATACAGTAAAAGACCCTCATGGGGACACATCGCAATTGGGAACACTTTTTTACTCTTCTTTTGGATATACATGTATATCATTTATTGATAAGAATCTTTCATTTGTGAGGACACCTAAATATATGATACATTTTGCCCTACTCCAGCTAGAGTTCCTGATAGGGAGGTTTTACTGTATTTCCTACTTCTGCTGTCTAATTACACGAAAAATTAACAACTTTCACAATGTAAGATAATGTATACCCATTCTTCGATGCACCATTTCTACTCACTCACTTTTGTTTGGAAAATTTCATTAGATAATGGAGTCTTTAGCGGTATATTTACATGATCTTGTCATTTAAGGTCAAAGCAATTTGTTCTAAAAACAGCTCTTGTGGACTGTGGTGCTTGATGTAAGCATCAGCATTAAGCATATTACTTCCTAATCAAATAAATGTAGAGCAATTATTTATTGCAATAATAGAAGTCATAGAACCTTTACATTGACAAATTATTGCAAAGAAAATAGATTCCTGTCATTTGTAAGGAATGAAGTCTTTCTTCCAAAACATGAACATGTATTGTGCATTTATTCTAAATATCATTTTTTATTATGTTATATGAAACTCAATAAATCAATCTAAAAATACTCAATGAAATAATGTTTGATATTTAACTCAGAAATGTTTATTATATGGCACACTATGTAAAAATAATACCTTCTACAAAGAACTAGATCTCATTTGAATTCATTTTTTCTATAAACTAAACACTTTTAAAATAATTCTATAAACAAGGGAATGCAGGACATGAAAATAGTTTGATCATGTTATCTTATTACTCAGATTTGAATAATGATATAAGCTTTAACATAAGATTCCTAAGTCTCAGTCTGCCTTTTCGTAGTGCTATCCAATCTCTATTGTTAAATAGAACAGTTTGATTAGGTTTGATCCAAAGGTCTTAAAGAATGTGTTGTTCGCATCAAACTGTGACTATAGGATTGTTTATTCAATATGAAGGCCAAACATTACCAAACAATAGCTTTCTCGTGATTTACTGTCAAAAGTAACACACGGTATTAAAGCCCATGTATGGGGAAACAAGGTGGTGTTTGATCAAGACTTCTTTGGGCGACGGAGTGGAAAAAAAATGGCTAAAAGCAATCGCAGAGTTGTGATTGTTATGCATTCTGTGAGGAGCAAGGGTTTGCTGTGAAAGGTGCAGTTGGTTATCAGGCAGTACAGCACTATCCTGACACCTGGTGAGCAAAGGCCACATTTATTGAGCAGCAGACATCTGCAGCTGCTTCTGCTGCGACCAGCAAAGAAACAGGTCCCATTGCTGGCAGCAGGCTGGGGAAAACGGGCAGTGCTCTTCTCTACTACTACTACTACCATATATAGAGAGAGTAGAGCGACATCTACTCAGCGCAAGTACGTTACGGCCTTACTTTGCCCATTGGTCATTGCTGGTTAACACGACGACCATGCAAACGCTGCAGTGACTGTATGGATACATGGCAAATTTGGAGTATAATGTTCCTATCTTTATTTGACACAACATGGGCAACTTGTCATCCTGCGTGTCATGCAATGTTAGTAAGGTAAGCAAAGTTTATAAAAGTTTTTCATTTGTATATCATCGCTCATATATGCATTTATGTAAAAGATAACATTTTGGCAAGCATTGGTGGTCTTTATAGCTATTGATGTATGTACATGCGGTTTTTCAGGTGGTAGTAGAAAAATGATATGCAAGTGTGCATGTAAGAAAAAGACAAGAGGCAAAGAGCGTAAGCTGCTTTGGCTCTATTTATAACGAAGGCATTCTTTTGTCACATGGCATCAAATGAAATGATCTGATTTACCTGCAAGCTTGAATAAACGCTTATGTAAAAATGTCATATGAGACAATGATCGTACCGTTTTTCTCATGGTAATGCTTGTAGCACCAGTTCAATACTGGTGTTATAGCAGGTGATGTATGCAAGATCAATCGGCACTATTAACGGCCTCTAGCAAAATTGATTATTTCTTTTGGTGATGACCACCCTTTGAAACAAGTGTCATCTCATCAGGCAATCAATTGTTGGTGGCTGATACAATGTACATTTCCCTTTTAATTTCATAACACTGATTGGATAGGAAATGTCCAAATTTGAGCCTATTGTTTCATTGGTATATTGATTACAAATGTTATTATATGATTTAATTGCATATCTGATAATTGCACATTATTGCTTGATTGCCTGAATGCTCTAAAATAACTTGTTAATAAATTTACAAAACAAGATTTAAAATACCTATTGGAACCATTTTAATTGCTCTATGGCAAGGCTTTCGCTGTTTTTTCTCAACAGCTTCATCGGGCCAGGTGAAACTGAGAGGTTTGTAAATCATGAATAATGGAACCCAGGATGAACCGAATCTTCACTCATCGTTAATTAATATCTTTTAAATTTGCATGTATTTGTATAGGGCTTAATCGCAATGTGTGTGTGGATGAAGGCTGTATGCAATTAAGCAATCACTACTATATTTACTAAATCTGTATGGTGCACAATTTGTTGACTGAAAATTTTGTTTGTGTGTTCAGAAAAGAAAATGAAACAACTATGATGTTAATCACAACTGAAGGTAATTTGAATTTCCAATCATGGCCAATATAGAGTAGCAATTTAGAAAATATTACAAGCAGATAAGTCGTAGAATCTAAACGTTCTGTTACTTAACAATAAATACACTTTGTACCTTTAATTACGCAAGTGATTGTAATAGCCTTGCACAACGGCGATTGTTTAGGGAATTTCCCATACAAACTCTGTGTAATATCAGTAGAGCAATTAGGTTATTCGCTATGATCTCCAGTTTAGATGACAAAATGAATTCAATCATGATGACTAGATAGAGCATTAGCTTTACATCTTGTCTAAATGTAACATGAAAAAGAAAATGAGCATACATATTGAATGCCCTTTCTTTGACAAGTTAATCATGCAATGGAGTGAAAGGAATATCAAATAAAGGTTAAGTATAGTAGATAACAAAGCCAATTGAATTCTATCAAAGCGAAAAAGCTGTCACAAAGACTATGTTCTTTATATACTTGTCATGGTTGTTATTATCTTATGATCTATGAGATACTAAGTTAGACAAAATCATGAATGATAATAGTCTGATCCATAATTTTATGAATTAAATGCTGACTGTTTTACTAGTCTAAGGAACCTTCGTCTTTGTCCAAATCCAGGACTTTATTTGGATGGTATATTGGTGAGTGTACAGTGTACAAATATCTGTTTGAATGCTTGGTCCAATTGTTTGGTCACACTTACAAAACAAAAGACTGTTTTGGGATACTAGGTGCATGTTAGTCAGCTATTTTGTTGTTGTTTTCATTTGTTTTGCTTCAAGAGCTGTGCTTATTTTATTGGTGCGTTTCTAGCCCCATCAAAAACCTGTGTAATATCACACCATTATTGAGCTGTCTTAACACAATCTCAAGGACCCAACCTGAGAAACATTTGGGATTCCATCGACATGGATTCGTAGTAGGATCTGAATTAGAAATATATGTTCATTGACTTTGAGAGGTCTGTTTTTACATACATGTACCATACTACAGATGTGTACTTTTTAGTTTTAGTATCAATGCTTCACTTACATCACATTTTCCTCTTATTCATTCACAGCAACTCGTCTCAAGTACAATCTGGTTCTCTGTTACTCTTTATAGAGGTCATTCATATTTAAACACAAACTGTGAGTTAATGGTACCCACAACTAAACATTATATACCCCCCTTCCCAATGTAGCTCAATGTGCAAGCTTTTCTTTTATTGTCAACAATACACAAAATTGTACACTGTCATGCAGTAGATGAGCATTTCTTCTCATCTTTGTCTGAAAAAAACAGATTATATGTAGTTATTTTAGTCAATGTAATTGCATTACAATTGTCATATTATCCATCTCATACCCAGGTAAATTAGTTTTTTTTCAATAATCATCTGAGGTACTAAGCTTGAAGATGACTTATATATACTCAATATATTTTGAGAAATATGATATAATTTTCTAATAGATATTCAATCAAAATGTATAAACACTCATATGTATTAAATACACTACGATCAACAAATGCAGATCCCGATTAGTGCGATCCAGATTTCAGATTTGGGTGTATGGTTGTGAAGTTGGGGAGGTTGTCTCTTTATCTTTCCTTACCCGCGCCCACCCTCAAAAGAAGACTTAGCTGTATTGCCTAACCACACATCCACACATACAAATCTCCGTTGATTCTTACTGGAATTGGTGGTGCCTCAGCCTCAATCTCCTCTGCCATTTTGAATTCCTGGATCTGCCAGTGTACTAATTGGGTACTTATAAATAGTGTGTACAAAACAGTTGGCAGGCTGGAAAACCTATGTATAAAACATGCAAAGTGTCCATAGTCTTGAAGAAGATATGATTGCCTATAAAGTACTCTACAAACCCAATGAACGACTTATTCATTACAAACATTAAACTTTTTCATCCCAAAAATGTGAAAAAGCCACGTGTCAGGTATTTGCTTTTATCTTAATTAAATTGTCCATTTCTAAAACAGTCGCATGCATGCATAATTGTCATAAATAGATTTATTATATATATGTCATAAATGTACCATATATGATCTATTTGACATCTGTAATTGCCTGTAAAGTGAGAAGGCAAAGTCATTATGTCAGTCGTGACCTTTATTTAAAATGATATATCTTTGGATAGCCAAATACAGCAGAAGACTAACAAGCTTGTATTCTTTTAATGGATGAGACATGCTTAGTGTTAAAAATATTACTGGTTCCTAAAATAGAAATCGTTGTTCGTGTAGATGAATATTCTTGTTGTATTATATTGCCATATAATATGCTCAATATTTGCATTTTGGAGTGGCTTTTTACATTGAACAACACCAAACTGACGACACTAAATAAATATGACCTGACTCAATGTAGCCAACAACATTTTTATGAATACAAAATGTATATGCAACGATGCTTCTTCACAACTAAAGATGAACCTGTTTCATTCAAGCTTGCTTAGATCTAGAGTAAATTAAATGCAAATTTTGAGCTTCCAATAAATTGAGCTCCCTAAAGTTTCGAATTTTAATATACAAAATGGCTATTTGGTCGAGTTATTCATTAATTAAGTCATCAGAGGTCTAGATAGATTGGTCCTACTGTAATCGAATACCACTTAGAAATGGTCTTTGAGAGGATGGTATTGTCACTTTGGAGTAATCTATAATGGTGTGTCAGAAGAAAATATACACGTTCAGGTACTTGAATGAGAGACATTGCATGAGCATGTATGTTAGACAGTCTTCATTCTGAGTGGTTGAAGTCACAGTCAATTTTTAGCATGCAAAATGTAAGAAAGCACTTTTTTTAATCAGTTTTCAGAACACTATAGGCTTGTTTCATATTGAGACTAATTGTAAAAGGACCATATTCTTTAAATTGAAATCATTTCTTAAAATTAGTAATGGTGGGTATCACTTGAATTTATAGTGGTTCCTGAAAATCATAAGCTATATCAGAACAAAAAGTCTTTTAATGTGGTGATATTTTAAGTAGATAGTACTTTTTTTATTAGATAAAGAAAATGTACCGGTAAATGTGCTTATTTACAGATGCAATCCACTGGTTGTGCTCTAGCGACTGTACATTCACCCCTGCAGGTTATTGGCATCCTTGTCACACTATATCTTTCTCAGCTCCCTGGGGAGCATACAGCACATTGCAATCACAACGCAGATTTTCTTATAACTCACATTAGCGTTCACTCGTCTGACCTGTACCTATATAACGGGGAGGCACCACGGAGCAGTGTGCAACCTGTAATATGAGTTTGCTCAAGACCTACCACCAGACCTAACTAGGAATCAAACCCAAGATTTCTGGTCACAGTCCAACTCTAACCACCAAAGAACTCAGATTAGATCTTTATTGAGATACTTACTACTATTCAATGAACAATACACACACTATACATATACATGTATGACGTCATGATTATTCATTGTTTACAGGATTTGAAAGTAAAAGAGATAACATGGTAAAAAAAAATTTTTTTACCTTATTTGTGGACTGATTGCAAGTACCTTAATACTTATCATGTATATTTGTGTATGTTTTGTGTGTATATATATTGCGTATATTTTGTGTGCTTCCTTGGCCGAGTGGATAGGGATTTGGACTCATGACCAGAAGGTCGTGGGTTCGATTCCCGGTCGGGTCTGGTGGTAAGTGTTGAGAAAACTTACCTCTAACAGGTTGCACACTGCTCCGTGGTGCCTCCCCGTTATATAGGTACAGGTCAGGCGAGTGATTAGCACGTCTGCGCCGTTACGGCAGCAATTGTGCTGTATGCTCCGCGGGGAGTTGAGAAAGATATAGTGTGATAAGGATGCCAATGACCTGGTGTGAATGTAAAGTCATGAGAGCACCAGAATCATGACTATAAACCAGCACATTTATTATTTATTTATTTATTTGTCTTCTGTTTGGGCTAAATATGGACTTACCGTATACGACCATCCAAGTGCCTACCCTCGTGTAACAGCCCTCCACCCTCTTTTTCTTAAATGTCTTTAACATGCATGTATGTAGTAACTGCACTCTCGTGTAACAGCCCACCCCCCAGTTTGAGAAAATTTCAATTTAACGGCCATGGGCGCTTGGATGGTCGTATTCGGTATCTGAAATTTTCAGTCATTAGAAAGCATTATTATCCACAGTATTATGACCGAAAAATTTCATTTGTTTTCATGAGAAACCTCAACTATTGGATGAATAAGCAAACTGTAAGGGTATCCTATCTGAAAAATGTTATATATCCCAATGTCCCATTTCAAGACAAATCTGTATCATGGTTTCCCATGATGTCCACATCAAATAGGTGAGTGTGTGTCTCTTGCCCATTGATAAGATTTCAAAAGGCCGCACACATCTGTGGCAGCACGTCACATAGCTCATCTCAGAGTTTAAAGAAAATTCTCAGTCAAAAATATATGTGTTCTGTAAAATTCAGGATCAACAATTGATGCCTTTTCCATTGCAAGTGTAAGGAAAAAAGACTCATATTTCTATTTCATATTCATTACACATACATGCTGTCTTCCTAACTAAAACAGAAGGTCATTTGAGGTTACATCATCGAACAATTTTTGCCAAACGTAACATGAATTTTCAACGGCAGACGTCCCATTTATTATTTTCGAGATTACACATGTAGGCTGCTTTTTAATGAAGCTTAAGTGTGAAGTTACGTCTAACGAAAATCATTCCGTTTACATTTCTTGCCTACACATGTCTTGATGGGTGTCTAGTCGGCTTTTTATGGTGTGGTTTTTAAATTGCTCTAGATATTCTAATATTCTGTTTAAATGAAAGGAACTTTCAGAATGCACAAAACACATCATATTGTTTCTGTGCAAGCATACTTGTTCCGCCACTGAGCATAATAAGGCACGCGCCATATATACCAGAGTGTACATAAGTCATATTGTAAAAAGTCATAATAATAAAGGTGTATCATATTATTCTGTTGACACGCCCATATTATTTTACTCTGGCATCATGTACCTTTTTGTGCTAATTTTATAGAATTATATCAACAATGAAAGGATAGTACCTTGTCTGTGCATGACTGATTGTGTGATATTATTTCCGGAGACTTATGTGTGAGAAGCAAAATTCAACCCCTTACTGGCTAAAAAGCAAGTTGTACTACTATTCCACATTGCAGCAAAGTAAAATGTCTAAAATAAGCTCAAATTTACCACAAGGGATGTCAGATTCACCTTCTCTCGTTGTCTGGGTACGTCAGACATCCATTTTGGTACATTTGAGCTACTTTCAAGATTTTTTTTGCTTTTGAGGGCTTCAAGGTTTGCCTGGCTAGATGGCTGGCTGGCTGGCTGGCTGGCTGGCTGGCTGGCTGGCTGTTTGGCTATCATTAACTTGAGAAGATTTGACTTACAGTATTATCTAATTCCTTTTGGTTATTAAATATTATAACAATTATTGACGGTTACCATGGAAAATTCATTATCAATATAACCATAAACTAATAATGTCCAATTATCAAGTCCTGATATATGTATAGCATGTAATTATAAAACTGTTCCTTGAAATTTACCACTGCAAAAGTACTTCATGGAAAGCAAATTTCTTGAAGCAACAAAGGTGACATTTTAGGAAATCTTGTCCAAGAATAATTGTCCAAGCCAAGCCATCTCTTTAGGAATTGATTGACATCAAGCGAATGAAGTAGAACATGTGCCAGAGCTGGTGATTGGGGTGACATGTGAAATGCAAGAATTGTATGTGATTTGATTCATTTTAGGGCATAAGTTTAAGCATTTGATAAGTCAAATAAAATTAGGAAATTGGTGAACCAATGAAATAAAGCATGAGTTATGTCGGCTCTAGCAAAATGTTATTTTAAAAATTTGAGATCGACTGCTAGAGTGAAGCACCCAATGGTTTGCAAGAGACCACTGCAGGGAGTTTATTTTTAAAAAAATCCCATAATGTTGTGTAGATTATGAAATATGGATAGCAGTTTATTGTAATATTACTCTAAGTGGTCTTCTTTACATTTTTCTCCACTTAATATTTAAGGTGAGATTTTGTATAAAAATTACATGTGCATGTATATGTTTAATAGTATGATGTTTATTTTGTTTTTACTTCTGGTTTTTATCTATAATTAACACAATAGACTGCATGGCTTCTACTTCTAATGACATGTAGACAGCCAATTTCACCTGCATTGCGCTGTTAGGCTTTTAACAAAGAATATGATTTTTCAACAAAAATCAACACGATTGCTCAAAATCATAAGTGATAGGGGCTTATATTACATCGTTTTGGATATGGCTATATTTAAATATATTTCAAAAACTCCAATTTGCATGTAAAGATTGAATGAAAAAAACCTAGCTTGAAACATTAATGTCCTATTACATTCAGTGTTGCTATTATAGTTTGTATGCATTTGAGATGGCCTTTTGATGGGTGCCATAAATGCAATTTTCTTTTCCACATGAGGCCAAAGCTTTGCTTATCACATTGCACAGGGCTTCTACAATATCATCAGGAGTTCTCAAACGGGCTATAACATTACATGTGAAAAGAAATACATTGTTTGACAATTATTTCTATTGATTGCTTTGTTTGTGTTTGTGCAACTGAACATGTATGGCTCATATAGATCGCAATTATATGGCGTATTATCGCTCTTTTTCCCATGCAAGGCATGAGTTAAGATGTTCGTAAATGATTGTGCCTAACATGAAACTGTCTCATTTCTTACATATGGTGCAACCATTCATACTGTTATATTCAAATTAAGTCAACAAAAAAGTCCATTGAAGTCTAAAACCTGACAAAATATATTCGACAGGGAAATGGACAGGTTAAGAATGCTTCCTGTCGATTATACACAAATCTTACCCATGCATCTCATTTGCCATCAAGAAAGATGCTGAAATGTTATTAGGTTTTATCACGCCCAATGAGATCTCCCACAATTTGGAATAAGGAGATGAATATTCGTGACATTACGTAGCATTTACTGTGTACATTTTGCACACTGAGCACAGGTCCATTAGATCTAGCCACGCTTTTCATCATGCCATCAACTGGGTTATTATTCACACTATAGTCCTCATATGCTGAAAGAAACAGGTTCCTTTTTCTCAAGAAACGTGTGTATCACAAACTCGCTCCAAACAGACAGAATAACGCTATGGTATCTCGCGTTTTATTTGTCTCTTGTGTTTTATAACTCTAAGCAATACATTGTATGCATACACAATGTCTGAAAAATTGCTGAGAGTATACACTGAGACAGAAGACAGAATGGTTTATATGCCTTATTAGGTTCTATGATACATAACAGCGTGCAAAAATTTGAGTTAATTCTGTGTGAACTTTGTACATGTCAAATATATCAGAAAATGTGTAGCTACATGTACATGTAGTACTTGATAATTTGGAACTTGTTTGTGCAAATTGACATTGAAATTTGATGAGAACAATAAGTGCCTAATTAGTGCATTAGGATAGAGTAAGAATTAGAATTTTCTAATTAAAAGTGTGCAAAAAATATTTATATTTTACCGGTATACTCTCATTTTGTAAAGTTTGAAAAGGTGAACAACCCATCCTGTAGATGTTATGAGAAGATTTAGAATACTCTTTTTTTTGTGCTTTTTCTCCAACGAAAGACTGGATAAGAAGATACTTGATATTCATAGTTTTGCCTGTTCCTTCCTGTAATAAAGGAAGTGATAAAACATTAGATTTTGATGAAGAAGAAATGATGCAGGATACTTTTTACTTTGGCTGTTAGATAACTAGTTTATTATCATTTTTGCAACAATACAATAGTATCAAATAACCATGTGTTTAAGCTTATTATATAAATTACAAAGCTACAACTAGCATCTAAAAATAAGAGTTTTGATTTTAACCTTTTAGTGAAAATGGTGCTACTATTATAATATTATGGCCTAGAATAAAGCTTAAAATAAGCTAAAATTTAGCACAATGGATCTCTGATTCCTCCTTACTCCATTTGAGTAAATCAGATAACCATCTAGGTGAATTTAAGCTGTTTTTAGCCTTTATTCCAGACACCAACATTAGGCATCATTCACTACGCTGCCACTAATAAAGGGTAAATGTAGGAAAGTCATTTCCACTCGAATTCCATACTGTCGCATGTGTAACTTGTGGTGATCTTTGAGGACTGGCAATTATGCTTAATCAATCTTGTACGAAAGCTATGAGCTTACTCAAAAGTGTGCGGTGATTGATGAAAATACGCTTCACAAATTCGATGATAGTTGAACCAAAATTATTCAAGCTGTGTAAAGGTTATAAGTGCAGTGAATAGTGTCATTTTTTTAATGTTTATTTGGAATGGACAAGCATTATAGTGCAAGGGCCTAAATATACAAATTTTCTTCTTCAACATCAAGGCGAGCTGTTGAATGTGCTTCTTAGTTTTAAAGGCAATATTTGAGAACAATGGCGTGGAAGAGAGGGAGATTGCTTACATGAGAAAGGCCTTTCCACGGTCATCCATGGTGAATTACATCCTGTTGAAGTGTAAATTTCATTATGTTTCGCCAGGTGTTACTGGCCAGCCTCATCATGATGCAATTGAGCAAAACAATACTTGAAGCTCCCAAAACTCTACCACAGGCCTTACCTTTGACCCTTTAGGGCCTTCAATAGTAAGAGGTGGTGCTGGGATCACAGCCTGCAATAAAGCCTAGAATAAGCTTAAATTTGCCACAATTGATGTCTGGTTCAACATACTAGGTTTGCGTAAATTAGAGATCCAGTTTGGGAAATGTTAGCTTATTTTAGGCTTATTTTGATTCTAGGCTGCAGACTTTACCCCCAATAAAATCCCAACCCCAAATCTAAATACACATTCATAGCCTATCTGAGTTGACAATTTTTCAACATAAAAGCCCACGGGCCTACGAGGTAATAGAACCATTAGTGTTACTGCATTCTTATGTTATAATGCCATGATCACTATGTCTTTACAGGAAAAGAAATCCCACCAGCTAAGCTTGGGAGAAGTTAAAGATCCTCAGGTTAAGGAAATCAAAGATGTTGCTGATTCAAAGTCTTCCCTTCAAGATATCAAGCTTGATACACGTGATGAGCCACAAGAGAAAGAACAAGAGGTAATAAATATATTAAAATCTTACAAGAGGAGAACCTTCAATAAGGTCTACCTCAATAAAGAGATCACCTCTATAGTAAGAACATTTTGTGTGGTCACATCCTTTATAAACAGACCTCCGTAAACCACCTATTCATTGAGAGCACTGGAAGACAGCTGTCCCTTGAGTGGTCCTAATAAAGAGGTTCTACTGTATCAGTTTGAAAACCATAGTTACCACCAGAGCCTGTAGAGCCTTTAAGTATATTGACAATGAAGAAAACACATAGTATACAGCATGTGCCACTGGGGGTGTTCACCTTTTTCCAGTTTCATTACAGGATTTCAACATTCCAGCCAGTTTCACTAAGGAAGGTTCAATCTCAAGGTTCAATATCTAGCTCTCTTTTCATTTGATTTTGCATTAATGAGCCATAAAAAAGCATAAAAGGTAAATATAAGTTGTAGAAAATCTTGTTTTATTTACAGTATCACATAGAATAATACCCCTTGGGATAATACCCCATTGTTTTCATCCGGTGGTTTCACTAGGGGTATCATTTTCATAGTTTCACTGGTTTCACTAAGGGGTATGATTTTGGACCTTCAGTGGCACCCCCTACCCATTCCGAAGTACCTCCCCCGAGAGAAAACATCTCTTTTCATTCTGTCTTATAATCATTATCCCACAGAATTGTATTCTTGTATATTATTGTTGGTGCCTGCGAATGATTAAAATGTAATATTTGTTGTAGAAGTAAAAATAGTATATTATTTCTAGTTACTCTCACCACGTGGATCTGCTCTCGAATTGTACAATGTGTTAAAGCCTTACAAGTTAACAAAGGTAAGAATGTCCTGCCTAATAAGCATTTTTATAGATAAATATTAGCGCCAACAACTTTTACAGGTTAAAAACATGAAAGGAGAAAAATCACACTTGGATCGCTCCTTTACTCTGCATAATTGTCATCTACCTGTCTTTAAATGTCACATCACTAAGCTAAATTGATTACTTCATCACGCGCCTCATATATCACAGTAATGCCTATGTCCTTATACATTAACACTTTCACATCAGGTGACCCTGTCATTTAGTTCTTTTTGTAGCATTGTTTTTAAAAGAATATTAGAACCATTCAGTATATATGACAGGGTGGGGTAGTAGGATTTTAGGGCGGGCCATGAACTTTTGTTACAATGTTTGGAGTGGGGTCTATCCATTTTGTCACACACTTTTGAGGGGGGCTATCAATTTTTTCACAGAAAATTTACCACTATTTTATAGATCTGTACTAAAATTTACTGTTTTGTACCATGGATATTCATCAAATAGGATAAGGGTTAACTGTCAATCATTGCGTTAACTTTTAGGGTGGGGGGGGGGTCATCAATTTTTATCACATGAAATTGAGGGGGGTTAACAATTTTTTCACAGAGATTTGATGGGGGGATATTAATTTTTTCACAGCATTTTTGGAAAATCCTCCTACCCCACCCTGTCATAAATACTGAATGGTCCCTTAGTGTTTTTTTTCGACAACTGGGGAGGATGTGTCAGAAGACAGTGGATTGGTGAGCTCAAGAGATCGATGTACACACTGAATTAATTCACAAGTAAAAATCTGAGGATCTTATTATTCAACATACCTTTAAATGATTTTTATTTCATAAAATGAATTTACAGTGATCTTAATATGTCCTACACATTACATAATGTAAAAAAACTAATAAATGTACTATGACCTATATATATATATGGGGGGCCCCTAACCCCAAAGGTCAAAGTGAGATGAGATGTTGCAAAAGGTCCAAAATACAAGTCTCATATATCAGTCAGGGTCCCACAAAACCTTAGTCATGTTCTGTATTAAAAAAATTGTTTTGCTGGATGTATCATTAGCCAGCAATGAAAGACCTTACATTTAACATTGTAGACCTGTTCTTACTTGCACTGTGTAGTTACAAGTGACAAAAATCATTCTATTGACATTTTTCGTCAACATGTGTTTTGGAGAGTTTATAGCTGGCCTTTCACCTTTATTAAATCAATCTTTTTTTTCTTCTTAAAAGTGTAGGGCCCTTACATGATACTGAGTTTCTAATGGGCCATTACAAGAAGTACACAAATGTAGGTGGATGCAGGGGCCTTTGATGCTCCTATATAATTCAGCGTCTATAATATTCTGATGTATGTATAGAAGCCATTCATATGCCTATTACATGTGCTCACTTTGAGCAAACATGTCATGGGAAACAGCAATATACCCATCATAAACACTATTATGCTGTCATTAATTATTTGTAGTACTCAAGGATGATTTGTACTGTACACAAATACGATTCCCAAGTGACCAGTACCATTGCCACCATTACCATATGCATTCGTCAAAGCAAGTGATAATTAGGTATTGTCATTTTCAAGTCAAATGTTTTTTCTCTGTGGGCTTATTATTCAAATCACAAGTTACCGGAATTTGAAAATAACCCCTTATACCAAGAGCCAAATTTTCACGAAGCATTAGTCACGGCCTCAGCCAATCATAAGTACAGAATGTTTTTCCTCCAGCCACGTCAGATTTACGATCTTACAAACCCAAATAAGAAAAAACGGAATATTGATTTTAATTGCCACATAAGTCTAGCCTTGTGAATTTTTCTAGTTAAAAGGCAATGCTCAATCTGCTGGAGATATAGTACCATTGGATATGATTATGAGCAGGGTAACAGAAATTCCTGTAAACAGACTAGTGTTATCACCAAACTCAGTTACATGTTCTATATCGAAGCAGGGGCGATATATTTCACATCTTATTTAAGAGTTGTGTTAAGATGATTTTCTCATATGGAGAGAATCTGTAATAGCCCATAATAGCAAATGTAGTGTCCTCTCAGTTGGTTATGTTACCCATGGAACTCTCTACCATGACTGGCACAGGTAATGTTTAGATTGCGAAATGTAATGGTCTCCTGAAGATACATATATAGGAGCATGGCACATTTCATAAACTACAACACATGTTATGTACATTGTAAGAGTTGTGACTTTACTATAATTCACTCATTATAATACGTGTACATTTTTCTTGACAATTGATGTATAATTTATAACTAATATTCATATAGTTAATCCCAAAGCTCAGCCAATCCCAACACTCACTTTTTTCCTGTAATGATTTTCGAGCATATGCTAATTACACCTACATGTAAGAAGGACAAAAATATAGACTAAAATTATTCATGTAAATAAATGGTAAATGTGTTTTTTCCATAATATGAACAAACTTCAAATGCTTCTTGTTTTAAATCATAATGATCTCATGGATGCTTTTTATTAGCATTAGCATAAGATCAAGGTAGTGAATAGGTTCATTTCTGCTTGTAATATCAAGCACCTCTACTGAGACCTCTAGGGTACATTTCTCATATAACTGTGCTCTGCCCATGTTCTTGAGTGTATTGCTGGACAAAACCGATAATTTCGGATGACATCAGAAGCTAATAACTCTACATAAGTACCAATTAACTGTTTTTACTAAATTAAGGTGTTCCCAGAGGCATTTTGTTTGCTATATTACACAAATAATACAAATTTTGCTTTGAGGCTGGCACTTTGATTTTATCATAGATGACATATTTTGTTTTGATGTTTTGAGGTTATGTGTGTCTTACTTTTCTTAGAATAACCATTTTTGAGTCTTGAGGTTTGCCTCAAGAAAGTATCGTATGAAAATATAACACCACTTTGCTTGTTCAACATTAATACTACATGTATATTGACAATCAGGCACATCTTTCAGCGAATTGATTATTACTTAGTACTTTTGTAGAAACATAGAGAATTGAAAATGTTGAGAATTCAAAATGTTAAAAAAATTAGTGATATCTAGTACCACATGTCATCTCTATAAAGTGATGTTATTATTGTAGGTGTACATGTTGATGTAAGGAAAATGAACAAATACAAAAGATGGTTATTTTGAAAAGCAAACATGTTTCATATTATATTATTTTAGTTATTATATGATCAAATTGCAATATATTCTTTAAATGTAATAGAAACGAAGACCAACACCTGTGTATAAAAGCCCAGGTCACTCAAGAATGAAACTCCTTGGTCGAACTTCTGTATGTAATACAATATTATGATTGGTTTATTTACACAATAAACGTCCATGCAAGAGCCTACATGCATTTGTCAAGAACCCTCTCCATAATTGGATAACCATATTTAATTCAATATGATTATTATATTGAATATCCAGACTTTTACTATGCCACATGCATAAGAATGCAACCTCTTAATTGACCATTGTTAAAAAAAACTCAGGGCAATTGTGTATACGTTATAAACCAATGTTATGTCAGTGTATATGATAAAGATCATTGCAGCTCATAAAATTAATTATATATCTCATGTATAATTTCAGAGACAATTCAAAGGGCTTTTAATTAGATAATTATATAGCACTTGACATTTTATGACAGATTTTAATATCTTCCAAGAATTTTATGCTATTTATGTATTTGCTTGGAAGTAGCTGGGCAAAGAAAATAATTGTTGAAATCCATCCTAACAGCGCCGGAAAGTTAAAGATAGATGCTCTTTTCACTTACAATGATGTTATGTTACAGCAAAATTTGCTATATAGAAAGAAATATGAATGTATGCATGTATTTCATATTCTTTTGTTTAGACTAGTGTTACCTTTCTAAATTGACAGTATTTGACACTACACCTGCAGGAGTAACACTTTGATTGTAGAAGTTACCATAATCAATGATAATACAAACACATTCATTTTATTTGACAGTAAAGTATTATTATGGATTATGGTGTTACATGTACATGTATATATATAATTAACCTTTGAAAACACATCTGAGCTCAGTGGTGTGCATATGTAGGCACATGTTGATGTTTTATATTGAAGGCAATTTCAATGTGTGCATTATTTAATTTCATACATGTAGCATGATAAAATGAGGATATGGATACGATTATAAACTATACATGAGCCCAATGATCTTGTATACATACAGACATACTTGTGAATGTTCAAAATTTTCATTCGCGGATATTTTTGTTATTGTTTGGTTATTTTGAGATTTCCATAAATGCACATTTTTCCACTTGAAGAAATGTTGAAAGAAAATTATAACAAAGTTTCCGGCATCAACACTTGATAATCAATGTCATTTGTTTGTAGTTAATTTTTTGTGGCAAGCGTAGAAAGGCTTTCCTTCATTCCACTTGGAATTTAATTAAAAGAATGAATGGATTTTTTACGTATTTGATAATTGATGGTTATCTTGTATATATTTGTCACTAATGTAATGTTATCTTGCCATTACACAAAAGCAGCACCAGAAGAGTTTAATACCTGAACAAATTGCAGTGACTTTTAAGAAGATTCTATTCTACAATAAGCATCCAATTAAATTAAAAAATATTAGTGTTCCATAATTCTCTATGTCTATAACTGCCCTTGCCATGATTATTAATGCTATAATTATTACTCTTGCAGTCAGATCGAATCAGCGAGGAGGAAGAAGAGCTAGGTGACATCGATAAGGCAGCAAAAGGAATTGTGGATATGAGCCTTTTGCTCACCACGAGGGTATGGTTGATACTCATCTCTACACACACTCATTCATCTTCCATGATACAACACTACGTATATCAGTAACATCAATTTTTCAGAGCCATCAATTCCACAACTAAGATTGTTTGTTAACTTGATTACAATTTATTCATTTTGTCGACAATGCATCGACCAACAGCCACTGCTGCAATAATGTTAAAATATTATATAGGAAACAAAATATAAAGATACATCTAGCATAGTTACAGAATTCTGCATGTGATATATTTCTCCCATAACTATTAAAATCTTAGTAAAAATCATGTTTATGTTTTCAAATCATTTAATGTACACATTGAGCATGAAATATTTGCCATCATTGTTAGACTGACTGTCCATAGAGAATGCATTGTGATTCATCTAGCGGCTTGACATTGTCATTGGGTTTGCATTACCAAAGACAACCAACAATTATATCAAGCAGCTAGATGAATGTGAATGATATGTTATGTATATGGTTTTCAGAAAGAGACATTGAAGTTAATGCTTATTTGCACTTGATAATGTGATGGAATCTCTGGGCAGCAATTTTTATGTACAATTTCTGTCATTTAATATCTACGGCTTACTCATATAATTGTCATCAATAATCCTAGTAGAAAATACATGATTCTAATCACTATTAACACTTGCGCTCATGCATATTGTTTTTTTTTTGTGAAATATGTAAACTAACTGATTAAAAAGAATTCATTATCTTAGGTCATATATCCTGCCTACATGCGCTACTTGGAGGAAGACCACCCCGATTTGTATGTGCAGTATTTTGCCCGCCCAGCAGGACCTGTTCCACCATATTCTTTAACAGATGTTCAAGATGACACAATTTCAGGTAAAGGATTTTTATCAGCCATTTTTATTGGTCTTTTATGCTGCTGTTAAGGTAACTGCTTTGCACTTTTCACCTGATGTAATGTAATCTCTTATATTATGCTTACATAAAGAATTTTACTCTTAAAATAATAGAATCAATTTATGTGTTTTTATCAAATATTTGTTACTTGAAATCTGTACAAAATTACATTTTATGTTAATTGTTTTTTAAATTAATGAGGAATATAATATTATATTAAATATATAAGATGGTATATTGTGTTAAAAGAAGATAAATTTAGTTGTCCAATCACGAATTTGCTTGTATTTCAATGTAATATATTTATATATATATATATATATATATATATATATATATATATATATATATATATATATATATATATATATATATATATATATATATATATATTTTTTTCCACCACATTTTGAATTTTAACAAGAACCCACTAATCATTTGTTGTATAAGTAAAGCTCATGGATATTTCTTTTTCTTAAAATATTAGAGTTATCAAGAAAATATGCCGAGTCACGTAAATCATCTGTTGCATCTTGTAAAGATTCATTATCGAAGCTTCAAAAATTGGCAACTGAAACCACAGATCCTGAAAAAGAAGGGATGGTAGATGTTCTGCAAGACATCATGGAAGATCTTAATTCTGGCAAACTACGTCCTGATCAAGTAGATGATTTAGCAGAATACGCAAAACATATTCTTCAACCTGGCACAGGAGAACCACCCGTATATGAAGCTGAAGCATGTGAATCTTTTTCTTCTCTAAGTGATGATGGAAGTTTATCAGATGTATCTTTGTTAGCTAGAAATGTGGTTGATGAAGCCATTACTTTAGTATCGAATGCAATGCTGTGGAATAATTGGGGTGCAAAGGAAAATACATTGTCCTCATTAGCAAGTGCTATAGCTTTGAAGACTATACAATCAGTAACAAATACTTTGAGAAAGGAAGCTGAAGATGTAATAACTTTAGACATTTTGGATGATAGTACTATGCTTGATTCGAGCTCAACAACATCTGATCTGGTTTCCTCTGTTCTAACGGAATCTGCTAAAAGAATTGTGAATGATGTGAAGCAAAAGGGAAAGAATGCACTTACAAATGTAGATAAATATATTGATAACATGATAGATGACAGTAGAAAAACACTTGAGGATAGTAGATTTAAGAAAAATCTTTCATGGGATGATGCAAGGCCTGTAGATGAAATAATGCCATTTAAAGATGACATGTCATCTTCATCTCTTTTAGTAAGGGATGCTTTTGAACAATACTTCAAAAGAGTTGATAAAGAAGTAAAACAAAAAGAGAAGAAACGAAAATTGAAAATGAATGTTAATGATTATATCAATGATATGTTTGATGATACAAAAAATAAACTTTTAGAGGATGGACGACAGGATGATGTTACTTGGGAAAATGCAGCACCCCTGGGTGAAGTTATGCCACCAGAATTGGAAATGTCATCTTCAACTCTCCTAGTTAAGGATGCCATTAGTGATACAATAAAAGATATGGCAAACAAAGGTGACATTCCAAGCCCCTTCGGTGGCATACTGCCACATACTGCTTCTTCTGTAGTAGTAGAAAGTATGGTAACAACTGCACTTCAAGAATGTATCCAAGACATAAAAGAAAAGAAACCTTCTCCAGGAGAAATAGTTAAATACTCAAGTGACATTTTCTCTACTTATCTTTCTGGCCTTGGTAAAAGAACATCATCTGATGCACGCACAATACTATCAGATGATAGCAAAGAAAATATAATCGATTCTACTAAGATGTCAGCAGAAAATATTGCCAAGAAAGAGCCATGTTTGAATGCCAGTGCACAGTTGAAATCTCCATATCATAATTCATCATCTGCTCTTTTAGATGAACTAATGAGAACAGTCTTGTTAGACCTGCAAAGTGAAATAAGCAAGGGTAAAGTCAGTGATAAAGATATGAAAGCACTTGCAAATACATTGCATAATGATGATAATGCTGGACAAGTTATCGACAGCTGTTCAACGTTAGCTGAAGAACAAGTTAGGAGTGCTATAGATATAATATTGGCAGAAATTGGAGAAGTGACTCCAGAGATAGTTGCCTATTTGGATTGGGAAAAAGCAGTTTTCTCGAAGAAGTTTGTTTTTTCAACTCAGGCAAAAACAGTTGATTCTTTGCAGGCAGAAGCATTAGTTCTTAAAATTCTTCATGAAATGAATGATAGTGACGAGTTGTTTTCAAAAGCTGTATCATCTGAATCAATAAACTCTCAAGCGACCTATATGACTGAGTTGACTGATGACTGTGTTCAGAAGGCTCTTGGCAATGTCGTGAGAGGACTTTTGATAGAGGATAGCGAGAAAGTCAACTATGATATGGATGATATCAATGCTGAAACCGAAAAAATTCTTCAAAAAGCTCTTGGTAAATCTTTTAAATCACCAATCAATAAAAGAAGGGTGGAAACTCTGGAAACAAAGCTTAAAGAGAAAACCCCATTAAATGTTGACAAATATATCAATACCATGATAGATGATACCTCTACTTCACTTGTGGATAATGGGTTGAAGACAAATCTTACATGGGAAAAAGCAAAACCTGTTGATGAAATTATGCCACTAACAAAAAAAATGTCATCTGATAGCTTACTAGTGAGGAATGCTATACAGGACACAGAAATTCCATTAAATGTTGACACATATGTTAATACCATGATAAATGATGCTTCTACTTCACTTGTGGATAATCGGTTAAAGACAAATCTTACATGGGAAAACGCAAGACCTGTTGATGAAATTATGCCACTAGCAAGAAAAATGTCATCTGATAGCTTACTAGTGAGGAATGCTCTACAGAAGGCAGAAATTCCATTAAATGTTGATACATATGTTAATACCATGATAAATGATACTTCTACTTCACTTGTTGATAATGGGTTAAAGACAAATCTTACATGGGAAAACGCAAGACCTGTTGATGAAATCATGCCACTAGCAGGAAAAATGTCATCTGATAGCTTACTAGTGAGGAATGCCCTACAGAAGGCAGAAATTCCATTAAATGTTGACACATATGTTAATACCATGATAAATGATACTTCTACTTCACTTGTTGATAATGGGTTAAATACAAATCTTACATGGGAAAATGCAAGACCTCTTGATGAAATCATGCCACTAACAGAAAAAATGTCATCTGATAGCTTACTAGTGAGGAATGCTCTACAGAAGGCAGAAATTTCATTAAATGTTGACACATACATCAATACCATGATAGATGATACATCTACTTCACTCGTGGATAATGGGTTAAAGACAAATCTTACATGGGAAAATGCAAGACCACTTGATGAAATCATGCCACTAACAGAAAAAATGTCATCTGATAGCTTACTAGTGCAGAATGCTCTACAGAAGGCAGTAATTGACTTGGAAAATTCCAAAGAAAATGAACAGAATGATCCATATGGACCTATCATGACAGATAAAACTTCTATAGGCACAGATGAGAATAACAATGCTTCAGCTCTCTCTGAACCAAGTTCCCAATCATACCTTGCATTATGTGGTCAGAAAAAATCACCGCGAAAGCCAAGGAATGTGGATAATAACAAACTAAGTGCTGATGCTACAAATCTACCATGCAAAGTAGATGAAGCCAATGACTCAACTTGTATCACACAAGAAAGGGAAGAAAGGTCAAGTTCACCTACTAAAAAAGACACCAACAAATCAAAAGCACTTGATTCTAGAGTAAGAAGTAAATCAAGCCCCGTCAAAAATCTTCTGCAAAAGAAAAGACACTAAAGAAAAGACAAAATTCCATTCAACCACACCCACAGGATTCTCAATCTGAAATAGACATAGGAAACCAGGTACATACTTCTGACACCCAAAATTACACCACAAGCAACAACAATAATTGTGAAACCCAAGAATTCCTCTTTTTAAATGAGGGCTCATTTTTAGTAATGGACAAAAATAAAGAATCAGATACCTCTGAAAAGAAAAGAGTACAGATTCAAAATAGTAATGAAGAATTGGGTAAAACCATCAACGCTGACAAAATATTACAAGAGCTATTGCCTGATGCCAGTATCAAATGTAAAAATGAAATATTAACCTCACCTTCTAATCACAACGTCAATGTTGATGATAAAATACATATCATTTCAGATGAAATGGTGCAAGAGTTTTTTAATGTCAGTCCTAAAACAGATGATTCCAGCATAAATATATCTGCTCTTAAAAAATCGATCAAGTCAAAAAACAAAAGTAAATCAAGGAAATTACAATCAGAAAATTTGGTTGATAAGAACAATAACACTAGTTCTCATACAAAAGAAGTCTTATGTGATATATCAGATGGTATGGATAATGTGTTTGAAGATCAGAGCAATGAGAAAAAACATAGCAATAAAAACGTGATAGAATCGAAAATGATTGACAAGGTTGAAGATAGCTTTGAGGGAAGGAGAGGGGACCCTCTTCTGCAACGATCTCCTGAACCAGAAGAAATTGAAGAGCGTATTGAAAAAGTGACTGATGCATTTAAGAAATCTAGTCGTAAACCTGCACCAAAATCAGAGTTCATTAGGAATGAGAAGAAACTGGACACTACAGAGAATTTCATGATGGAAGCTAAGCTGTTAGATTCACCAGTCAACGTTCAAAGCAAATCCAACAGTAGTACTGCACTTGCTGGTGTGACAACAACCCTGCCTGCTCTTAAGGAAAGTGCTTCTAGGTCATCAATAAAATCACAAACCAGTGTAGCACACAAAATTGATCAAACTCTTATACCGCCAAGTGTATTTTTCAAGTCACCTGAACCACCAATATCTGGCAGTAATAGAATCCGGGCAGCTTTCAAGAGGTCTATGACAAGTCTCAAGAATCTTGGACGCAGCAAGTCAAGTGACAAGAAAGATGCAAGAACTAAACCTGAATATAAGTCACCAATAAATGAAATATGTTCACCACAGTTGTCAGTTAGCAGTCTGCCTTCTTTCAAGGATGGAATTGGTGGTCAGAAATGTGGCCCATTAGAAAGTGCTTCTAGAACATCAAACATAATTGTGTCACCAAAATCAGCAACCGGTAATGTTGATGTTGTATCTAGGGTTCAGCTAAGTATTCATCATCATCCATATAAGATGCGTGTAAAGAGTGACACCAGTATGGGGGCAGCAGATATTAAAAGTGCGTCTCAGTGTTCACTCCAACAATCAAGTCCCTCAAAGACATCACTCCCAAAAATTAATTCTGTAAAGAAAAGTGGCAGCAAAGATGCTAAGAGCTAATGTGAGCTTACACTGAAATTTATTACTTTTTGGTTCATTGTTTTGTTTTGTTTTATTTCAAGTTAGGAAGAAAGGTTTTATGTATTCACAGCCCATGTTTCTGTGAACTGAAAACGTATATTCTAGACAACTAGTAAAGCTCCTTGTGTCCTTGAATTAATACATTTACTTGGTCATGAGTGTTGAGAGGTCCCATACTCAAGGTTGCAGGGGAAGCCTTCTTTAATGGTCATCTAAGATATAATACTAAGTCTGTAGTGCAGAATGTAAACCTTGTAAAACATAAATGTGTTTTTAATTACAGGAGATCCTGGATGACATCAGCAGATAGCGGTTATTGAAGTGATGTAACCATAATCTCATGTTCATTTCCAACCACTAACACAAAGTTCATTGAACATCATAAATGAGCCACTCTGAGTATCAGATGTCATCCGATGCTCAGAGTGAAATAAACATGAACTTGTGTGCTTTTATATTATTGTTAACAATGCATGAACTGAAGTGGGTTTTTTACAAGTAGCGCACAAGTGTAAACTGATGTGCTTTACAATAGCAACTAGATGTATGAGCATGAACTTATGTGCTTTTTACCTATGATCATATTCACGTAACTATGTAAAAAGTACATCATGAACATAATGCTTACTATGATTGTGAAAGTAATTTAGATTCTAGATAATGATTGACAATACTTACAAGAGAATTAGGTAAACCTCAAATTTCATTGTGTGTGAATGATCTTAGAAACAGATTTTTACAAGACATTAAGCTTTTAAAATTAAAATCCATTTGAATGCCTATTTTTGAATGTTGAAATCCTTTGATAGACACGGTACTATTTTTTTCTAAACATATTCATTGAATCTATTTTTTATATAGATTGATTGACTATTTTTGAGAAAATCTATTTTGATTTAGGTTATGTCTTTATATTTTTGGACATTTTTCTATGTCCATCAACAGAGACTTCCCTCTGTAACTAGGCGGCAGCACATGACAGTAAAGGACGTCAGTCAGACATCAAGCGCTAAGACCACAGTGCTCCCGACCCACTCCCACAACAAACACTGACTGACTTCCTTTATCGTCACGTCAAATGGATTTTCTCAAAATTAGTCACAGTACTAGTTTTGTAGCTTTTGTAATCGAAAAATAGTTTTTTGTTTCCATTGACCATTGCAAACTTTATGACTTTTAAATGATCGCTTATTTGCCCTGTTGGCATACATACATGTAATGTAGACTTCATAATGATTCTGCTGCTGCATAGTTATAAACTATCTCATATTATGGCTATAAATAAACGATCAACTTTTAATGGTGCTGATCAAATTAATCTATGGTATAGTTTTCTACATTATTTAATAAATACATAATGTTGATTATGGAAATATTTTCAAGCGTCAATTGATGCTCCTAACATTTTATTCAATGACTGAAAAATAGGTAAAATGGAAAAGTTACGCCCTTGATATTTAGTGGACGTATCTAAACTGAAATATCAAAGGTGGTAAATTTACTCATCATATAAAAAAAGTTTCGGTTTTTCTTTTTCATCTATCAAATATCAAAGTGATATAGCAATTTTATATAAAGAAACTTGTATATAAATATAGATTGTAGTAATTGATAACAATCAATGTATTAGTAACTTAGCATTAATTAAGTGGTGAGAAAATATAGTAATTGAATATTGTGTGTATATAATTACTATAAATCTTCATTGTGGCTGTAGACTATTTTTCTATTTGCTACTCAATGATCTCTTTTTACTCATCTTGCATAATACTAAATGAACGTATGTTGTTTTATGAAGTACTGTGATTGTTTCTAAATTGTGAAATACTTAATAAAAGTTGGTATTTTATAACGCTTGAAACTTATCATCATTTGTCTCCTTCCTTTCAGTTGACATTTTTATTTGAAATCCTCCGCTCCCCCCCCTCCCTCCTCCAGCGCAACTCCCTTTCATAAAATCTGGATCTATCAGCTATATTATCAATTATGTAGACCCCAACATCGATAAATGAGGGGTAGGGGAGGGTGTACATATACACTATATTTTCTATGCAAGCATGAGTCTTACTAATTTAATAAGTCTCATATTTAATATATGAGAAAGCATAGTGTTTGTATAATAAATTGAATATACATATACCTACACCTCCATCTAATGAAACTGGTTAATAAAACAAGTTTTCAAAAGTTATGATGCTTATACAAATTTTTTATTCATACGACATTACATTCACACTAGGTCATTGGCAGCATCCTCTTCACACTATACATGTAGAATATCTTTTTCAACTCCCCAAGGAGCAATACAGAAAATAGCCTACACTGTGTGCTGATTTTTACCCTAGAAAAATGGAGCATAATGCAATTAGAAATATTGGCATTGATAATGCCCACAGCATTTTGGGATATCAAATATTTTAAATGGTCACTGTGTTGACATTTACTGATGTGTAGTTAGTCTTCAGTGTAGTCCTGTGTTGTATGATGTGTAGTGGTCGTATACAGTTTGTATTGTTCCGTCGAGAGGAGAAATACATAGCAAAGATACATGGGATAATTACTCATAACTAAAATATAAAATTCCTTGTATGCTTCACTTACTATATTTAACCTATGGTGGCCGAGCGGGACCCTCTTGCCATACCTTTGTCTCACCTAACCCCAAATACGTGACTCCGTTATAGGAGATGGCCCGATAAATATCCGACGATGACGAGATAGGTCCCGCTCGGCCACCATATTAACCACCTTCCATTTTTACTAACTACGTTATACTAAATCTTCAATCACCCATCAGACCCATTTTGACTTGCCTGTTATCCCACTTTACTCATTCTAATACCCCATTTTCTCTGACCATAAGGACCCACCACAATACCCCATTTTTTACTCATCTTTTTTCACACTTTCACTCATCGTTTTCATCGTGTACTTTGATTACATATGTAAACCTATTTTGGGTCACCCATATTACATATTTCATTTCTCTATGTCACATAGGGCATAAATTTCTCTATGGCACATACGTAGTTAAAGCTAGTTAAAATTAGTGGGAAAATTTATGTACAGTATGTTTATTTCAGCATAGGATATTGGCACAGGGTATGTTTTTTACGGCTCGCTGTGACAGGCTGTGTTTTTCCACTCGGAGAATCAGATGTCAAATTCCACATATCTTGACATCTGATTCTCAGCGTGTTTTTTTTAAAGCTCCGTTTATGATAGGGTTTATTTTCTGGACCTGTGTTAGCAGGGTTAGCATTCAATGTCCAGCTTGAAGGTCAATACTACATTTTATGTGGATTTTCACTTGAATTTCACTACATATGTATT
>CM032663.1:21174600-21202340 GCA_019095985.1 Streblospio benedicti
AACAAAATACATACCAGGTCTTCTTTTTTTGGCTTCTTCCTTTTTCCTATATGTATGTCTCTTGACAAGCTACACCATTTACTGATGAGGAGAAAGACGAGAAGAAAGAAAAAGAAGACAAAAGAAAAGTCTTCTTTCTCCTCATCAGTAAATGGTGTGGCTTGTCGAGAGACATACATATAGGTACATACATACAAACAAAATACACACCAGGTTTTCTGCTTTTTTGCTTCTTTTTCCTTTTTTTTTTTCTTCTACTTCTTCTTTCCTCCTACTTATCTATCTACTATATGTCCAAGCTTACACACCATTTCCTGATTAGGAGAAAGAAGAAATAAAAAAGACAAAATAAAAGTCTTCTCTTTTGTCATCAGTAAATGTTGTGGCTTGTTCAGAGACATAAATATAGGTACATACATACAAACAAAATACATACCAGGTTTCTTTTGGAAGCTTTTTTCCTCCCTCATCTTCCTTTCAGTAAATTCTCTCTGGCTTCTCCTTCTCATACATATAGGTACATTCATCCTAAACAAAATACATACAATAGGTCTTCTTCTTTTTCATCTTCTTTTTTTTTCTCCTTCTCTATATGTATGTCTTCTGGCAAGCTACACCATTTCCTGATGAGGAAAAAAGAAGAGAAGAAAAATAAACAAGACAAAATAAAGTCTTCTTTCTCCTCATCAGTAAATGGTGTGGCTTGTCGAGAGACATACATATAGGTACATACATACAAACAAAATACATACCAGGTCTTCTTCTTTTTCTTTTTTTTTTCCTCCTTCTTCTATATCTTCTCTCTCTTTACACCATTTCTGATGAGGAGAAAGAAGAGAAGAAAAAGAAGATTCTCTTCTTTCTCCTCATCAGTAAATGGTGTGGCTTGTCGAGAGACATAAATATAGGTACATACATAAAAACAAAATACATACCAGGTCTTCTTTTTTTTTTTTTTTTTTTCTTCTTTCCTCCTTTCTCCTCTTATGTATGTCTTCGCCAAGCTACACCATTTCCTGATGAGGAGAAAGAAGAAGAAAAAAAAGACACAAGGAAAAGTCTTCTTTTCTCCTCATCAGTAAATGGTGTGGCTTGTCGAGAGACATACATATAGGTACATACATACAAACAAAATACATACCAGGTCTTCTTTTTTTTTTTTTTTTTTCTTCCCCTCCTCCTCCTCTCTATATGTATGTCTCTTGCCAAGCTACACCACATCCTGATGAGGATGAAAGAAAAAAAAAAAAGATGAGGAAAAGTCTTCTTTCTTCTCATCAGTAAATGGTGTGGCTTGTCGAGACATATACATATAGATACATACATACATACAAAAAAAAAATACATACCAGGTTCTTTTTTTTTTTTTTCTTCCTCCTCCTTCTCCTATATATATGTCTCTCGCCAAGCTACACCATTTCCTGATGAGGAGAAAGAAGAGAAGAAAAAAGAAGAAAAAAGAAAAGTCTTCTTTCTCCTCATCAGTAAATGGTGTGGCTTGTCGAGAGACATACATATAGGTACATACATACAAACAAAATAAAAAATACCATGTTTTTTTTTTCCTTCTCTCTTCTCCTTCCTATATGTATGTCTCTCGCCAAGCTACACCATTTCCTGATGAGGAGAAAGAAGAGAATAAAAAGAAGACAAGGAAAAGTCTTCTTTCTCCTCATCAGTAAATGGTGTGGCTTGTCGAGAGACATACATATAGGTACATACATACCAGGGTTTCTTCTTGCCTGGCTACATACCAGGTCTTCTTTTTTACTCTTTCTTTTTTTCCTCCTTCTTCTTCTTCTTCCTATATGTATGTCTCTCTTCCAAGCTACACCATTTCCTGATGAGGAAAAAAGAAGAGAATAAAAAGAAGACGAGGAAAAGTCTTCTTTCTCATCATCAGTCAATGGTGTGGCTTGTCGAGTGACATACATGTAGGTACATACATACAAACAAAATACATAAGAGGTTTTCTTCTTTTTGGCTTCTTTTTTCTTCACTTCCTCCTCCTTTTCCTATATGTATGTCTCTCACTTCTTATTCATTTCTGGTCATGCCTAGACGAGAAGAAAAGAAGATAAGGAAAAATAAATGTTTTTCTTTTCCTTGTCTATTTATTTTTTCCCCTCCTACTCGTTCTCTTACATGCAGAGGGTAGCCAGACTTTTTAAAAAAGTATGCACAAATTCATCATTCTGTTTGATGAGTCAAAGACATATTCTCTGGTGATTGACATTCTGAATAAAAAAATTCTGGCACTTCTTTATATGACATTGGCTTCATTTTTTTTTCCTTTCCTTCTCCTATTATATTGTTGATAGAATTCTTTTTCTAATATGCAGAAAACAAAAAAAGTATTAGAATAAAAAGAGATATTTTTCAGCTCATTTTATTTTTAGTTCTACAGCATCCCCTTCTATTTAACACAACTTCAAAAAACAGTCTATTATCATTCATAGTGTTCCTAAGATTCCCTTTTAGTCTCCTATGAGCAGTATACTAGATTCAAAATTTTCATATGTTGAGTCGACAAAGGCATTGTCCCCAAAGCAGACAAAATATTGGTGCTTCTTTCTCCTCATCAATAAATCTTGTGGCTTGTCTCTCCTTTCATCAACATGAGTTACATACATGTTTTCTACAAAATTGTCGTCAAAACATTGGTTAACAAAAAGAAACAAAAAAAAGACGCCACCTTCTTTAGTTCTTCATTACTTTTAGAACTTCTTAGAACTTCTACTGTTCCAAGTGTGAGAAAGAATTCTAAAAGACTACAGTCTTGCATTTTTCTTCATCACCCAAGCTTTTACTGATTTCTACTTCAAAAATCCTTGGTTAGACCAAAAAAAAACTTCAAAGCACTCTATTGACCTGACTCAGTAACCTGTTTATAAGGTCAGGCTGGTGATGAGAGACAATTCTTTATTTAAGATACAATGTCAAAAAAATACTCATGGTTTCTAATTTGCAAAAAAAAATTTCTCCTTCTCATTTCTCCTTCTCACAATGGCTTTTACACACTTCTTCTCCTTCTGCCTTTTTCTTCTTCTTCTTCTTCTTCTTCTTCTTCTTTTCTTCTTCATCTTCTCTCTTCTCCTTCTCATATATGTATGTCTTCTGGCAAGCTACAGCATTTACTGATGAGGTGAAAGACGAGAAAAAAAAAAGACAAAATAAAAGTCTTCTTTCTCCTCATCAGTAAATGGTGTGGCTTGTTGAGAGACATACATATAGGTACATACATACAAACAAAATACACACCAGGTTTTCTGCTTTTTTGGCTTCTTTTTTTCTTCTCCCTCCTTTTTCTCTTTCTTGTCTTCTCTTCCATTCTACATTCTCTTTCTTCTGATATGTCTCTGGACAAGAAGAAAAAAAAAAGAAGAAAAAAAAAAAAAGTCTTCTTCTTTCTTTCATCAGTAAATGGTGTGGCTTGTTGAGAGACATACATATAGGTACATACATACAAACAAAATACATATTTATTTTCTTCTTTTTTGTTTTTTCTTTTTTTCCCCTCCTCCTCCTTCTTTCCTTCTGTATGATTCTTCTCCTTCTTCTTCATTTCCTGATTCTTCTTCTTCTTCTTCTTCTTCTTCTTCAAGTTCAAGTCTTTTATTGATCTTCTTTCTCAAAACAGTGTGGCTTGTCGAGAGACATGCATATAGGTACATACATAAAAAAAAATACATACCTTCTTTTCTCTTCTTTTTTTCCTTCTTTTTCCTCATCCTATATGTCTTGGTTGATGAAAAGCATCATTTCTCTGTCTCCTATTCCAGTAGAAAGAAAAAGACACAAGGAAAAGTCTTCTTTTTTTATCAGTAAATGTCTTCTTAAAAACAAAATACATTCTTTTTTTCCAAACAAAATACATACCAGGTCTTTTCTTTTTGGCTCCTTTTTTTTCTCCTTCTCCATCTCCTATATGTATGTCTCTCGACAAGCTACACCATTTACTGATGAGGAGAAAAAGAAGAGAAGAAAAAAAAAGACAAAGGAAAAGTCTTCTTTCTCCTCATCAGTAAATGGTGTGGCTTTGTTGAGAGACATACATATAGGTACATACATAAAACAAAATACATACCAGGTCTTCTTTTTTTTTTTTTTTTTTCTTTTTCTTCCTTCTCCCTTTCTTCTCTATGTGTATTCTCTTCCTCATGCTACACCATTTCCTGATGAGGAGAAAGAAGAGAAAAGAAAAAGAAGAAAAAGAAAAGTTTTCTTTCTTCCTCATCAGTAAATGGTGTGGCTTGTCGAGAGACATACATATAGGTACATACATACAAACAAAATACATACCAGGTCTTCTTTTTTTTTTTTTTTCCCCCTCCCTTCCTCCTATCTATATATGTTTGTCTCTTAAAGCTACACACATTTCCTGATGAGGAGAAAAAGAAGAAAATGAAAAAAGAAGACAAGGAAAAGTCTTCTCTCTCCTCATCAGTAAATGGTGTGGCTTGTCGAGAGACATACATATAGATACATACATAAAAAAAAAAAATACAAAATACATACTGGTTTTTTTCTTTTTTTTTCTTTTTTTTCCTTTCCTTCTCCTTTCCTATATGTATGTCTCTCTCCCTACACCATTTCCTGATGAGGAAAAGAAGAGAAGAAAAGAAACAAAGAAAAATCCCATCAGTAAATGGTTGGCTTGTTCATACATATTCTTCTTCTTCTTCTTTTTTCTTCTTCTTTTTTTCTTCTCCTCCTCCTTCTCTTATATGTATGTCTCTCGCCAAGCTACACCATTTCCTCATGAGGAAAAAAGAAGAGAAGAAAAAAAAAGACAAAATAAAAGTCTTCTTTCTCCTCATCAGTAAATGGTGTGGCTTGTTGAGAGACATACATATAGGTACATACATACAAACAAAATACATACCAGGTCTTCTTCTTTTTTGGCTTCTTTTTTTTTCCCTCCTTCCTTCTTCTTCTATATATCTCTCTCAAAAGCTACACCATTTCCTGATGAGGAGAAAAGAAGAGAAAAAAAAAAAAAGAAAAAAAAAAAGTCTTCTTTCTCCTCATCAGTAAATGGTGTGGCTTGTTGAGAGACATACATATAGGTACATACATACAAACAAAATACATACCAGGTCTTCTTTTTTTTTTGGCTTCTTCTTTTTCCCTTCCTCCTCCTCCTCCTTCTTCTATGTATGTCTCTTGCCAAGCTACACCATTTCCTGATGAGGAGAAAGAAGAGAAGAAAAAGAAGACAAAGAAAAGTCTTCTTTCTCCTCATCAGTAAATGGTGTGGCTTGTTGAGAGACATACATATAGGTACATACATACAAACAAAATACATACCAGGTCTTCTTTTTCTTTTTTTTTTTTTTTCTTCCCCTCTACTCATTTCTCCTATATGTATTCTCTTCTTCCTCACTTCTTTTCTTCTTCCAAGCTTTTTCATTTCCTGATGAGGAGAAAGAAGAAATTGAAAAAAAATTTACTGATGAGGAAAAGAAAAAGTCTTCTTTCTCCTTTTTTTCATCAGTAAATGGTGTGGCTTGTTGAGAGACATACATATAGGTACATACATAAAACAAAATACATACCAGGTCTTTTTTTTTTTTCCTCTTCTTCTTTCTTCTTCTTCCTTCCTTCTTCTCTCTATATGTATGTCTCTCGCCAAGCTACACCATTTCCTGATGAGGAGAAAGAAGAAAAAAGAAGACAAAGAAAAGTCTTCTTTCTCCTCATCAGTAAATGGTGTGGCTTGTCGAGAGACATACATATAGGTACATACATACAAACAAAATACATACCAGGTCTTTCTTTTTTTCTTCTTTTTTTTTCTTCTTCCTCCTCCTCTCTTCTCTATATATGTATGTCTCTCTTGCCAAGCTACACCATTTCCTGATGAGGAGAAAAGAGAGAAAAAAAAAAAAAGAAAAGGAAAAGTCTTCTTTCTCCTCATCAGTAAATGGTGTGGCTTGTTGAGAGACATACATATAGGTACATACATACAAACAAAATACATACCAGGTCTTCTCTTTTTTGGCTTTTTTTTTTCCTCCCTCCTTCTCCTATATGTATGTTGCTTCGCCAAGCTACACCATTTCCTGATGAGGAGAAAGAAGAGAAGAAAAAGAAGACAAAGAAAAGTCTTCTTTCTCCTCATCAGTAAATGGTGTGGCTTGTCGAGAGATATACATATAGGTACATACATACAAACAAAATACATACCAGGTCTTCTTCTTTTTTTTTCTTTTTTTTTCTTTTCCTTCCTTCTCCTATATGTATGTCTCTTCTCCTAGCTACTACACCATTTCCTGATGAGAAAAGAAGAGAAAAAAAGAAGACAAGGAAAAGTCTTCTTTCTCCTCATCAGTAAATGGTGTGGCTTGTTGAGAGAGACATACATATAGGTACATACATACAAAAAAATACATACCAGGTCTTCTTTTTTTTTCTTCTTCTTCTTTTTTTTTTCCCCTCCTCCTTCTCCTATATTTATGTCTCTTGCCAAGCTACACCATTTCCTGATGAGGAGAAAAAGAGAAAAAAAAAGAAGACAAGGAAAAGTTTTCTTTTCTCCTCATCAGTAAATGGTGTGGGTTTGTCGAGACACATACATATAGGTAACATACATACAAACAAAATACATACCAGGTTTTCTTTTTTTTCTCCCTCTTCCTTCTTTCTTCCTTCTCCTATCCTGTCTTTCACTTTCTTGATGAGGAAAAAAGAAGAAGAAGAAAAGAAGACAAAGAAAAAGTCTTCTTTCTCCTCATCAAAATGGTGTGGCTTGTCGAGTCATACATATAGGTACATACATACAAACAAAATACATACCTGGTCTTTTTGGTTTTTTAATGAAATTTTCCCTTTCTTTTTTTGGCTTCTTTCTTCTTCTTCTTCTTCTATATGTGTCTCTGGAAAAGCTACACCATTTCCTGATGAGGAGAAAGAAGAGAAGAAAAAACACAAGACAAGGAAAAAATTCTTTTCTCCTCATCAGTAAATGGTGTGGTTTGTCGAGAGACATACAAATATATACATACATAAAACAAAAACATTCAAAAAAAGCACTAAAATTTTTCTTAAGACTCCTTTTTTCCTTCCCCCTCATCAAATGTCTTCTTTTTTTCATATTTATTGAGATGAACACTTCCAATACTAGGGGTTTTTTCTTTTGACAAATCAAAAATGTTGTCTTCTGACCTTCTGTCTTTGAATGATGGATTCTTCTGGTCTTTTTCTTCTTCAACCTCCTCATGAGTCTCTTAAGAATGTCTTGTGAGAAAGATGAGAAAAAAAAAAGACAAAAAATTCTTTCTCCTCATCAGTAAATGGTTCGTTGTCCTGGGCATACATATAGGTACATACAGTGATGAAACAAAAAAATATATCCAGGTTTTCTGCTTTTTTGGCTTTTCTTCTTCCCTCCTTTTTTATATGTATGTCTTCTTTACCTACTTACTATATGTCTCCTGAGGACACCATTTCCTGATGAAGAAAAAAAATAGAAAAAGAAGACAAGGAAAAGTCTTCTTTCTCCTCATCAGTAAATGGTGTGGCTTGTCGAGAGACATACATATAGGTACATACATACAAACAAAATACATACCAGGTCTTCTTTTTTTTCTTTTTTCTTCCCTCCTCCTTCTCCTATATGTATGTCTCTCGCCAAGCTACACCATTTACTGATGAGGAGAAAGAAGAGAAGAAAAAGAAGACAAAGAAAAGTCTTCTTTCTCCTCATCAGTAAATGGTGTGGCTTGTCTGAGACATACATATAGGTACATACATACAAACAAAAATACATACCAGGTTTCTTCTTTTTGGCTTCTTTTTTTCTTCCCCTTCTTCTTTTTTTTTTCTTTCCCTTCCTCCTTCTCCGTCTCCTATATGTATGTATGTCTCTCGCCAAGCTACACCATTTCCTGATGAGGAGAAAGACGAGAAGAAGAAAAAGAAAACAAAAAAAGTCTTCTTTCTCCTCATCAGTAAATGGTGTGGCTTGTCGAGAGACATACATATAGGTACATACATACAAACAAAATACATACCAGGTTTTCTTCTTTTTTTTGGCTTTTTTTTTTCCCCCCTCCTTCTCCTATATGTATGTCTCTTGCTTTTACACCATTTTTCTGATGAAGAGAAAGAAAAGAAGAAAAAAGACAAGGAAAGTCTTCTTTCTCCTCATTAGTAAATGGTGTGGCTTTTCAAGAAACATACATATAGAGGTATACATTTTTACATACTTTCTCTTCATCTTCTTCTTTTTTGGCTTTTTTTCTTCTTCCTCCTTCTCCTCTCTATATATGTCTTCTTCCAAGCTACACCATTTCCTGATGAGGAGAAAGAAGAGAAGAAAAAAGAAGACAAAGAAAAGTCTTCTTTCTCCTCATCAGTAAATGGTGTGGCTTGTCGAGAGACATACATATATGTACATACATACAAACAAAATACATACCAGGTTTTCTGCTTTTTTTTTTTTTCTTTTTTTTCTTCCTCCTCTTCCTTCTCCTATGTGTATGTCTCTTGCCAAGCTACACCATTTCCTGATGAGGAAAAAGAAGAGAAAAAAAAAAAAGACAAGGAAAAAAAGTTCTTTCTCCTCATCAGTAAATGGTGTGGCTTGTCGAGAGACATACATATAGGTACATACATACAAACAAAATACATACCAGGTCTTCTTTTTTTTTTTTTTTTCTTTTTTCCTTCTCATGTATCTATGTGGAATCTCTGCTTAGCTACACCATTTCCTGATGAGGAAAAAGAAGAATAAAAAAAAAACAAAAAGAAAAAATTCTTTCTTTCTCCTCATCAGTAAATGGTGTGGCTTGTCGAGAGACATACATACATATAGGTACATACATACAAAAAAAAAAATACATACCAGGTCTTTTTTTTTTTTTTTTTTTTTCTTCCTCCTATTCTCCTTCTCCTATATGTATGTCTCTCGCCAAGCTACACCATTTCCTGATGAGGAGAAAAAGAAAGAAAAAAAGAAGACAAAAGAAAAAGTCTTCTTTCTCCTCATCAGTAAATGGTGTGGCTTGTCGAGAGACATACATATAGGTACATATATACAAACAAAATACATACCAGGTCTTCTTCTTTTTTGTCTTCTTCTTTTTTCTTCCCTCCTCCTCCTTCTCCTATATGTATGTCTCTCGCCAAGCTACACCATTTCCTGATGAGGAGAAAGAAGAAAAAAAAAGAAGACAAGGAAAAGTCTTCTTTCTCCTCATCAGTAAATGGTGTGGCTTGTCGAGAGACATACATATAGGTACATACATACAAACAAAATACATACCAGGTCTTCTTTTTTTAGCTTCTTCTTTTTTTTTCCCTCCTCCTTCTCCTATATGTATGTCTCTTCACCAAGCTACACCATTTCCTGATGAGGAGAAAGAAGAGAAGAAAAAGAAGACAAGGAAAAGTTTTCTTTCTCCTCATCAGTAAATGGTGTGGCTTGTGGAGAGACATACATATAGGTACATACATAAAAACAAAATACATACCAGGTCTTCTTCTTTTTTTGCTTCTTTTTTTCCCCTCTCCTCCTTCTCCTATGTGTATGTCTCTTGCCAAGCTACACCATTTCCTGATGAGGAAAAAGAAGAGAATAAAATGATGACAAGAAAAAAGTTTTCTTTCTCCTCATCAGTAAATGGTGTGGTTTGTCGAGAGACATACATATAGGTACATACATGCAAACAAAATACATACCAGGTCTTCTTCTTTTTTTTTTTTTTTTTTTTCCCTCCTCCTTCTCCTATATGTATGTCTCTCTGCCAAGCTACACCATTTCCTGATGAGGAGAAAAAGAAAGAAAAAAAAAAAAAAGAAAAAAAGTCTTCTTTCTCCTCATCAGTAAATGGTGTGGCTTGTCGAGAAACATACATATAGATACATACATACAAACAAAATACATACCAGGTTTTCTTCTTCTTCTTTTTTTGGCTTCTTTTTTTTTTTTTCCCTCCTCCTCCTTCTCCTATATGTATGTCTCTCGCCAAGCTACACCATTTCCTGATGAGGAGAAAGAAGAGAAGAAAAAAGAAGACAAGGAAAAGTCTTCTTTCTCCTCATCAGTAAATGGTGTGGCTTTTGTCGAGAGACATACATATAGGTACATACATACAAACAAAATACATACCAGGTCTTCTTTTTTTTTTTTTTTTTTTTTCCCTCCTCCTCCTTCTCCTATATGTATACCTCTCGCCAAGCTACACCATTTCCTGATGAGGAGAAAGAAGAGAAGAAAAAAAAGACAAAGAAAATTCTTCTTTCTCCTCATCAGTAAATGGTGTGGCTTGTCGAGAGACATACATATAGGTACATATACATACAAACAAAATACATACCAGGTCTTCTTTTTTTTTTTCTTTTTTTTTTTCCTTCCCTCCTCCTTCTCCTATATGTATGTCTCTCGCCAAGCTACACCATTTCCTGATGAGGAGAAAAAGAAAAAAAAAAAAGACAAGGAAAAAAAGTTCTTTCTCCTCATCAGTAAATGGTGTGGCTTGTCGAGAGACATACATATAGGTACATACATACAAACAAAATACATACCAGGTCTTCTTTTTTTTTTTTTTTTCTTCCCCTCCTATATGTATGTCTCTCGCCAAGCTACACACATTTCCTGATGAGGAGAAAAAGAAGAAAAAAAAAGAAGACAAGGGAAAAGTCTTCTTTCTCCTCATCAGTAAATGGTGTGGCTTGTCGAGAGATACATATAGGTACATACATACAAACAAAAATACATACCAGGTCTTCTTTTTTTCGCCTTCTTTTTTTCCCTCCTCCTTCTATATGTATGTCTCTCGCCAAGCTACACCATTTCCTGATGAGGAGAAAGAAGAAAAGAAAAAGAAGACAAGGAAAAGTCTTCTTTCTCCTCATCAGTAAATGGTGTGGCTTGTCGAGAGACATACATATAGGTACATACATACAAACAAAATACATACCAGGTCTTCTTTTTTTGGCTTTTTTTTTCTTCCCTCCTCCTTCTCCTATATGTATGTCTCTCGCCAAGCTACACCATTTCCTGATGAGGAGAAAGAAGAGAAGAAAAAGAAGACAAGGAAAAGTCTTCTTTCTCCTCATCATCAGTAAATGGTGTGGCTTGTCGAGACATACATATAGGACTATAGGTACATACAAACAAAAAAAATACATACCAGGTCTTCTTTTTTTTTTTCTTTTTTTTTTCCTTCCCCCTCCTTCCTTCTATATGTATGTCTCTCGCCAAGCTACACCATTTCCTGATGAGGAAAAAGAAGAGAAGAAAAAGAAAAGACAAGGAAAAGTCTTCTTTCTCCTCATCAGTAAATGGTGTGGCTTGTCGAGAGACATACATATAGGTACATACATACAAACAAAATACATACCAGGTCTTCTTTTTTTTTTTTTTTTTCCTTCCCTTCTCCTTCTCCTATATGTATGTCTCTCGTCAAGCTACACCATTTCCTGATGAGGAGAAAAAAGAGAAGAAAAAAAAGACAAGGAAAAGCATTCTTTCTCCTCATCAGTAAATGGTGTGGCTTGTCGAGAGACATACATAGGTACATACATACAAACAAAATACATACCAGGTCTTCTTTTTTTGGCTTCTTTTTTTCCCTTCCTCCTCCTCCTTCTCCTATATGTATGTCTCTTGCCAAGCTACACCATTTCCTGATGAGGAGAAAGAAGAGAAGAAAAAAAAAAAAAAAGGAAAAGTCTTCTTTTTCTCCTCATCAGTAAATGGTGTGGCTTGTCGAGAGACATACATATAGGTACATACATAAAACAAAATACATACCAGGTCTTCTTCTTTTTTTTTCTTTTTTTTCCCTTTTCCTTCCTATATGTATGTCTCTCTCTCAAAGCTACACCATTTCCTGATGAGGAGAAAGAAGAAAAAAAAAAAAGAAGAAAAAAAAGTCTTCTTTCTCCTCATCAGTAAATGGTGTGGCTTGTCGAGAGACATACATATAGGTACATACATACAAACAAAATACATACCAGGTCTTCTTCTTTTTTTTTTTTTTCTTCCCCTCCTTCTCCTATATGTATGTCTCTCCAAGCTACACCATTTCCTGATGAGGAGAAAGAAGAAAAGAAAAAGAAGACAAAAAAAATTCTTCTTTCTCCTCATCAGTAAATGATGTGGCTTGTCGAGAGACATACATATAGATACATACATACAAACAAAATACATACCAGGTCTTCTTTTTTTTTTTCTTTTTTTTTTTCCCCTCCTTCTCCTATATGTATGTCTCTCGCCAAGCTACACCATTTCCTGATGAGGAGAAAGAAGAGAAGAAAAAGAAGGCAAGGAAAAGTCTTCTTTCTCCTCATCAGTAAATGGTGTGGCTTGTCGAGACACATACATATAGGTACATACATAAAACAAAATACATACCAGGTCTTCTTCTTTTTGTCTTCTTTTTTTCTTCCCTCCTTCTCCTATATATGTATTTCGCCAAGCTACACCATTTCCTGATGAGGAGAAAGAAGAGAAAAAAAAAGGACAATGAAAAAGGAAAATCTTTCTCCTCATCAGTAAATGGCATTTCCTGATGAGGAGAAAGAAGAAAAGAAAAAGTCGACATGGAAAATTCTTCTTTCTCCTCATCAGTAAATGGTGTGGCTTGTCGAGGGACATACATATAGATACATACATACAAACAAAATACATACCAGGTTTTCTTCTTTTTTGGCTTCTCCTTTCCTCCTCCTTCTCCTATATCATCAATCTCCAGTTTTTGCGAGTTATAAGCAGACTTTGTGAGGAAAATGTTTACTTTTGAAATTGGCGGTTTGGATTTTCCACTATAAACGGTCTAAAAACCATTTCTGAGCCTAATTTTTGCCGTCCATGCACTATGAGAATACTTCTGGCACATACTGATGTGATTTATTTCAACTCACATGGGCTGGTTTCTGCTGCTAAGTCTGCAATACATAACCACCCACCTTCAAAATTGAGGTCATCTGATAGAAAACGACGAATATAGTGGCTGTAAAGACGTAATTCAGGCAAAATATGAATGAGAATGTATCTCAAACTTGATACAAAACAGATTGCACTAATCCCATGCTTTTTAAAACCACATAACTGGCCAAAACTACAAAATGATTTTCAACTCCTCACGAAAACTGTTGATTGTACATTTCTGTAGATTTGGAGACTTTAAACAATATAGAAGATAATAGTGTAGATTGAATGCATAAGGTAGTTTTCAGTCAAGTATAAGCTACATGCCTGACCCAACTTAGGGCTTTACAAAGCAATATAAGGCAAAATATCACTCATTTTCGGATAGTGGACAGCCATGTAGAACGAGGGTCATCAACTATTGCAGACTTAGCAGCAGAAACCAGCCCATGTGAGTGGAAATAAATCGCATCAGTATGTACCAGAAGTATTCTTATAGTGCATGGACGGCAACAATTGTGCTCAGAAATGATTTTTAGCCCGTGTACAGTGGAAAGTCCAAACCGTCGATTTCAAAAGTAAACATTTTCCTCACAAAAGCTCTTGATTTCCTCACAAAATCTGCTTATAACTCACAAAAACTGGAGATTGATTGAACACCGTGTATATGTATCTCTCTCGCCAAGGTACACCATTTCTTGATGAGGAGAAAGAAGAGAAAAAAAGAATGCAATGAAAATTCTTCTTTCTCCTCGTCAGTAAATGACGTGGCTTACCGAGGGACATACATATAGATACATACATACAAACAAAATACATACATGGTTTTCTTCTATTTTGGTATCTTTTTTTCTTCCCTCCTCCTTCTCCTATATGTATGCCTCTCGCTAAGCTACACCATTTCCTGATGAGGAGAAAGACGATAAGAAGAAGAAGACAAGGAAAAGACTTCTTTCTCCTCTCCAGTAAATGGTGTGGCTTGTAGAGGGACATAAATATAGATACATACATACAAACAAAATACATACATGGTTTTCTTCTATTTTGGTTTCTTATTTCTTCCCTCCTCCTTCTCCTATATGTATGTCTCTCGCCAAGCTACACCATTTCCTGATTTTGTTTCATTTGGTTCAAATAAAGTCAATGAATAATAAGCTTCTGGTTGTATTCTGATACGTCATTAGAATGTCTGATGTTGAAAGTGTCAATTACACAGCTTGAAAAGTAATTGATGAAATAAATGAGGTTATTGGTAGAAAGAGAAGAAAAAGAAGTGTGCAATAATAGGTGTGTATCAGCCTCCTCTTGATTTGATTTCAATTCTTTCAACATATGAGCAGCCTTGTGAGCTTAACCTGTGCCAAATGGAGCCGCATGTTACCAGCAACACTTACTCATTTAATCTACTAATGTTCTTTTCTAACTTCCACTCCTCTATTACAAAGAAATCAATGAGAGATGTCTTATTTGTTGTAGATGATAAGAATCCTTGCAATCTGATAACAAGTTGCTTTGCTTTAATATCTTTGTACCGAATGGCAATTGATGACCCACGTAATTGCCTTTCAGCATTCCTGATAGATTTCTCATAATAGACACCAAAAACATCTCTATTGCTATGTGATTCTTCATGTAGAATTGTAGATAATATGAGAGTAGCTATATCTCCAAACGTTTTCAGATATCCTCTAATTTTTATGGTCAATTGCCATTCCATCGATTATAAATGCAGATGATGGTGGTACAGAGTCAGATGCAGGAACATTTTTTGTAGCTCATTGGACAATACATACTTGACAGTTGTTCTTGGAAAACCATCAGCAGTTGCTAAAGACCATGGCAAAGGGCCAAGTGGATATTTCAGAACTTCACGCATGTCAAGATTCCTAGTTTGTGCCATCATCAACATATTTCCAAAAAGGCCAGTAGTAGCTCATAATATTATGTCTCTGTCTTTTGTTTTGACTTTCTTGGGCTTAGACGCATCCGTAAATGATTTCAGATTCAATTTTGGGAGACGGTCATGGAATTTTCTCAATGGTGGACTGCTCTCTAATTTTTCTTGCTTGAAAGTCAAATAAGCTTCTTCGCCCAGCTCATGAGCCCGTTTTAGGTCTGTTACAACCACACCTGGAGGCACTGTAGCATTTCCAATGTTGACCATAGCGCTAGATTCCTTGAAAGGATTTGTCAACTCATTTATTGCCTCAACTAGGGCAGAGACATCATTTTCATCCTTGGCCATCCTTGCTTTCTGGAGGTCTGGATGCTGCACATCATTGTTATTTATATTCAGTGCATTTCTCAACAGTCTTACATATGTGCTCCTGTATTCGGCTGTAAGATAATATCTGGTCACAGCACTTCTGTTGAGGCTAAAGTGACACGTACCTCCGGCAGTTTGTGTGTCTTTATTCACTGTCTCTTCAAGCGTTTGATCCACGGGGATGCGTCTGAATGGGTTTGATTGACCAATTTGCACTGAAAATCCACCAGTAAGGAAGTTTTCATAAACTTCTGGGTATTTATCTGGCAGGTGAGACATGTCTGCGTCGTAAAAACTTAAGTCTTATCATACGCAAAGCACCAGGGTATGAGTGCACGAATACTGGCCATATGCAGCTCGCAATTACCTTCCCTGGATGCACGGATTAAATCCAGCAGTGTGCTCATCATGTTTACATAGCTCATCCAGAAGGCTGAAAGGTCTCCATTGCTATGCCTAAGCCAATGCATGTACATTTCAAAGAAATTTAACAAGCTTTCAAATTGCTCATCTTCATAGTAGAGCTTTTCAAAAACTTCCCGGATTAAAGTTTCTCTAAGATTTTCAAGACTCTCTAAACCATTTTGTATGCATGATGTATGGGGTGGATGTTGTACCTGCATCAATGAGCTAAATCCATCAAAGGCAATACGAAGCAGTGCTTCGTACATGTATATATGGGCTCTAACACCTCTGTTCTACTGGCTACCTTCCATTACACTGGACACCGACCCCTCTGCAACAATGCCTCCTTCTATGATGATATCTTTCAGCCCAGCATCTTGGAATCGTTTGCCTAGCATAGACGGTATGGAAAGCTCCCATACGTAAAATTATATATCCAAGGCCTTTGCGTATAAAGCCTGATCAAAAACAACTACAATATTCAGTACCTTCAGCATTTCTTTGATATGCATGGATTTATTTAGTATTTCATTTACTGTGGACATATCTGTTGCAGGTGCATTAATGGTAGGTAAGTACCCAATATTATGTCTTGGCGGCCATCTTGGATTTATCAAAATGTAAATTTCAAAGTGGAAAATGTTGTAGATTATTTAACTATGTTAGTTTTATTTGAAACTTATGCTTCCTGCAAAGTTATTTAATGGTCATGGAGATTTTTGTGATTAGGCTTATTTCTAGGGCAGCCGCAATATTGGCGGCCATTTTGAATCATTAAGCTACTCATCTGAGCTTGCTATCATGGCCTATCTTAAAGTACATGAAAAGACTTTCAAAATGATACCAAACAGCCTTTGAGTGGTACCGACCGACATCTGTACCTGACGGACTGTATGTATGTCTCTCGCCAAACTACACAATTTCCTGATGAGGAGAAAAAAGAGAAGGAAAAGAAGACAAGGAAATAAAAAGAAGACAAGGAAAAGTCTTCTTTCTCCTCCTCCGTATAAATGGTGTGGCTTGTCGAGGGACATACATATAGGTACATACATACAAACAAAATACGTACCAGGTTTTCTTCTTTTTCGGTTTCCTTTTTCCTTCCCTCCTCCTATATGCATGTTTCTCGCCAAGCTACACCATTTCCTGATGAGGAGAAAGAAAAGAAGAAAAAGAAGACAAGGAAAAGTCTTCTTTCTCCTCATCAGTAAATGGTGTGTACAAACAAAATACATACCAGGTCTTCTTTGTTTGACTTATTCTTTTTTCTATCCTCCTCCTGCTCATGTGTGTATATCTCTCGCCAAGCTACCACATTTCCTGGTGAGGAGAAAGATGAGAAGAAAATGAAAACAGGGAAAATTCTTCTTTCTCCTCATCAGTGAATAGTGTGTCTTGTCGAGAGACATACATATATAGACACATACATACAAACGAAATACATACCAGGTCTTCTTTTTTGCTTCTTTCTTTCTTCCCTTTCTCCTCTTTCTCCTACATGTATGTCTCTCGTAAAGCTTCACCATTTCCTTTTGAGGAGAAAGAACAGAAGGTTAAGAAGACAAGGAAAGTCTTCTTTCTCCTCATCAGTAAATGGTGTGGCTTGTCGAGAGACATACATATAGGTATATACATACAAACATATTACGTACCAGGTCTTCTTTTTTTTGGCTTCTTTTTTTTCTTTCCTTCTTCTCCTATATGCGCATGTCTCTCGCCAAGCTACACCATTTCTTGATGAGGAGAATGAAGAGAAGAAAAAGAAGACTAGGAAAAGTCTTCTTTCTCCTCCTCAGCAATTGGTGTGGCTAGTCGAGAGACATACATATAGGTATATGCATACAACTAAAATGCATACCAGCTGTTCTTCTTTTATTGTTTCTTCTTTTTTTCCTTCCCTCCTCCTTCTCCTATCTGTATGTCTCTCGCCAAGCTATACCATTTCATGATGAGGAGGAGGAGAAGAAAAAGAAGACAACAAAAAGAAGGAAATTCTTCTTTCTCCTCATCAGTAAATGGTGTGGCTTGTCGAGAGACATACATATAGGTACATACATACAAACCAAATACATTCCGTGTGCAAAAATGGCTGCATAGACATTTTCAAAAAACAGGGGAATAATAGTTAAAATATAAAGGATAAGGAGTGCAAATGGATATATTTTAGGAACTTTCTTATGAATGAAGTGTGTGTGATTGTGCATGTGATTGTTAGACATTGAGGTTCATATTATTTTGGTAGGAATTTAGAATATTTCACTACACACTAATCAAGAATCAGTCAAGTGTGCAATATGACAGACATGGCAGACATTGATCTTCAAGCACAATCTGTGGACAGTAACATGTCAACACCACTGCCTGATTATGCTGACAAGCAACAATCTAAACTAATGTCAACACAAGTACAAACAGGATTGTTTAATGAAAAGATTGGTGAATTTAATAAAAAGCGAAAAGTAATGTCCCCTATACTTGACATTGTCAGTGATGATGAAAGTATGAAAAATATTGTTGAGGTAGTGTATGAAATGGTAGTCGCGGACGTTAGTAAGTTGATGCATGTACATTCTTCAAAGGTTGCAGCACTGGAAAAAGAACTGGCTGAAAAGGAAGTTAGTTTGGATACCATGGCAAGTGATATATCAAACTTGCAAGATGAGGTCACTCGACTAAATGACCAGCTCAAGGTTTCCATAGGACGTATCTCAAGAACTGAAAAAGAAAAAGATGACATAAAAGAAGAGTTACTGCTACTGCAGGCACGCATGATGCAGGATAATTTAGTATTTTACAACATCACTGAACATCAAAATGAACCTGCCAATGATTGTCGTGATATTCTTAAACAGTTTCTGAAAACAGAAATGAAAATCAGTGATAGGAATATGGAATTAATCAGTTTTGATCGTGTTCACCGCATGGGCAAAAAGACAGTAAATACAAAACGACCGATAGTAGCCAAGTTTAATCCTGTTGAGGGGAAAAGGATTGTGCTGGACCATATAAAAAACCTGGACAAAGGCAAGAAGTTTGGTGTCAATGAGCAACTGCCACGTCAACTAGAGGAGAGGAAAAAGTCATTGATGCCAGCTTTTAAAGAAGCACAAAAGGATAATAAAAACCAAAGTGGCAAATGGACAGACTCGTGATAGGTGGAAATGTGACTAAAGCTCATACTGACAAGGTCACAGACATTAATGCGGACATCACTGAAATGGCAATAACAATGACTGCCAAACACACCCCACCTAAAACTTATGAAGGGAGCTCGTTCTGTGGACATAACGTACAGGTAGTGCACCAGGACGACATTGTGCCTGCTCTACACGCCTTGTACAGAGACGAGAGGGTCGCTAGGGCCCAACATAACATTTATGCATATAGGCTGGAGAACGGTCATGAGCATTGCGAGGATGACGGTGAGTGGGGTGCTGGTAGAGTGCTGCTCAATTTGCTTAGAGAGCACAAAATTACTAATAAAATGGTTTGTGTCACAAGATGGTATGGTGGCAGGCATCTGGGAAAAGCCAGATTTGACCATATTAAAGAAGCTGCAAGATTAACTCTTGGTTTAAATTAAGTGAGGATTGAATTGTATATCTCTAATTATATATGATACCTCTTTATTTGGTCTCTGTCAATTTCAATATCGAGGCAATATTGAATCATGTTCTCTAAATCTTAGTTCACATAATTATTTATGAAATTGTTGATTGCTTCTAATACATGTATTAAACCCATTTAACGTTTGTAAAAGTTGTGTACTTCTACTATTATTTGGTACAAGCTAGTTTCGACCATAGTAAAGAGGTATGTTAAGAATTGATTTAACTTACTTTAGTTCAATATTGAATCATGTAAGCTCTAAATCTTATTACTTGACTATTAAGTTGTTTATTCTCACTATTAGTACTTGACTATGTAGTGTTGTTTATTTTCAATACTTTTGTTAAACCTATATAAACTCTGTAAATTACTACTATCATTTGGTACATTTAATAGTTAAATGTAGTTTATTCCCCCTGTTTAGTTTAGTTTTCTTGATAGGTGATGTCATTACACCCATGTCACCTTTTCATCTTTTTATTTTTAATTTTTGTTTTGTCTCGTGTGTATGTTCCCTGTGTGTGTGTGTGTTGAATCATTACCTTACTTCCAAGTATAATCCAGTTAATCATATTTCTGTATGCATATTCTGTGGAAGAATTATAATATGTGTAATATTTTAATATGGGTATTTCTATAGAGCAATACAGATGTGTTATTGGTGTTTTTAATAGGTATCGGTGTGTCAAGTGTATTATTTCCTTCTATCATCCCATTAATTGCTTTCTCAATCTTGCTCTGATGTTTATGATATTTTTGACTTTAATTTTGTCAGGGGATGTTGAGATCAATCCTGGCCCTTTGAAATTTAAATCTCTAAATGTATGTCACATTAATATAAGAAGTCTATCAAGGTCTAAGTTATTGGCTATAAAAACCTCCGTGGCTGAATATTTTGATATTATAACTCTGTCGGAGACGCATCTGCACCAGGGTGTCCCAAATGCTTTATTCAAAATTGAAGGCTTTCATGAAATTATAAGGAAGGATAGACACCAACAAGATGGTGGAGGTGGTGTTGCACTATATATTAAAAATTCTATTCCATTCAAGAGACTGTTTCAATTTGAAACTCAGGACCTTGAAGCCTTATGGGTTCAGATTAATACATTAGGAGGTAAAATAATAATTTGCTCTTGTTACAGAGCTCCTGACAATAATACATTTTGGTCAGATATGTCAAATGCCTTGGATGATGTCAAACAATATCAACTACAAAATTTGTTCATACTTGGTGATCTGAATGGGGATCCTAATACATATAACGGTCGTAAATTAAACGAATTTTGCAAATATCAAAACCTTGAGTGTTTGGTCAAAGAACCTACACGTATAACCGATACATCTGCTACTATTTTAGACCAATTGCTTACCAATTCGGCTTGCTACGTTAAAAAGGTTGAAGTGTCGCCACCCGTTTCTACCAATGACCACTGTACAGTAGGCTGTCACTTGGATTTTAAAATTAATAAAGAAACTTGTTATGAAAGATTGATTTGGCAATATAATAAAGCAGACTTTAACGAATTTAGAGAAGCATTGTCTTCAACTGATTTCGACCAATGTTTTATAAACGACGATGTCAATGAAGCTTGTGATAAATGGACTGAAATTTTTTTATCTGTTGCTAAAGAATATGTTCCAAATAAAAAAGTCATTATCCGTCCGAATGATTCACCATGGTACACATCCGAACTTCGATGTTTTAAAAGAAAACTTGTCAAAGCATATAAAAAGTATAAATCAAACGGTCTCAGGAGTGATCAGTTTGAAACCTATAAGAAATTAAGAAATAACTATCAACAAATGCTAGATGAAGCTGAAAGAGCGTATAGAGAGTCTTTGACCTCATCCTTAAGCAACCAGCGCAATACAAAAATATGGTGGAACACTGTAAAAAATTTGTTGGGCAAAGGTGGTGACACTTCATATCCTCCATTAAATGTTAATGACAATACCATCACTGATAACAAGGATAAAGCTGAAGCTTTTAATAACTTCTTCCTATCACATTCAAATATTGATGAGCGTAATGCTAATCTACCTCCTGACCCTGGAATTTTACCAGAAGGTCTTCAATCAATAGAAGTATCAGAGGACGAGGTGCGCGACCTAATAAAATGTATTAATATTTCAAAATCAACAGGGCCAGATAAAGTTAGTCCCAGACTTCTGAAAGAAGCTGGTGGAACAATTGTACCATCTCTCACTAAACTGTTCAATATGTCCCTGCGTTTGTCAAAAGTACCGCGTTCATGGAAATTAGCTAACGTTTTACCCCTTTTCAAAAAAGGAAGTAACTCCGATCTCAATAATTATAGGCCAGTCTCTCTGTTATCATGTGTTAGTAAGCTCTTAGAAAGAGTTATCTTCAAACATTTGTTCAATTATCTACGTACCAATATGCTCTTATCCAAGGATCAATCTGGATTTCAACCAGGTGATTCCACAACAAATCAATTATCTTTTATATATCACACAATTGCGGAAGCCTTAGATAAAAAGAAGGATGTATGCATAGTTTTCTGTGACATATCCAAGGCATTTGACAGAGTCTGGCATAAAGGACTTCTATTCAAACTAAAGAAAGCAGGTGTCTGCGGACCACTCCTTCAGTGGTTCATGGATTACCTTTCTGATCGATATCAATCTGTTATAATTAGAGGTCAGAAATCCGAATATGGCCGAATTAGAGCTGGAGTCCCTCAGGGTTCCGTACTAGGCCCTCTTTTATTCTTGATCTACATCAATGATATCACAGACAATATAAATTCTCAAGTGAAACTATTTGCAGACGATACATCTCTGTATGTCGATTTTGACAGTAAAGTAGCAGCAACAACTGCTCTTACTGATGATATGAACAACATTCAATCTTGGGCAGACCAATGGTTAGTTAAATTCAGCCCAGCAAAGACAAAATTGATGCATTGCTCATTTCGGAATAAGGACGATCTAACTATACCTTTTAATGGCATAAATATTGAGAATGTGCAACATCACAAACACCTTGGCATAGTATTATCCCAGGATCTCTCTTGGTCCCATCATATAGAAAATATATTAAACAGCATTTCTCCCATGGTAGATGTGCTGAAAAAAAAACTTAAACACGACTTAGATAGAAAAACAATTGAATGTATTTATTTTTCTTTTATCAGACCAAAGTTGGAGTATGGTTGCCACATTTGGGACAACTGTAGCAGACTCGATTCCGACAGGCTCGAGACAGTTCAGCATACTATAGCAAAAATAGTTACTGGTGCCCGGAAAGGCACGAGTCATGCATTATTATATAAAGAATGTAACTGGCTTTCCTTAGAGGAGAGAAGAAAATACTTAAAACTAAAACATTTAGTAAAAATTATTGATAAGGAGGTGCCGGATTATTTACAACATTTACTTCCTAATACAATAGGAAGCGTGAGACAAAATAGTAGAAACCCAAATAATTACTTTAGTGTCCGGGCGAGAACAGAAACATTTCGAAATAGTTTTATACCAAGTTCTATTCGGCTCTGGAATAATACTGATCTTAATCAGAGAAATAAACAATATATTAATAAATTTATAAATCATAAAAGTCCTGAATTGTATAATCATGGACAAAGAAAATTCAATATCATACATGCTCAACTGCGGATGCAGTGCAGTAAACTTAATCATCATTTGCATAGACTACATGTTGTTGACTCGCCAGCCTGTTTTTGTGGGCATAATTTGGAAAGCAATGAACATTACTTTTTAAGATGCCCTCTATACAATAACATGAGAATAGATTTATTTGAAACAATAAATGATAGATTTGGCATTACTGGTGATAACATTTCTGTTAGAATGCTCCTGGAGGGAAGTGATGCACTTGACATTCCGAATAATAAGGAATTGTTTGACATAATACATAAATTCATTGAGGACACTGGAAGGCTTTGAATTGACACTAGTATATAATGTACAATCGGTTTGTATGAATGTGTGAGTGTAAGTTGTTTTCTTTTTATGTATTTTTGTTTCTTTTTTTTTTTTTTTTTTTTTTTTTTTTTTTTTTCACGAGAGAGGGCGTTAATCGCATTTTTAGCTGTTGCCCAATCTCCTTGTTGTATTCGTATACTCCTCATCAGTAAATGGTTTGGCTCGTCGAAAGACATACACATATGTACATACATACAAACAAAATTCATACCAGGTCTTTTTTTTTTTTTTGGGGGGGTCTTCTTCTATTTTTCTTTTATTCTCCTTCTCCTATATGTATGTCTCTCGCTCGCCAAGCTACACCATTTCTTGATGAGTAGACCGAAGAGACCAAAAAGAAGACAAGGAAAATCTTCTTTTTCCTCATCTGTAAATTGTGTCGCTTGTCAAGAGACATACATATAGGTACATACATACAAATAAAATACATACCCGGTCTTCTTTTTTTCGATTCTTCTTTTTTCTACCCTCCTCTTGCTCCTATGCGTATGTCTTTCGCCAAGCAAAAACTGTAGGACAGTCCTATACTTATTAACAAACATAGATAACAAAAACCTCTTACAGCAGGCACATACTAATTACCCTGCCGTTCCATGCTGCTGTAGTGATGGGAAAAGGAACTCTCCGATGACAAAGTTTTGCATTTCCATATATATGCTACTTCCTGGGGGAGTACACCCCCCCCCCCTGATGGCCTGTTATGTTAATACAGGGGTGGCGCTTTATTGATGGGCACGGGGCCAGCTACTTAATAAGGGACGGTGCAATATTTACCAGGCAGGGTGGACAGGTGCATATCGCAAAACTTGTCTGAAAAACGGTCTTGTCCCATGCTGACGTGATGAATAAAAAAACTGATGTCCCATGACTTCTATTCATGAAAAAGTCTTTGTCCCCTCCCATGAATATAAACTTGATCTGCGAGATAAAATTGAATTAAGTTTGAGAATCTGCAAAAGGAATTTAAATAATTTGTACCAATTTGTTCACGTCGAAGTGGGACTTCGGCAGCTGAGAAAAAGTACATGTCCCATGGCCAACGAGAATGAAATATCATCAGGTCCCCCTACTTTGCACCTTGACAAAAGTACCTGTCCCTCTACCAAATGCACCGCCCCCCCCCCTGTCTGGTAAATATTGTACCGTCCCTAAGGTATCAGATAGCTGACATCCATAAACAGGGATTTAGAAAATTAATTGCTACTGGTGCCAAGATGAAATGGTTAAAGTTTTGAACTACAACATTGAACTATGAATTGTTTACCGCCATGATATGGGTGGCATGCGCATGCATTAGAAAACTCTAAACTCATAGACTACACCTTACCATATAAGGATTATAATACAATACAAACCTCTTATAACATTCCAACATTTGTGATTGGCAGCCGGCTTGGCGGCCATCTTAAATTTCATCCAAACCTATTCCTAATAACATAATAAACTCAGCATGTTGAATATAGATAAAAATGATGTATTGCATAGTATCCTATGATGTCTGCCACTGGGATGGTATTCATGACATTCTGATATCTGGGGACAGTGGCCATCTTTGTGGCCATCTTGAATTTTGTCAAAATCTAATTTTAACAACATAGATGAACTCCGCGTGTTGAATATAGCTAAAAATGACGTATCATTAAATATTCTATGATGATCGGTTTGGCATTTATGACAATCTGATTTGTGAGGACTATGGCCATTTTGGTGGCCATTTTGGAAAAAAAAAGGCTCAATGTTGTAAAGTTTACAACCAATCTAATGTTCTTCAGGGACCCACAAAATATACGAATCTGCAAAAAAATCTATATGAATCACAATTTCTAGGTTGCCTAATGGAGTGTATAGGGCTGCCGACTGGACTATCTTGAAATATCTCTATATCTCTCCAGACGATTAGTACACAGATATTTGCTGTAATTAGACACTAAAACATAATCTAATGACGTGGCATATTTTGCGTGCGGAGAATGACAGCCATCAATGTTTATGTACAGAAACAATACTAATCACTGCTGGAGTGCGTGTCTTGAAAGAAGATATTGATCACAATTTGTACTTTATCAACTTAATTGATACGTAATCTATAATAAACATTTTTTCATCATGAGCACTAACTAAACTGTATAAAGTATCTGCATCAAATAATCTTAATTAACAAGTGTTTGCATGTGTATGGTACCTTTTTCTCGACATGCAATCCCTTTTGTTCTTCAGGGAAAAGATCTTTCAAAAGATGAAACACATATCAAATGTAGAAAATTGTGGATGGACAAAAATTGAAGATTCAAATATGGGTCACGTATTAATGTGCATGGTTTAAACAGAGAAAACTCTATCTTAATAAGCAAGTTTTAATGTATTTATTGTAGAGGTAGATTTCCTGCACGTTTTAAGGTTTATGTTACAAATTTACTCAAAGAAAAGCAATAAAACTGTTACCTTTTTCTATTTTTTTGTATCATAATGTTAACCAGAACTGGTCACAAAAATGGTGGTGTATTAAATCTCACAATAATATTGATACTATAAGAATTCAAATTACGTAACTTGTTAACAATATAATATATTTACAACCACCTACAGCGCAAAAAGAACAAACACTACTCACCAACAATGCATATACTATATACATACATGTGTAGTATGTATCAGCTGGTATGTATTATATTATATTAGCAATACGTTCCTAAATGGATGCTAGCCACTTCATATAATCTTTTCTATGCATCCAGTTTTTGTACAACATTCTGATTACTACGTCTAACAATAATAAAAAGTTTTTATGCATTTACAATTCTATATTTTGAATTTGTTCAACATAAAAATATCTACAAAATATTGCAATAAAACTATAATCACATGTGCATGATATCAAATAATATTCATTTGTAAGGTTAAATAGCCAACATCCATTATCTATTTTTATTCTTTTCATAAGGCTTGCTTATATGTTCATCGATTTTAATTTCTAGTCCATTGTCGTTTTCTGGTTTCGTATGTGTCTCTAGTTACTGAAGGTCACGTGATTAGCTATTTGAGTTAGTCATGTGATCTTCAACAACGCTGGTACTCCATTCATATCATCGCCGGAAGATTCTCTCAGCTTGACGACCACTTCTGTCTAAATATGATCCTGTAAAATAAAAACATAAAATGATAATTATTACCATATATACACTTGTGTCGTAGTAGGTAAGATGACTACAGTGGAATAAATGCGGAATTTCACACTTAATTTTTTTTTAATTTTGTTGGTATTTATTTGAATTTATTTTTGTGTGTCCCTGCTTCTGAGCAGCACCCCGTTCTCTGATGTGTGTGTTTGGGGGGGGGCACTGCCTTGACTCGCCACTGCACTGGGTCCGGGCATTTCCGTCATCAGTCGTACACGATGATGGTGAAGGGCGAACTACAACCTCCTTGTTATTTTTTCTATTTCATATGTTATGTAGCACACTGTGACAGTCAATGAAGTTGGAAGGGTCTAGTATTAGCTTCATTCAGTCATTCTTATTGGGTTTTTTTTAAAAATATGTAAATGTACTTATTTACAGCCGCTATTCACAACGATTCACAGTTTGCCATGCTCTAGCGATTTTACACCAGGTCATTGGCATCCTTATCACGCTATCGCTTTCTCAACTCCCTGGGGAGCATACAGCACATTGCTACTGCAATGCAGACGTGCGTATAACTCACATTAGCGTTCACTCGACGGACCTGTACCTGTTTAACCTGTAGGTACCACGGAGCAGTGTGCAACCTGTTAGGGGCACGTTTGCTCAACATCTACCACCAGACCCAACTGGGAATCAAACCCACGACCTACTGGTCATGAGTCCAACTGTTCAACGCCCTATCCATTCGGCCACAAAACCACACAACTTGTGTTGAAATGGTTTTTTGATAAACACATATTTTATCAGCACAATGTAGGTCTTCCTAACATGGTCTAGTTTCTTACAGAAGAGCAGGAAATGTTCCCTATAGTTCCAGTCTCTGTACCACATAAGGGACATCTCCCCGTTTTCTCAGACTTGAACATGATTGACTTTCTACCCCCAAGAAGGTAAGTATCTGTCGGCAGCTTAATTAGATATCTCTACATTATAGAGATCTGTGCCCTTGGGCAATCATTCATGGGGCACATCTTACCTACCATTGTAAACGGGCCATAATTACCACACAGATATTTTGTTGCTACTATTGACTGGGGAATGGGGGAGAGTTATTTGTCTTATCTCCACCTCCGTTATGAAGCGACACTGATGTCATTCGATTTGGAGCACTTTGCCAATTAAATTGTGCTTTCCACAGGGCCATTTATGCCCATTGCGAAATTTTACATTTCTACTGTGCATATGTCCAATGTCGGCAGACACTTTACCAATTTAATTATGAATTCCAGAAGCCTATACTAAGTGTGTTTGTTTGTTTGTTTTCAATTTCCTTAAACAGTTGCAATACAACATAAACCATGACCACCAGATGTGACACAAAGTTCACATACTTCATACTTCAAAAGTAACCATCAAACGTGTCCAAATTCGGCATTTTGCTAAATAAAGCATGGCTTCCAGAAGACGATTTTCGGACAATTGTGGG
>CM032663.1:21210221-21256792 GCA_019095985.1 Streblospio benedicti
GTTAGAAAGACAGTACTTTTTGCACGTGTTATCTGCATGCTGCATAATTTTTGTTGAAAGTTTACATTTGATGATAGTATAAAGTGGACTTTAAAATTGTGTGGTGACTACCGTAGCTCTCGGGCCCGACTACCGTAACTCTGCATAGAAAAAATCATTGAATACTGCAGCTTAGCTTCTATTCTTTTGAATTACAGGTCACATTCGGAATTTTTATTGCAGATATTAACCATGGAAGGAAATTATATGTGCTACTAATGTAAAATTAATGAAATTACAATAGAAGAGACATCCACATAACAAGGATATAATTTGCACACATTGTCACCTAAAATCGCGGCTCTAGTGGACTCCTAGCATAAATCAAAACACACAGATATAAGGCACACTGTAATGTTGATTTGAAGCATATAAATAAGCATTAATTACATTTTGGATGTCTTTGTATCCTCAGAGTTACGGTAGTCACGTGAGTGAGTTACGGTAATAATTTGTGTGAGTTACGGTAGTCACGTAGGTGGCTGGTTTCAACCAAAATATGTCATAATACATTTGTTATACATTAAAACTACATGCCCTCTAGTATCAATACGCTAAAATCTAAACCTGCAACATGTGATATCATGATATAAGTGCACAGAATAACCACAATAGTGGAGTTTCTAACGTGAAGCGGGCGCTGTTGGCGTCGCCATTTTTGCTGAGTTACGGTAGTCGATTTGGGAATTCCGTTGGTCGCTTTCGCACTGTGAATTAAGACCACCTGTGTTAAAACATCAATGCTGTAGGGCTATTTTCACGACCCCAGTCTTTGGCAAATGTTTACCACGGACTTCTTTAGCGAGACATCCTCTCTATTGAGACCAGTTAAGGCCACTCCCCCAAGGTGGCCTTAATTAAGGGGTTCTTTTGTATTTCCTTTTAAAGCCTTCACCTGCTCTTGCCACATACATGGTGGACAGGTTAAAAGAGCTGACAGTGATGGATACTCGAGCTTTGCTTTAAGAGTCGCCATGGCAAACATTTATTACTTGTTGACAGTTTAAAAGTAGCAATTTGCACTATGACAGTTCACACATAAAAACATTGTGGCCGGTCTGGAACGTACTCTAGAGAGCGGTTATTGTCGAATAACTTCCATCTATACCATATGCGCTGGGTCATTTAGTTGTTCACATTTAGGGCTTGAGGTCTTGTTCGCATTGTTGGTGCTCATGCGACTGCATGTTGCGAGCGCTTATGAAATCTATGATAAACAATGACAATTTGTCTTTTGGCGAAGATGTCCAGTAATGGCTTGTGAGGCGTGCACCACCACTATTATATATTTATGATTTTTTTTTTTTTTTTTTTAGATTTATGCATTCCCTCAAGATTTAGCGCCTAGAAAACATATGACATCTACCAGTTGAGCCCCCTCTTTTCCGAATTCCTGGTTCTGCAAGTGTCATTCACTTTAACAAAAGAACACAAAACATCATTTTACGTTCCGTATACAACGTATAGTTCTAATTTTAACGCCTTCACAATAGTTTGCAAACATTGCCCTTGATACTAACTGTGTAGAACTTTCCGAATTCCTGGTCAAAATAAGCTCAATTATTGTAAGAAGAGGGATAGCTTTGGGGACGTTTGTCTGGTAAAAAAACGGGGAGTGCATCTAAATGAAAAGAAGCAAAGAACCATATATAAGATAATTCAATGTTATTCATTGTTCCGGGGTCATTTTCAACTACAAGTGTGAGATTCTATAATTTCTTATAATTATCATGAATAATGCATTATTATTTTTGAATAACACCAGTTGCCGTTAGGCTATGTCAACATTCGTAATGCAATCTAATGGCAATTCCAGACAAATATATATTGTTTCACATTTGTAACAATTTCAATACCATTTGCAGCACATTTTTAGCATGGCTTCGATTTAAAACGTGTAAATTTTAGAAACTCAAATACAAGTAATTACGACAGATTAGAAGCTGGATTGTATCATCGATAGCTTAGTATGCAAAATCTGCTGCAAAGATTACCAACGTGATAATATTACAATAATATGATGTTCATATCCATACATACTTACATACATACGTACATACATACATACATACATACATACATACATACATACATACATACATACATACATACATACATACATACATACATACATACATACATACATACATACATACATACATACATACATACATACATACATACATACATACATACATACATACATACATACATACATACATACATACATACATACATACATACATACATACATACATACATACATACATACATACATACATACATACATACATACATACATACATACATACATACATACATACATACATACTTCCCACGGACACAAATGTTCTTCTACGTCAAGCTTGATTAGGGGGGAAAGTAGTTGATTTGATTTGCATCACTCTAAACATAGTATTCATGGATTTACTCATATAGAATGTGCATAAAAACTAGCATTATGCTAACATGACACAAAATATCAATGTGTCCGTTCAGGCGACGTGCATAGCACATATAAGTGCTCAGACTGGTTCGTTGTGGTTTGAGGTCTGAACGAGAATACGTGAAGAGATTTGCAGGCGGTTCGGTTTATTAGTAAATTATTACCCCCTTTCCTCCTCCCTCACCCTCACATGTCACAGGGAGGACGATAGCTGCAGAAGCTCCCGTTCTGGCCATTGCAACAGAGACAAACTTTGGCATGCTGTGTGCGCCTGCTTCACACCTGGTATCCATGCATCTTCACCAACCAGACACTAAGACCCATCACATGTTTTCGAACAATCTCAATATAGGGCATCGTGACACACACCCCTGAAGAGTCATAGGGCTATTCACATCCGATGCCTCAAGCTAGACCTCAGCAAGAATGTCGGGGCCCTAGACCTGCCTGCCATCTGCAAAAAAAGCCTCCGTATCGCCGTCAATGAAGTCACACATGACGACAAAGCATTTTTATTCAGACTATCTCTCAGAGTGGCTTTAGCCATCCGCCATACTGTAACTAGGTCAAAAGTTCTCAGAGAGGAGAGCACAGAAGAAGGTTTACTCATGGGCAATAAAGGTCTATGTTCTTGGCATTGGATTGCCGACGCTTTCTAAACATGGCTAAAGTAAATATATATAGCCCATGAGTCGATATTAATAGGGTAACGCTGTGCTCTCTTAGCACTTTTAATCCAATATAGCCATTATGCCCATTTGATGGTCATGTTACAACCAGTATTGAAAATGTAGTAGAAAAATATAATGAAAATCATTAAAATGGCTCTCTGGAAGATAAACTTAAAATTCTCAAAATGCCAAGATTGAACACAGTTGATATTCAGTAGGCATGGAAGCATTGCACCAAGCTGGAAGTAAATCGCTTGCAGAAAATTTTGAAAATGGATGAAAAATGGCCCTGTGGAACACACACTTTAATTGGCAGAGTGCCCAAAATCGAATCACCTCGGTATCACGTCATACCAAAATCTTTGAACGAGATTGGTTCGGTGGTAAATACTCCAGCTTATCCGGAGACATAGATACATAGTTAGAAACGAAACAAACGCTAGGTTTCTGCTTCAGCTGCTGAAGCAACGCAATAAGAGCCTACATCATAAGAACCTACATCAGGATTGTGTCAATAGCTGGATCTGTCTAGCTGTATGAACATTTCCTTAAATGTTATACGTTTCTATAAATTCCGAAGGATAAACATTTATTCGAACCATGGGAACAGTTTGTTCTATAAATGCCATTGGCTATGATGATGTAATATTGGCCAAGTGGAAGAGCCTTGTGGACCAAAATATAAATGAGCATCCACTTTTCTCCACATGAACACACCTGGCTACCACTCAAGGAGAGAGTGACCTACAAATGGCTAAAAACCGTATACAAATCTCTTGGGGTTGTTTTAAAACACCTTATAACATACATATACTCTAATAATTGTATTTTTAACGATACACGTAGGTGAAACCCGCCCTCATTCCCTTTTCGTATAAAGGCAGTCAGCGAGCCGTCTAGATCTAATCTATTTTCACGGATTCTTATTTGATTCAGAATCACAAGTCTGAATAAAATGTCATTGTCTGTGTTGTTTACTCATACTTTGATCACTGTTTGCATTTTTGTACGTTTGATGAAGTCTATCTCAACAGTTGGGAAGATGGAAAGGAATCAACTCTTTGTTGACTAAAGTAATAAACTCCTCAGACAATATGCACCCCCTCTCCCAACCGCCACCCCACCCTTTTCAACCGGAAATTTTCATTTTTATGGGCGTTGTGGCATTTACAATGTAAATTTTACACGAGGATTCATGCGTACAAAACCCATAAAATTCAGTGGGTGCACCACTACACCCCCAACCCCCATTCCGTTCCAAAAACCTGGATCTGTCCGTGAGGTTCCAGGTTATATTTTTCATTTTTTTGGCCTTTTAATTTATCATTAGAGCTATCTTTTTACGTTGATTATCCTATCATCTCAGTTAAGTGATGCAATTATATCTGTAAACTGTGTGGCATCTGCGGGTTGTATCTGTCATTAGCGTCTTGTCCTCAGGGCCAAAGAGACCTTCACATCAATGGAGCAGATTGACACGTGCGTTATCTAGTGACTCTGCTATTTCAACAATTCTGCGGTTCCATGTGTAATAACTTTATTGTAGGTGATTTTGTTGTACACTAGCAGACTCACTTTCTTTTTCTTTTTTTCAGAATAGAAATATGTTGGAGTATCCCTGGTAATCTATCTGAGGTGTTTTTTGTCAAAGGGGGAGGTGTGTGTGTGGTGGTGGTGGGGGGGTATCCCAGGGTCATCATTTATGATGCTATTGCAAACAAAAGAAACCATTTCGAAAGTTTGTTTGCAGATCGTATGACAATGGAACTCACACTCGCTGGCTTGTGGAATGACTCGCCATACTAAGTAATGTGCTCTAACTTACACAAGCGTGCCTAGCTTTTGCTTTTCTCAGAAGCGGTAACATGGTCATATTTATGTTGACCAACTTCTATGAGGCCCTCGAGCCAGCTTCCAGAAAATAAAAAAGAACATTCACGACAAAATCTTCCCGCTTGGACGAGCTTAAAGTCTGGAGCTATGATACGGGGTAGAAGTTAATCCGTTTTAGACATTCAGTAGAATTTCACCTGTCTTATACATCTCTAACGATTCGTGGTGGGAAATAGTAACTCAGGATTATGATCTCCTTCCTTCAAGTACTATACGACATAAGCGTGCATAGACCCATTCGTACATATAGGAATCGTGGATAATTTTCAGGCCAAAAAACAAAGCACATGGCTTTGTGATGCATTGTTGGCATTTTTGAACTTACGGGCTTCTACCCAGCTAGCGGCGAACATGGTACTATGATATGAAATGTGGTCTACATGGGTGTTCAAAACATGGTCGATCATTTTTCCACATTATTCACACGTTTTGTGAGATGTGAAACATCATTTACTGTGGAAGAGAAACAATTTTGCTCAAGAAACCACCATATGGAAATATGGCAACATTGGTAATTGATAGTATAATTTACAGCGTACATTCACTCATATTTGTATTTTGGCATGTTTACAGAAGAAGATTTATTGCACATTATAGAATGCTAAGTTGTCTGTCTCGTCATTTGTTTTGTGCCTGTGTAAACAGGTTCTGTTCTGTGTGATTTAGGTTTCGTTTTGTTTTCCTTCTGTTTTATTTGCAGTTATTTAGCCATAGCAGATGCATATTTTCTTAACACTTTAGCATAATAATTATTGCAAACTAATATGTTTTCACATTTCTTTCTGTGATATTTGCACCTCATAAAGGTTTAGCCATAATTTTCGGTCGTGATTCAGACAATCTCCCACGCATATCTGCTGTAAGGCCAGCTTACCATTGAGAGCAATACATTATTATAGAAATAAGCTTACAGTGAGTTTCTTATTCAAATGAATGCTTGAGACATCATGGGCAGATCCGGATCCAGATCCAGACCCCCCCCACACTTTCCCACCAAAATACTTCATTTTCGTAGGGCTTCTAGCATGTCCATCATAGATCGCGCGTACGAAACCCATGAAAGCCCCCTTTTTCAAAAACCTGGATCTGCCATTGTACATCACAAAATGATTATCACTATTTCATTTCTATAACCGAAATGGCAATAAGTACACCTTAAACCAAGTCCACTTTCTCTTCAATCAATGTCTTGAAGTATCTCCATGGATCTTCTTCACCACAAATTGATGTTGGTTCTTGTTATGTAGTTTCTTTGTTATGTGTGAGCATGCTCTCCAACTGCATACCTAATAAGACCACTCTATTATGTATGTTACCTCTCTTTTGTTGGTATTCCACTGTGTTTTTATAATATATATATATATATGTATCATCACACAAATCAAAGCATATTTAGAATTGAGATAAAGTCTACAGTACAACTTCTAATATGGCCAGATCTATAGATGATATAACCTCTGTAAAAAGACCATTTTAGCATCCAAACCCTCAAAGAGACAACAGTGAATCTCTATAAAGAGACCACCCATCTATTTCTACCATTTGAGGCCAACTTTCGGATGGTCTTAGTAGAGAGGTTCTATCGTAAATCAAAATCTAGTTTTCTATTGGACAATTAGAACCAATATACCCTATTTTGTCTTCACAAAATGAAGACATACAAAACAAAACGCATTTTGTTTTCAACAACAGCAATTACTTCAGCCATGCTTGGAATTCCTAATTTTGTCAGGTACCTGTTAGGCCACATGCTCGTGCATACACTCACCAACAGATATAGAAGAAGTTGAAGGGCAGGTGGTTAATTAAATGCAGTCTCTGTTGAAAACGTAATGGCATCATTCTATTTTTGTATAGCTTTGAAAGTCTTTTTTCCCCAACATTGTATAATCTTCAAACAGTTACGACGTTGACCTTAATTAAGGTAAGCCATGCCTAAAACCGTAAGCACTTATTACGACAGCTCGGTCGTTTCCGGAAAAAGTCTCAATCGCCTAATACCCTGATTTTGATCTCCAAACGAGGCCAGATGATCGAGTATAGCAGCCTACATCTGAGTCACTCGTTAGATTACATAGACCTAAATAAGAAAGGCTAGAAAATAATTTTGTACAAAGTGTGATATTGTTGGTGCCCCCCCCCACACACACACACACACACTATCAATAAGAGACAAACAGCATTGAAGCTCTACATAATCTACACTATGTTACTATTGCATCAGCATCATTGACTCCTGTATTTAGGTTGCAGCGATGAAACTGGTGGGCACTCCCCATCGAAACAATCACCATTGAAGACTTTAAAGTTGGATATCTATATGAGCTATGATTACAAGTCTTTGTCATCAAACACTGTTTACAGCAAAAGGTGATCGTCCGTGATTTAAACATAGTGTATAAAAGACAAAAACCTAAACTGCTGCTTGCAATTTGAATAAGCTATCAATAGTACACGTCGAATGTTTTTAGATTGCATTGTTCTATAAGATTATTTTCACTAAGATTTGCATGACTGCATCCAGTAATACGCCCGCCTAATAAAACCACCTCAATACAGAGATCACCTCCTTAATAAGACCATTTTCTTTCATGAAGAGACCGCTGTGAACCTCCACAAAGAGGCCCCCTCTCTATTCAAACCACTTTATGGCAACCGCCGGGTGGTCTAAATAGAGAGGCTCTACTGTATGTTTAGAGGTAATAAAGGCATTAGGTTATGCATAAATGCCATTTTAATCTCATTGTTGAGCATTCAAACTTCTAGCATTTCCCCTAGTATCAGACGATAAACAGGCCGTTATACAAGTCACGCGCCCAAATGATAATATTCCTGACTAATAACCCTTCAAGTACTGACAAAAATATGCACCTAAAAGGGCAGAATAAAGTGGTGCATTGCATTTTTACTTAGGCAGTAAGTTCAGTTGAATTTGGTATTTATTATTTAGAGTAGAATATCATTATTTCGATGTGGCTCATCTCGATTGTTCTGTTATCTCGATGTTAGTTTCATTTCCCGCCAACAAAATTATCGGTATCTCGAATATTAGCTATGTTGAGCGTTTGAGTGGTATCACTCTAGCTTCGATATAACGAGTTTCTATTGCACATTCTTAAAAGGAACATAAATACAAGAGTCCGCGCGGGTATGCTCTTGACGCTAACAAATGAACAGCAAAACTTTACCCGACGAGCAAAGCCCGAGAGATGTAGAAGTTAGAGAGTCAGCGACGCATACTAAACAACCATCTTCATAAATAACTCACAAAATAAGCTTTGTTTTGTGAAAATAACTTGCAGTTATAAGATAAGATAAGATAAGATAACTTTATTTCAGATGTATAATATACATCCATATATAACATAATAGTATATAAACATATGTACATAGATAGTATATTAAATACAGCTAAGAATACTGTTGTTGGACAGATCGATTAAAAACAAACAACTTTCTAGTCCAACTATTAAAACATTCAGAGGCAAAAGTAAAATAAGAAGAATTTAAAATGCATGCGACAAGCGAATTGTTGGATTTTTTAAGTCTTGTTTTAAAACTGAATACATTTTTTCGTAAAATGATATCTTAGTTTTAGTGTGTTGGATATATTATGAGTGATTCAATTACAGCGTGGTTATACGATGGGGGCGAGAAAGTTGCTAGTTTTTTATTATTTATTTTTATTTAAAAAAAAAAACTGATGAAAAACTCAAAACTTTAGCATGAAACATGTATGACACAGTTATCTTTTCTTTGTTTAGTCTTTCAAAAAAATACTTATTACGGTTAAAATATAGTAGTTTTAGCTACTATTCTATTTTAGCTAAAATCTCAGACTCATCTTTATCATTCATATCATGATTATGATATATATTTTATACTTTTATTGTAAACATAGATTTAGATTGTGACTTCCATTGATTGACAATATTATCAATACTTGGTATAATTACAACTAGAAATCGGTTTATGGTCCATTTTATGTTTGATATCATACTATATACAACTAGTAATCAGTTTATGGTCCATTTTATATTTGATTTTATGAACAACGTCCAATTACAGAACTTGATATAATAATGACCTCAATCAAATTACAGAATCAAAGATTTTTTATAGTATTAAGGTTATTTAACATTACAGTGTTGACTCAAATCAAAGATACCAGGTCATATCATAGTATATATACTTGTGACTAGAAAACAGTTCACGGTATAGTTAATGTCCAGTTTTATGACCCTCTGGTCACAGCACTTGACTTCAAGTAGGTTACGTAATCAAAGTTGTTGTTACTGTTGTTGTTACAGAAAACCTACAGTTTTATACAAATTAACCAATTAATCTCTTTGAAGATAACTGGTGTCTTGGAGGAATGAAAATGGTATTAGACAATGTTTTATTGTACCCCTCTTTTACTTACATTATAATATAATAGGTGATTATCCACTATAATAACAGGTTCATTACTTATGTTTCACTCTATCTGAAACCACTTGAGAAAAAGTGCAAAAAAGGATTAGAAAAGTCTACTAATTAATATTTATGATTAGGACATTTGATGCTGTGTGATTCGTTAGAAAGTGCTAATCATACATAGTAATGAGTGAGAAACTACCACTTATTAATAATTCATGATTGTTACTTTTCATGATCTTTGATTGGTCAAAACTAAAAGTGCCAAACAGCATTATTCAGGAGTTTGTTACTTTGGTACAAGTATGAAGCTTTGATTGGCTGAACAGCTACTCTATATTTGCCTGAGAGGATTAAAGGCTTGTTGGTTAAAGTACAGTTCATCTCCTTCATAGTATAACCACTATTAGGGAATATCAGTAAATGGACCATAACTACATTATTTGGGGGCATTAATGCATAAAATGCTATTTGGTATATTTTATAATTAGCCTTTTTTGTACTTAATTCGTTCATAATCCAAACTTGGAAACTGGGACACCCGCAGAGGATGTAGTAGTAGCAGTAGCAGTATATATGATTATATATGATTATACCCTATCTACATGGCCACAGATACATGTACATGAAATAGGTAAAAAAAATCATACTCGTCATAGGACAGGTATCCTGAAAAATATACGCATCATAACTAAGATTTAGTCAAAATCAACAAACTCCGTGTAAATCCCATTGAAATTGATGTCTTGGGTAACTGAGAATAATCGTCCATAGGACAAGTAACTCAATCTTTTTACCAGTCCAGTACATTGAGTTTTTGATAAACTCATACGTCATCCTGTGTGATGTCAGCTTGAAAAAGACCGCCTGACCGAGGTCCAAAATATTTGTTACGGTAAAAGACATTTATAACAATAGATGAGTTACATTTTTAGATAATACCAAAATTGTAATTATGACAAGAAAAAAAACACTGATGCATCAGTCTACCATGAACTGTATTGTGAACCATTTATTCATAGCAATGCCAAACATGGCAAGGGAGGAGTTTCATTTAAATGGTGACCCTTATTATAACTTTATTACACACACTTAATAAACATGGGACTCTGATTGGTTGAACACCAAAAGTACAAAAGTGTACAACTTTTTTAATCCCTTATGCAAAATGTCTATTATAGTTACATTTACATACATACATACATTTTTAATTTACATACATACATACATACATACATACATACATTTTTACATACATACATACATACATACATACATACATACATACATACATACATACATACATACATACATACATACATATATATATATATACATACATATTTTATACATACATACATATATATACATATATATATACATATATATATATATATATATATATATATATATATATATATATATATATATATATATATATATATATATATATATATATACCAAATACCATATTGGATCTTTTGTCCACTTTATACCAAAAAGATTATTATTCATTATGCTCTGCTGACCTTTGATATGTAAACCTTCAGTTTTTGAAAGATTTAAATTTAGCCCAGTTACTTTTGAAAAAACATTTTTGTACTGTGACTTATGTGCGAGCACGCCTAGCTACGTAATTACGAAAATAAAAAGAGATGACTGTTGTTAATTGTTAGCATACAAGATGCTAACAACTTTATTGAATAATTAGTTGGGGTACATAGAAGCGACACATGTGTACAAATAGAATACATGGAAAAATATGAATGCAATAGATAATAAATTACACTCAAATTAAACTAAAACGCAAAAATTAATAGGGTGGTGGTGGGGACGATGGAGGCAAATTCACGTGTTGCCTGTCTTGAAGTCCACATACAAAGAGATTGAAGCTAACCGGTTATGACCGGAACTGACCAATGTATTACTAACATATATTGAAATAAAGTTACGTGCGAAATTAGATTAAAAATAGGTCTCGGGCGACCAACAACAAATCCAAACTACATAAGTAAATTACAAAAAGAATTTTTTATATTTGATGAAAAATTATATGAACGGCTTCAAGGAATTTGGGGGTTTGATGCAAATCTTTCATAAACAGACTTTTGAGAAAGTTGCTAGTTATGCACAGGTATGAAGAAAGCTACTTCATAAATTCACGCACAACAAGGGATAATGATTTTGTTGTTTGTTTGTTTGTGGTTTTTGTTTGTTTGTTTGTTTTAGGGAGGGGGGGCACCTTGGAATCTCGGTGATTTCTGATACATTTTCTGATAGAGATGATTTTTAAAACCCGTTCACGAAAATGGAGGTCTTATTATCTGTACAGAAAAATTGTGGGTTCCTAAAACTCAATCACAGAGAAAAAAAGGAGGGGGTAGTCCTTAGCATTGTGATACCACATAGAAAGAGCCCCCGCCCGCCCCCTCTCCTGCGCACCCTATCACCCCATCATACAACCAGTTTGTAAACACGTATCAGTTGCTGTTTGTCCACCCGATTTCTCCTAGGGCATAACTTGATGTAATACGAGTTGTTATATGATTGAATATAAAAGTTTGAAACAAAGAACATGTGACACCAACGATATTATGAGATTAGCCAGGGGCAGTATTGCAACAAAATTGACATTCGAACATTCTGTGAATATTGATTTCAAGGATTATATAGTATCCGTATTCATTATCTTTGATTACATCATGGAGTGTGTCAGTGTCCTTCCGTGTAATAGAAAGTTCTGTAAATTAAAGAGAAAACAAACTGGCAAAAATATACCAGCAGTCTCATAGAAATGCTGTTATGCATAGTTACACAACTAATTAAAGGCATTCTGGTTAAATATCAACTTTCTAATTGTGTTTAGCAAGTTAATAGGTTATATCCTTTGTCCATCAAAGAGTTATATAAAAGTAAGAAAAATGCAGATGGTTTTTAATTAACATGCATTTCAAATCCAATTCATTAAAATAAAAATCATGTTTTGTGTAGTTTTTATGTGAATACTTGTAGCATTGCAACTGAAACTAGGTCGTCCGTTTTAACTAGTTTCATTTTTTATCCCCAGGCAGATTTTTTGACAATCAAGTTTTAACATCAACAAGCTATTTGTTATGGGATGTGCCTTTACCTGCTATATGATGCGGGGTGGCCAAAAGTCACCTGGCTGTCCTAAACTATGTTATTCATCATAAATTTAACAAAAAAGGATATGGGAAACTAAGATGAACACAACATATAATTAATATGAGTGAAGACAACCTAAATTCCCTAAAGATAGTTATAATACCAATATAGAGTTGCAATCCGATGGACAGAGTTTCCTCCTTGAGGGATGTGCCTTTCTCTATGTCACTTAAGCTGAATGAATGTGTAAGGGAAGTTCTGTTAGTCGACGACGTCACAGCAAAGAACCTGTTGAGTTGAGATAGACTCACTACATTGCAAAAGGTAGACGCAGAGTGGCAACTTAACAATTGGCTTATTTGACACGAAACTCAATTTAAGCAACTGTTTGAATTGAGTGCTTTTGAGTGCAAATCTACATTTAAGTGGAAGCGGCACCTCTTTTAAATTACCACCCAGAAAGGCGGGGTATCTTGATTTGAACATGTTCGCTTTTCATTAGTTAAGTTGGTACATTGTCCAGAAAGGGTGAACATTGCTCAGACAGTCTTTGCTCTTGCGGTAGACCGTAAACTGTGACAAAGTAACACATAACGTCACCTCGCACCCAACACTGGTCTGCTACCATAAAATGTTAACACCGTAATCTGTCCGTAAATCGTAACCATGCCGGGGAATAACGAATGTCTTATCCTTTGATGTTTGCCAGCCGTAAACATGAAATGCCTCCATTACTCTTGATATGCACATTTCTGAAACTCGGCCTAGTCTGTGTAGGGCAGTGGGAAGGACACCAATTAGAGGGGGAGCTTGAAGAGTAGATGCATGGACACGTGGCCGACAAAGAAGCGGTCAAGTTTGCGTCTTTACTGTGCCCGTCCACCCAGTTCATGCTGTTATTGCGTTGTTATCGCGTCGAACTATTGTGGATGTGGTTTGGTTTAAACAGGTTTTAATGCAATGAAAATATATACAATGGATTGGGCAGCAGCTAAAATAGGATATAAGCATTTGCATGGGAAAAAATAAAATAAAACTACATTCACACAAACACGCACGCACACATTTACCCCTATTCAACAGGTAATAATATAATGTTGGATATCATTAAAATCTACTGGAATCTTCTAAATGTCGATGAATATTGACTGTTTTTATAATCAAATTCATCATATCCCTCTAGTAATATTTTGTGGACTGGTTTCTTATTCCATTTGTTCATATTCTTGTTCGGGAGCACTATGTCCACATTTCCCTAGACATTTCTTAAAGCTGCAGTCACACAGTCCGATGTTGAAACCGAATCAATCATGATTTTATAGCCATTATCAATTGGACAAAGTTGTCTCGTCTTCACGGACATGGTTTAAAACGTGGACCCATTTTTGACCAGGAACTCTCATCTCCCACATCACAGTCAAATTCGGAGATGAGTATTCTTGATTATAAGACTTAGGCGTAAGCACGCGTCAAATTGACCCTAAATAAATGTTCAATATTGGCAAGTGATGACACGAGCCCTGGACCAGGCACAATCTTGCGGAAATCACACTATTTGTGTATTGGGTTTGAATTTCACTAATTTGGTTACTTTGTTGCTCACGGAAGGTTCAGTGAATATACTTAAGCGAGGGGCACATTCCACCGCAAGGTGGGTCTACAGCCAGTCTACGACCAAAGACGCATAGAAATCGTAACGATCCGTGAGTGTACAGTGCGGCGAACGTACGTTTTTTCAAGGCCGTACGGTGGTCGTAGAAGACGTTTGGCTTGCCAAACTTCTTCTACGACCACCCTGCGTCATGGCCTAACCGTAAGGAAGCAGTGGGGAGACCTTACGTGAAACTCAGAGGATTTAACCGCACGTTGTCGGCAAAGACACAGTACCGGGGCCGTGCGTTCCCTGCACCATGAACGTGCGGATCCCGTACTTTTGTAATCACACGGAACGTCGAGCGTAAGTTGTACCCGAGTACATCGCATGTTCTATGCAAGTTGATCTCACGGCCACCTCAATAAAAACCACTCCCTGTCTCGACGCATTCCTAACGCACGGGGCCCGTGCGTATGTGCCCACAACTGTACTTTTGTCAATGCATGCGGAAAACGCCGTAGACGCCGCAGACCTCAACACGCCTTGCGGCGACTACCGCCGCAAGGTGGACTGTGCCCCTCGCCTAACCTACAGACTGCACCGGGAAGTATCAGTCACGCGTCTCATATTGGCAATTCTTGTCTTTTACTAAAGCGGATCATATATAATTCAAGATAAAATTTCAAGATTTAAAGATCATTATATTACTATTGTCGTGTGCAAGCATCACAAAGACAATGAACACGGCGATAAAAAGGTCAAATAACAAACAACGAAATAAATACGTGTTCAATGAGATGGTTACATAACAAAATCTCATGCAAATAGATATTGGATTATACAACTCTCCAGAAATTGTCATAAAAAGAAGCAAAAAGACACTAATTTTCTGCATTATTTCCCATGACTTGGTGCCAAAACCAGAACAAACAATACTAATTTGCTGCTCTTGAGATCTGCCATTGTGTGCCCTTATTTGATTAGGGGCTGACTGCTCACAATATGTTATGATTGGACGAACATGGTTGTTCACTCCAGAACCATTCTATCGCCATGCTACTCTCATCCATGTGGGAGTTTAAGGTCGACAATCTTTTGTTCATTTAGTGAGGTAAATAGCCAGGACAGAGATTTTTCCCACCATGCACTTGAGTACTTTATGGATAACACGTGCTTTTAGGGTTCTACTTATCTAATTTCGTTATATTTTAAGCAATCTGTGCAAAAGTCAAGCTATTCTTAGGGCAAAAGTAATGGTGGGGTGTGAGTGAGCTGTGTCGTGTCTTCTTCGAAGCTTGTTTGGTCTTCATTATGAACCTTTTTGCTATAATTCATTAAATGAAAGGATATGGGGTAGCATTATTAAAGTTTAACTTGGTAGTCTATTAGCATTCAGCATTTACTAATTCAATCTAAATCATTAGTGTCACCTTTTAAACCTGAAAGTGTCACGGTCAAAATAATGCCACTAATTTGCAAATGCTGCGGCATTGCCAACAAAAAATTAGAAGCTCCTGGGAAAAAATGCCAATAAATCATCCTGTTATAAATATAAAAAATGACATCCGGCACTTATAAATGTCCGTGCTATATAAAAGTCTACTTTAGGTCATAAAGCGCTCTCCTGTTTAATTAAAAACGTACACTATTCTCATGATGGTATACGGCAACTATCTTCGGAGCTCCAAATATAGATGACTTCCGCTACTGATATTTTATTCTTATAAAAAGTTAGTGCTACACCTTGGTAACGATCAGATGACATTTTATATTAAACTCCTTTTACGTGCAAATTTTGTGTTCCACTACATGTTTAAAAGCATTGGTTTTGCTGGGATTTTTCATGCGCAAATTTCTTATGATGCAAACAAACACCAAGAAAGTTCATCGTTACGGTGTTCCATTTAAAACATTATCTTTTAAAAAGGGATATTTTACTTAAGATGCCCCCCCACCCACACACACACACACAAACACACACCCATTTCACTGTCAGGACCTGGATGAAAACTGGGTTAAGACTTGTCAATTTTCGAGCTCTTGACCTGATCGGACCTACAAGGGACTTTGTCGAGTTCTAGTCCCTATCTAGGCTTGTTAGTCGGGAGCTAGTCCAATTCTGGCCTTGGCCAAAAGTCTCCATGGATCCGTGACATCCACCCCGACATTTTAGTTGGACTGCATATAAGTCAAACAAGACTAAAAAAATAATAATACTTGTCTGGATCATGTATGGACCATGTATGGACCATATCTAGACCTTGTCTCTATTCCCTTTTAGCTCTAGACTAGGTCACAACTTCCACTGTCGTAAACAGCATCAAAACCAGGTTACCACGTGTCAAGTTTTCTTGGTCTAACATGTCGACATGGCAAAGGCTGTTTCATGAATATTTCCAAAGGAATCCCGATACTGCATTATTCACGAGAAATGGCATGCATGCGCAATTCTTATCAGATGACGTGCTTTGAAGGCATGTACAGTGGTTGGAGTTTGAAAAAACAGCAGCAGCAGCAGCAGCAGCAGCAGCAGCAGCAGCAGCAGCAGCAGCAGCAGCAGCAGCCACCACCACCGCCGCCAACAACAACAACAACAACAACAACAACAACAACAACTCCCCATGTATCTCTGCGTAGGAGTATTTTTGCACATCAGTGAGACATACACTTTTCACGTGGAGATAGACGATGTATAGAGCTTATCATGCAATGCTGTTATACACAGTAATAACTTCTTGCTTGCAATTAGGTTTTATGCCATCGTATACATAAACTGTACGTCGTATATTCATAATAGTGTGCTTTCCTTTTATGGTGTGCAGTTATCTGAATGTGTATGTCAAAATGTCCATGTAGAATCATTCTAGGGTCAGAAAAGAACCAGTCGGTGGTATTTTAATGTATTTGCCATAAAAACAATGCTCCAAAATTCTCACGTGATGATTATTTCTAGCATACGTGATTAAAATGTATGAGGGAGTTGTGAGCTTAAAAAGAATGTCAAGTTCAATATAAAAAGTCGTTAATATAGATGTCTCATGCATAACTGTTTCCAATTCTCCTTACCAGGCTAAATTCTAAAAGGTTCCCAGTCTGTGCTGGGGTTGTGTGGCACCTTTTGCAGCTAGGCAACTTTGGGTGTATTAGGGATGATGTATATTTTGTCACGCTCCGCAAAAGTGGACCATTGGTCTCTTTTTTTACTAGCCCCCCTTTCCCCTTGGTGATATGCCCTAAATCTTGATTGTGAATTGTGAATGCTTGTATTTAAGTTTTTAAGTGCGTGAAAGGTGATGCAACCTATTATTGGTGACTGGTGATCTGTTCATTACGAGGGTAGTGATTGATGATTTGCCCTAAATCTTGAGCGTGAATTGTGAACTGCCTGTATGTAAGTGTCAAATGTGATGCAACCTATTCAATTACAATTCCTGATTACTGGTGAAAGACAATAAAATGTATCGGCGACAGGTATTTAGGAAAAAATGTTGGTGAATGTTTTTTTTTTCATCAAGGCTATATACCTCCCTCACCATTACCCGCCTCACGAACAAAACGCTTTTCTTCACCCCAGACACAACACTGTGTAACTATTTATTGCGTCGTATCAAAGGAACCTGTCGTGACCGTTGTTATGGCCTCTGCAACGAGCATAAACATAAAAACACCTAACTCGCAATCTGTCTTACTTCTGCAAAAAGATTGTCGGTGAATACAAGGAAAGCTTTAGAAATGAATTATAGACATCTTAACAACCAGTGCTCTGACCCCGTGGCCTAGGAAACAGGAAAGGGTACATATTCTAGTGCACCTTGAGAGTATGGATTCTTTTTCTCCACTTATGGCTATCATGAGTGACACCAATGGCAGATCCTCTTGATCCAGTCAAGAGTGAACCGTTATTCTCATCTGCCAGCAGAAATGCAGTGGGACCTGCCTTATTATGTGCACACTTGCAGAAGCAGCTCATGAAAGTGTCAGCATTAAGACAATGTACACAGGTTGTCGTACAACAGGGGACTTAAATTCAGCTATGCATGTCCTAAAACTTTTTGATTATAGTATGAATGCTGACCGTTCATGGTACCGACTTGCATTATTTTCATCTTTGCTCGTACATCGCAACAGCACTTCCCGGTGGAAGATGCTCACCAATGGTTTTATATTCCAATAATGTACCATTAATGAGTTTATAAGAATTATTTATCACACTATGATCATCATTGTATCAAACGTGTAGGAATTGGACTTGAATGCGATTGAAATGAGAGCACGGCAAACCTTTATTATGAAGTTCGAAGGTCATAATTTGCCAGAGAGGAACAATTAAGTAAATAACATACAATTTGCCTTATTTTCTCTCAATTTGTTGAATTTGTTGTTAATCTTGTAGAGAGTAATTGTGATAGTGATGATTCTAAGTAAACCAACATCCAAACATAGGAATTTACGAAAGTTTGCAATATCACTGCCTCCCTCTCAGGCAACGCATAATTTTCAAGATTCTAACACTTACTTTCAATTGCCTCACTGAACTTGCACCATATTACCTGTCTGAACTCTTACAACCATACTCACCACCTAGATTACTGCGGTCATCAAATAACCGATTGCTTAAAGAATTTAGATCAAGAACCAAATCTTATAGTGATGGAGCATTTAAAACGTACATGAACATTTAGTGGAATTTACGCTAGATAAATTGTATTGTATTGTATTGTGTTGTATTGTATAACATAGAAGAAATATAATAAAATCAATTTTACTTTCCCCTACAATTGAAGTATTTACAAAGACAGTTATGACAGTGAAGCCATTTGTTTATTAGATGGATGGTTTGCACTTCCTTTGGTTGTCTTAGAACCAAGAATATAGTTTGTGAATTTATGAGTCCAAAAATAATGAGAATGATGGTTAAATGTCTCCGTCAGGAAAATGCTGATGAATAAGTCCAAAGAACAACACATTGCTCAAAACCTTTGTGTTGTAACAAGACCTATCATGTGACGTCACAAACACTTTTAAAGGTCAAGGATCCTATTGTTGGATGCCAAGCCAGAGACGGATGACAGTTTTTCCTTTAATTGTGATGAGTGAGAATCATTTCTGTACAAAGCAACAATGGTAGTACAATATATAAAAGTTATTATAGGGTGGTGGTGTCACTATATACAAAATGCCTAAAAAGAAGCTTTTCTTTTTAAAGGTCGTGTGCACTTTTGTTCCTATTTTGGCACAGTTTGCATCCTGAGATTTGGGGTGCTGATACACATGTACAAATGTGGTTTTATTTGTAAAGGAGATGGTCTCATTACGTGTACAGGAGTTGTCATAATGCAGAGATTGTCATTTATAAAGATAAATCCAGTTTTGATTGGTTTCACGGCATATTCGCGCTTCGTAGTTTACTGCGTGTATATATTGTTTCTCATTCCATTATTCCATGTAAGCTATTTTTGTGGCATTTTCCCCACATCCCACAAATTTCAGCCTTTTTTTACATGTACATTCCACTTCCTTTATTTGAAATCACACATCACTCTTTTTAGGTCTAGTCTTTTTTCCCGCGTCTCTCTAATTCGCCCTCTGGCTCCACATCCTTCTTCCTTCTAACAACCCCCCACCCCCCCCTATATAGACTCATATCTAGGTGATAAAATGCTGCTCTCCACGCACCAGACAGTACACAAAAACGTTCAACAGGGCAACAGGGCTTTAACTACCTTAATTTGTGTCTATTTCTGACAAAGTGCAAGTTAACAATAGCCTTGACACATTTGCATCTGACCTTTGTACAAAATCCCATTAAACGAGCATTGAAGGTGGATTTTATGTAAGTGACATGATCACAGAATCACATGCAGACCTATGACAACGAAGAGTTAACTACCCACAGCCGTTAAACAACGGGGTTTGCATGTTTCTGTTATAAACATAGAATGTAATTCTTTAATGAGGGTATAAAATGTCATTTTTTATAGACAACCATGCTGGGTAATACTCTGTGTGACTACAGTGCTCGTGTGACCAATGGGCTGACAAAATAGTAGTCTCAGCTGAAAACTTTGTGTATTTTAACTTCAGCACTCAGTTAAAAGGTACACTATAACCGCATAAACTATAGAAAGAATGCATTCGTACAGCATAGAAATCATGTACAGCAGTTGATCCATATAGTGGAAGAAAATGATGGGCGGGGTCATCCTAGATTTGGAACACACAACAGGGGGCACTACTGTACAATTCAGGTGTGCGCGTAGGTCTACGTGTATACAACACTGTGTAACTATTTATTGCGTCGTATCAGCGAACCTGTCGTGACCGTTGTTATGGCCTCTGCAACGAGCATAAACATAAAAACACCTAACTCGCAATCTGTCTTACTTCTGCAAAAAAAGATTGTCGGTGAATACAAGGAAAGCTTAAGAAATGAATTATAGACATCTTAACAACCAGTGCTCTGATCCCGTGGCCTAGGAAACAGGAAAGGGTACATATTCTAGTGCACCTTGAGAGTATGGATTCTTTTTTCTCCACTTATGGCTATCATGAGTGGGGAATTAATGGCAGATCCTCTTGATCCAGTCAAGAGTGAACTGTTATTCTCATCTGCCAGCAGAAATGCAGTGGGACCTGCCTTATTATGTGCACACTTGCAGAAGCAGCTCATGAAATCGTAAAGCATTAAGACAATGTACACAGGTTGTCGTACAACAGGGGACTTAAATTCAGCTATGCATGTCCTAAAACTTTTGATTATAGTGCATGAATGCTGACCGTTCATGGTACCGACTTGCATTATTTTCATCTTTGCTCGTACATCGCAACAGCACTTCCCGGTGGAAGATGCTCACCAATGGTTTTATATTCCAATAATGTACCATTAATGAGTTTATAAGAATTATTTATCACACTATGATCATCATTGTATCAAACGTGTAGGAATTGGACTTGAATGCGATTGAAATGAGAGCACGGCAAACCTTTATTATGAAGTTCGAAGGTCATAATTTGCCAGAGAGGAACAATTAAGTAAATAAACATACAATTTGCCTTATTTTCTCTCAATTTGTTGAATTTGTTGTTAATCTTGTAGAGAGTAATTGTGATAGTGATGATTCTAAGTAAAACCAACATCCAAACATAGGAATTTACGAAAGTTTGCAATATCACTGCCTCCCTCTCTCAGGCAACGCATAATTTTCAAGATTCTAACACTTACTTTCAATTGCCTCACTGAACTTGCACCATATTACCTGTCTGAACTCTTACAACCATACTCACCACCTAGATTACTGCGGTCATCAAATAACCGATTGCTTAAAGAATTTAGATCAAGAACCAAATCTTATAGTGATGGAGCATTTAAAACGTACATGATCATTTAGTGGAATTTACGCTAGATAAATTGTATTGTATTGTATTGTGTTGTATTGTATAACATAGAAGAAATATAATAAAATCTAATTTTACTTTCCCTACAATTGAAGTATTTACAAAGACAGTTATGACAGTGAAGCCATTTGTTTATTAGATGGATGGTTTGCACTTCCTTTGGTTGTCTTAGAACCAAGAATATAGTTTGTGAATTTATGAGTCCAAAAAATAATGAGAATGATGGTTAAAATGTCTCCGTCAGGAAAATGCTGATGAATAAGTCCAAAGAACAACACATTGCTCAAAACCTTTGTGTTGTAACAAGACCTATCATGTGACGTCACAAACACTTTAAAGGTCAAGGATCCTATTGTTGGATGCCAAGCCAGAGACGGATGACAGTTTTTCCTTTAATTGTGATGAGTGAGAATCATTTCTGTACAAAGCAACAATGGTAGTACAATATATAAAAGTTATTATAGGGTGGTGGTGTCACTATATACAAAATGCCTAAAAAGAAGCTTTTCTTTTTAAAGGTCGTGTGCACTTTTGTTCCTATTTTGGCACAGTTTGCATCCTGAGATTTGGGGTGCTGATACACATGTACAAATGTGGTTTTATTTGTAAAGGAGATGGTCTCATTACGTGTACAGTTTGTGTAGGGACAGAAGAAAACAAAATAATCTTCAATGGTTTATTAATATAAATGAAATATAGCACTACATTCAAGCATTTTACTTGTCTGAATTCATAATAGTACAAACGTACTAAAACTATGTAACCTCCACCTTGAAATACAAAACATTAAAACATATTATAAGTAAAAACTATACATATAACACTCTACCTACGCCTGTATTAATTGCATATGTATGCTGATAGGAACGTACTAGTAAACAGATGAAACATTCCTAACCTTTTACATTTACGTGAAATAATAAAACGTAGAATAACATAAACATATAAAAACGTACATTACCTTGAACATATAAAACACACCTTTGTTACAAGTACAATAACTACAAACAGATGGGCATTTGGGGGACACATCCATTGAAGCATTTTGATGACGTACCTCACTTCATTTTTGGGGTGATGTGTCCCAGACACTTTCCCACATGAGTGAAGGTCCTGAATGAATCCCCCAAAAAGGAGCAGAGTATGTGGGTTAGTAAACACCGCCCAACCATACAGGAAACCTCATGAAAGGTACCAGTATGACGCATGTACAGGGGAAATTGGCTGCTATCCCCACGTCATAAACGCGACATACATCTCATGATTACACTGCAGACTTGCGGTGATAAAGGGAGAGAATATTAGTATATTGTAACCATTAGTCACTCTAAACATCCTAGATTGACTTCTTCAATCGATGCATGGCACCATGCCCACGGCCAATCAAGTGTTTTCACGAGTAACCAATCTTTACAATGTCAAAGTTATAGACCAATAGCGACGTTGCGCTAGCCAGACGACAACTGAGACGGATCCCATCCAGTGGGATTGCTTGACCTGGGGTCACTGCTCATAAACTCCGCAGGAATTTGGCACTATTGGTATAAGCAAAGGTAGGAGGAGGGCAATGCGGTTAATTCAATTCTAAAGGGCTGCACTTGCTATGAGCATCAGCAATAATGCTCTTTGGTGTATGAATATACAGCTTATACACGTCGGAATGCCATCTACCCAACACATTAATAACTGAATCTGGTATTTGTTTCTTACATGATTCTGTAGCCATGCCCTTACGTAAAGAATGACCGCTAAACATCTTATCATTAACACCTACACCTCGGAGCAGTAGCCTCAAATGATTTAAATACACTGAACGGGTTAATGGATCTCTTGAGGGCATGATAAAGAGGTGAGAATTTGGGTCAGATATGAGAATTACTACTAGAACGACGCTCACAGAAGTGACGCTAGCAAGTTGTGATTTTGGCGCTAGCTTGTAGCTAGACTAGTAGGGGAAAACGGCGTCAGCGTCGCTGTTTCTCTGTCATCACAAACCAAATAAAATCACGGATTTTATGACGAGAGTTGTCATAATGCAGAGATTGTCATTTATAAAGATAAATCCAGTTTTGATTGGTTTCACGGCATATTCGCGCTTCGTAGTTTACTGCGTGTATATATTGTTTCTCATTCCATTATTCCATGTAAGCTATTTTTGTGGCATTTTCCCCACATCCCACAAATTTCAGCCTTTTTTTACATGTACATTCCACTTCCTTTATTTGAAATCACACATCACTCTTTTTAGGTCTAGTCTTTTTTCCCGCGTCTCTCTAATTCGCCCTCTGGCTCAACATCCTTCTTCCTTCTAACAACCCCCCCACCCCCCACCCCACCCCCATATAGACTCATATCTAGGTGATAAAATGCTGCTCTCCACGCACCAGACAGTACACAAAAACGTTCAACAGGGCAACAGGGCTTTAACTACCTTAATTTGTGTCTATTTCTGACAAAGTGCAAGTTAACAATAGCCTTGACACATTTGCATCTGACCTTTGTACAAAATCCCATTAAACGAGCATTGAAGGTGGATTTTATGTAAGTGACATGATCACAGAATCACATGCAGACCTATGACAACGAAGAGTCAACTACCCACAGCCGTTAAACAACGGGGTTTGCATGTTTCTGTTATAAACATAGACTGTAATTCTTTAATGAGGGTATAAAATGTCATTTTTTATAGACAACCTAGCTCGGTAATACTCTGTGTGACTACAGTGCTCGTGTGACCAATGGGCTGACAAAATAGTAGTCTCAGCTGAAAACTTTGTGTATTTTAACTTCAGCACTCAGTTAAAAGGTACACTATAACCGCATAAACTATAGAAAGAATGCATTCGTACAGCATAGAAATCATGTACAGCAGTTGATCCATATAGTGGAAGAAAATGATGGGCGGGGTCATCCTAGATTTGGAACACAAAACAGGGGGCACTACTCTGTACAATTCAGGTGTGCGCGTAGGTCTACGTGTATCACCCCAGTTCTGTGGCAATATAATGTATAAAAAGAACTAAAGTGATGTGCCTGTAGTTTTGCTGGGTGTCGTGTATGAATTGACGCAGCTGAAGCTGGACTTTGTTGAAGTTTAACACAGACAGATCCATGGGGGCCACAGAGCACACGCTTCCCATATCTTCCAACAAAATGTAAATTTTAATAATTTATCTTATGGATAATGACATTGAAGAGGTAGACTCTCATACCTATCTAGGTTTACTCTTTCCAAAAAATATTAAGTGGTCGTCTCATATAAAGTTGCATTAAGGCATTAAGAGCACGCAAAAGACTTAATTTAATGCAGCCGTTAAAATTAAAAGTAGACAGAAAGTCTCTTGGGGTTGTGTATTTGAGTTTGTTCTTCCGTCTGTGGAGTCTGCTAACATAGTCTGGGGTGGGAGCAATGACTGTCAGTTGCAAAAATTAGAAGATTCGATTTATGCAATGTGTCTAATTACGGGAGCAACACAAAGTCTTCCTCTCAGAGTCTATATAATGAACTAAACTATGGTATAAAAAGGAAAGAAAGGATAGTTTAGCCATGGTGTTCAATATTGTCAATAACAGTGCCCCATCTTGCCTTGGTGACAGACTAACACGTCTTAATGAACCTCGTCATCGGTCTGCTCGTTACAGACACAGGGTTGAGTTCCCTTATGTAAAACTGAAACTTTTAACAAATCATTTTTCCACGAACCATAAAGATGTGGAACTCATTATTCAATGAAGTTTGCAACAGCACCACTATTACCAGCTTTAAAAATAACTTTGAAATAGATAGGTCTGATCTACAGCCACGTGCACTCTACTATTATGCCGACAGATAGTCTAGTGTTCACTGCACAAGAATGGTGATATGTTGTAGCAAGGTACGATTTGACCTGTGCAATAAGATGTTTATAAACTATAGTCCGACTTGTGAGTGTGGTACTGAAAATGAAGATGCACGCCACTTTTTCTTTGACTGTCCTCTACATGTGGATGCTCGCAATGAGCTACGCACAAGTCTTAGCACATCTCATGCCTTTAAATATTAGGAGTTATTATTTGGCAAGCATGATATTGATATTGAAAGTAACCACTTGATCTGCTATGCTGTTCGCCGCTTGTTATTTTACAATCAAGAATCTTTATGTAGTTCAGTTACAGTGTAAGTACGAGGATTGTTCTGTTGACCATCTCCCCAACAATTCTCTTCATGAAGTCAATTTAACTCGACGTTCAATACCTCATTTGGGATGTCTTCTCTCCCACGCACACAAGACCAAGGGCAAACAAAACTCTAAAGATCATAAAATATTTGTTTAACTGTTGATCAATTGCAAATGAAGTATTTATTAAACCCAATTTTTGTGTTGTTTTTTACAACTCACAGTACGAACCCCGTGGAATTAACTGGCTGTGCCCCTTGGCCGTTGCCAAAAACATGGATCTTATAGATTTGTAGTCTATTATTATCCAGTAAATGTAAAGATCTATAGCTACCTTATCTTTCATCAGTGTCAGATGAAAATCTAAATATCTTGTGAACTAAAGAGGACGTTAATAAAAAAGAAAAGACTGAGATATGTGTTAAGCGACTGAGATATGTGTTAAGCGTGGTGCAAAGCCTATCGTTTAGCTAATGGGATGAAATAACTGGGTGGGACTTCCTCCACTTGCGTCGCAGGAGTGCAAATAAGAGGGAAATTAGCTGAATTAAGCCCCCGCTGTTATCTTCAGACACGATTAGTGTAATGTGTACCTGCATGTGACCAACGTTCACACGTGCGAACGTTTGTGGCGTACATGTATGTATGTTGCCTAGGGTTTGTTTGGGTTATTTTTATAATTGATATATATATAAAATTTACAATCATGAAGGCTTTTATAAAAGTAGTTAATTGCCATTTATGAGTTTTTCTATATCGTTTGAGCGTTTACAATTGACGTAACCACATTTTGGCATTTTCTGACCCCACCCCCCATGTCATACAACAATTGCGGGTCAACGATAATATATTTATGATAATGCGATTTATGAACAAACATGCCAACAAATACAAAGCATTTATTTTATCGCCATCCTTTGTACTACAACCTTAAATATCAATTGAACCTTGATATATCCTTAATACAGCCCCCGTCAACTTTAGTGGTGACGTCCCCCCCGTCAACTGTCGTAAATTTTGCTGACCCCTCCTCCAGGGTTGACGTCATGTGAGCGCTCCTCCCTTATTTGACTTGCATTGTTACATGAAGCACATTATATTTTCACACTCTGTGCAATGAAATTAAAATTAAGCCCGGGTCACACAGACCCGAATGTTAAAGCTGAATTAATCATGATAATAATGATAAGTACATTGTCTGGTGATTTGAAAAGGCGCAATCATATTTTCCTCCATGTATTTCTCACTTTGTACTGCACAAGTATAACGTCAAGCCTAAACATTCGTGAATCTCAGACTGTTAATTGACCTTTTTCTGTGAAACAATAGCTTCCTGTTTACAAAGTTGAAGGCTGCAATTCCCATTCTGGATGCAGTCAAATCCGTTAATAGATCACGAGCTGTTGCTGGTGTTGGAAAGGTGAGGGTTGGATTACAGTGTATGCCCACGACCGATTACCGTGCAATTATTTAGCAGGTGGCGCTTAAGTGTCATAGTTCAAAATGGCTGCTAATGATGGGTTTCCAGGAAGGAAGTGGTGATGCATTACAACGTTGCAGTGGTGTGTATAGAGGAATCTCCCATTAGAACCGCTTCTATAAAAAGACAATCTTTCTAGTACGACCATTGTTTCGGTCAAAAGGCTTCATATAGAGATCAACGCTAACATACATGAAATCTGCACTTTATACTACTTAAGGCCAGTCCCATAGTCTACCAGTGGTGGTCTTAATGGAGAGGTTCCACGGTATGTGAATAGGTGTGTTTTGGTCCTGGTCAGCTTTGAAAAGAAGGTATCATATTGTTTCAAATGATCTAATAAAACAGTGCATTTCATGCTTCCCTGAACCTTGGCTCACTAGATCATGAATGGATATTCATAGCCTATTAGAAGGGGATAGTCTGAGGTGGACTCAATTAGTGACGGTGTCTATTTGACGGTTTGCGGTTGTCGCTTTATGAAGACTTAACATTACAAAATCAGTCTTATTATAGAGCTGGTCTCTTTATAGAGGTTGGTCTTGATTGGAGGTTATTCTGTAGTATCCATAGGCAGATTCAGGTTTTTGGAAATGGGGGCGCACATAAAGAAAAGGGGGGCGCACTTACGGGATTTCATGAAAAACCCTATGAAAATGAAGTATTTTGGTGGGAAAAGGGGGGCGCAGGGGGCGGCCCCCGCCCTGGATCTGCCGATGGTATCAATAATCTACATCTTTTAGTCATATTTCATTTAACTTCTACTGCCTTTCGACTCCTGTGCTTCGACTGATTCTCAAAACTTTCATTACTTTTAAATAAGAATGCAGATTGAAACCATTTTACCCTTTATTTTAAATTATGTGGGGGAGATTTTGTGAAGTGAGCTCATGTACTAGCGTACATTGCCCTCTTATTTATAGCTGATCATAAGATTAACATATAAAAGGCTGTCATGTTGGAAACCCAACGCAGCCAATTATTCCTATTAATAGTTTCCTGTTATTGTTTTTGCTATTTGAACCTTCACAGCCTCGTTGTAGGAAACACCTAGTACATCATTTTTGATTGGCCATAACTAAATACGCATGACTGGCTTTGTATTTCAAAGATTAATTTTCATTGGCTGTTTGACAGGAATGTCAAATTACGTGCCATTTTCGTGCTTCAGTCTAATGTCGTCACTGAGCTGCTCGTTATGACAGTTCTACTCCATGTTACTAGCCACACAAGTAGAGCATTTAGATTCATATAAAAATTTATCTTTTTATAATTTCATTTCTATGGCTGTACTCGTGAAGCTGTCTTTTTTGTTACGATAATATCTGCAATTTTAAGACCGCAAATACGCTAGTTTCTTCTGAACTATGACGGTATTTATCAAGTTCCTAACAAGACGTGTTAATCTAGCATATTAAAGAGTGACATTTAACGAAATTACAACTGTAAATGACTGCAACTAGTAGTCGATAACGTCAGACTAACAACATGTAATTTCTATTTAATTGTGCTAATAGAAAGACAGACTGGTACTCTTCTTTTTATAGATAATGGGAAGGAATTGTGTTCAGGTTAACAGGTTAACAACTAAATTTGGGTTTGATCACACGGTCTGATTATTTGTGTGTTTGATTATTTGTTCGTTCGTTATCTGTTGTCCCATATTAATGCATTAGAACCTCCAATTAGGAATACCTCTATATAGAGACCATGTCTACAACAACGCTTTTTTCTAAGTCCAAAGCCTTTATAAACAGACCGTTTCAAATCTCCATAAAGAGCCATTTTAATACACAAAGTGTGATGGTTGAATTGATGGGAGTGGGTGAACATGGATTCTTAAAAGTGGCGGATCCAGGAGGGGTGGTGAAGGGTCCCAAATCTCCCTTACCTGCGAAGCCCCAGAACCCCAAACTTGTGCCACGACACCCACGCAAATATCCACACATATCTAGTATAATCTCTCATAAAGGTCAGTTCTGAGACTGTCCTCAAGAAGTGTTGAGAAATGGTGTCATTACGGGGGTGTAGAAGTCTCTCTATAGAAGTGACCATAATAGGAGGTTCTACTGTACCTCTCACAAAATACATGTAAAACTCTGCCTTCCATACCTTCAACAGCTTTATGATGTGGTGTAGCAGGGATGACAAATTGTTCTTACTCGATGCACGTACATGCAAGAACATAGGGGTTAATTTACTCCAAGGACTATGCACGTTGTTTGGCACGCGCCACTATAAGTGTTTATGAGTAGACGGAAGCACGGAAACAGAAGAGGATATTACTGGGGGAAGATAATATACTACACCGGTGAGGGTAGTCTGTCGTAATATGATAGACTTCTCTTCTGTTGCGATATCCTGTTTTTTATTAGTATTCATCAAGTATTTGATTATGTAACTGGGATGTGTGTGCGACTATGGAAATGTTTGGGGAATGCATGATCAGATTAATTAACGTTGGTATTATTTGAGCATAAATTTATTACATACAGAAGAACTTCCATTTAAGGTCACCTCTGTGGTAAGACCATTTCTGACGGTCCGAAAAACTTCATAAAGGGACCAAAATGAACTTCTGTATAGAGACCACCTCTCTATCGAGATCAATTGTGGTCTGTGTCTCAATAGAGGTCGACTGTACGTATATAATCACTATTGTGTAGACATTGTTATCAAACACATCAGCAAAACGTCTGCTTACTGGTGGGTTTTCTAAGAACAAATTGAATAAGTTAAACAAAGGTTATGATTAAAAATGATAACTTACTGGAGAAATATTTCATTCTTTAAATTGACAGAAGTATTAGTACGCAGTTTTTTGTTTACGACGGTAGTAATTGGGGCAAACTAGACTTATAGTCCGCTTGCTTTGCTTTTCATCTAAGCCTTGAGAGAAAGTTGCATATAAATAAACCTATACTCACCCAATGCTAGTCCGAGCGACGCCCACAAAGAAACTTGCCGCAGAGTTACTTTTCTCCCAATGGAATATCGATTATAATTAGCTTTAATTGTTACCTATAAATTGCTCCACTCCATCCGTAAGCCACTTACAAAGCAACCCCCGCGGTAATGTGTCACGTCAGTGGCAGAGAGTTGATTAAGGAGCTCCATTAGTAGTCACTAGATGACGTAGTTTTCTCAGTGTTTACGCACCCGTCTGACAATCACGAATTTTAGCAGTCGACTCTTTTAGTGTACTGTTAAACCTCCACCTCTTTACGAGACCACCTCTGCAATAGGGCCATCACTCGCGGTCGCATCACTTTAAAAAGAGAATGCAGTGAACTTCTATTAAAAATGCGTCTCTATCTGTATCGCTTGAGTGTCTTATTAGACGTTCCACTGTACTATGATAGTTTTGTTTTATGTTATTTTTGGCTGTGCAATAATCGCGAAAGAGAATTTTAAAAATAATATTATTCAAACGTTTTCAAGCTCTACAATGCTCTTATCAAATAAAATGTCTCCACTGACGTTTAAATATTATTTTTAAAATTCTCTTTTGTGATTATTGCACAGCCAAAAAGAACATAAAACAAAACTATCATGAGACCAAGTGCTGTGAACCAAGTCTACTGGATTTTAAATACTATGCTATGAGAAATAAGAAATACAACCGAGAAAACGGGCTTCTGCTCCTGATGAGACCTGCCCTTAATCACAACGACTACAAAACTGCAATTGTGTAGAATTTAATTATTGTCCGGATTGTCGGACTACAGCACAATAAACGAATCAGGAACTGTCAAATACACCCGATGTTTAGGTCACGTGACTGGACGTTGTGGTTCAAATGCACATCTGTGTGACTTGTGACACCGGGGATGTGTCTGCGCCCAAGACATGATTAGCCACGTTCAACCAGCCTCTCTATTGCGTATGAAGTGAGAGCACGTCCTTCAGAGTCTGGTTGATCGCTACTAAGAGAAGATAATGTTGTTCACTTGCCTAACTTGTACCCATCTCACAAAGTACTCAAACTCGCACTGAGCAGGTACTGTTAATGAAAGGTGACTTCCCTCAACAATACCCCCACCCACCCAACCCCAGCCCACCACCACCATCATCCCCATCCCAAACTCACCGCCTGAACAGACTGACCGTTAGTTCCAGATCAAGGAACTTATACAGTGGGTTACAGAAGCACACACATGTATGTATATATTATTTTGTATATAATACAAGGGCAACAACAAAGTTCTAACTTTCACTCTCTTTGTTGGCTAAAATAGTAAGTCATGTTACCATATCAGCCTATAAAATAGCCTAAAACAAGCTAAAATTTACCTGCATAATACGTCTTCATTATTTACCCAACCTGTGTTCGGGTACATTCGACATCCATTGTAGTAAATTTAAACTTGGCTTGCACTCTGCCAGTGACAGGTTAAATAATGTTTATACGTGTTTCACAACATCATTACTCAGAGATTGGCCATAATCATGAGTATCTTCCTCCCTCGCCCTACTCAAACACAGATTTAGGATGCACATAACTCATCACCACTCGTTAAAAAAAGAGAGAGTAAACAGTTGGACTTTTATTACGAGGAATGACATGAAGGGCGTCTTTCAAGGTACTAACAACGTCCGAAGAAGTACTAATCAGACGTTGTGGAAAGCTTTTTTATGGCTACAGGTTTATCATGCCGATATCCTCTTCCCCTCTGTGAACTAGCTCCATTCACGAATACAATGTATAGGCATATACGGTAAAAACGACCTGTGTTCGTTTGTCATGTTCTGTGGTGTGTGTGTTTTTTTTGTAAATAAGTCGATATGCTCATTTAATCATTGTTGTTTATGCGCTTTTCATCTTTTCTTTCGTGCCATACGATATCGGACAGACGACTATAGGTGTTTGTTTTGTGTATTGTATTGTAGAACTATAACGAACAACGAACTATCTGCACACACAGAGTCATCAATTTAGTCCATGACAAAGTGACGTAACAGCCTAACCTTTGGTTGCGTGAATATAGAAACGGGGACAGAATATAATGTCATTAAACTTTTAGTCCAAAGACTTCCCAAATAAAGATAGGCCGGATATGGTTGGCAATACATTCGCACAAATCTCGTCTGCGTCGAAGGAGCTGGTCATCACATTCAAATATAAATAAACGTCACCGTGAAGACGGAATTGGTCACGAGCAGCATATATAGACTACATCTACATCTGAGTGTGTCATATGCATCTATTGTAAGCTTCCAACGCTGAGAGTCATCCTAAGCACTTGATTATGATCATCCTCTTGCCCTCCTATTGCAGACTGCATGGTAATGCCAGGTATAATAGTCTCCTCTTCATCCCAGAAGGAAGCAATCATTATAAATGTGCATGTGGACTCTCTACAATATACATGCGGAATGGCTTCCCAAATAAAGATAGGCCGGATATGGTTGGCAATACATTCGCACAAATCTCGTATGCGTCGAAGGAGCTGGTCATCACATTCAAATATAAATAAACGTCACCGTGAAGACGAAATTGGTCAATCTTCTGCAGGTGTTTCAATATGTGCGCACGCATGTCGTCCATGTCTTTTCCGTAAAAGTCTAGATTGTACCTCGTTCCTCTTTTGACAGCAAGTTTACTGCCAATAGATAGCGAAATGCATTGGTTTGGATCGTTACTGCCTCTGTCCTTTGTACAAACCAGCTGATAGCACGACTTTAAGATATCTTCGAAGTTCTCCCTCATGAGACGCATGCAGTGCCCTGCAGTGCTGATTCTACGGTGCATGAAAAGTCTCCATTGGTTGTCTTTATTTTCTAACAGTGCTAATCCTTCGCTTTTGCTCACTACCTCAGTTGTAAGCAAACCATTTGAACGGTATCCACGACTTTCATCTTTGAACTTATTACACTCAATGCGACATCGAATCCAAGACTGTACCAGAAGCAACTGGCAGGGAAGGCCTCTGCGATACATGCGTTGGTATGCGTCAAACTTTGCTGATGCAGTAACTAACTTGTCATATGTAAACCCATGAGAATGTGGTTGTCGCATTAAAGCCCAAATACCTTTAGATAGATAAGCAGGTTTCACCCTTGCAGAAAGCCCTATTATTGACTTGCCATTGTCAATTATATGTCCTCCTGCGTATGACACTATTTCGCCTTCAATTACTCCAACTGTCAACACGAAATTTGGGTCGTTGACCCAATCAAGATACTTGGCTGGTAAATAGTCCAATCCTCTATATACATTGTCATTAATTGCTATTACAGCATCGTAATCCTTGGCGGTTGCTTCCCGAAACGTGACGTTTAGTTTTTTAGTGTCTGTTTTCTTTGCTTTGTCTATTGAATCCATTGTTTTACTGTGTGTCTATTGAATGAATGCAGCATACTGTTGATTTGTGAACTTTAAACTGGTGTGAATACTGCTTGCAGGTAAACAATTCTTTAAACACTGTTCAGCAGCGAGGTGGGTGGCGACCGTTACCCGTATCACTATAAACAAAAACAATTGTTAGTAGTGCAGGTTAAAAACAAGGATATAGTTAAAGGTTAGAAAGAGGGTGGTGGTAAGGCTAGCTTTGAAAGCCTCAAGAGATGATCCAGTTGCTATGTCCATTGGTAGTCTATTCCAAAGTATAACGGTCGATGGATAGAATGATTTCCTGTAATAGTTGGCAGTTGTTGTGAGTTCGAAATATGACAATGGATGGGCCCTTCTAGTCTGTGACCGTGCATGGTGAATTTATGTTGGTGCACTGATATTGAGAAGTCTGTGGTGATTTTTTCAGAATGTACATAATTTGGTTTTCTGCCTTCTAGTCTCAAGTGTTTCCCAGTTGAGGTCTAGTAACATCGCAGTTGGGCTACTGGTGGTGTTAACGAAAAGGCTCGTCACGTAGCTGGACAGCTTGGATTTTATTCATATCCCCTTGCTGGTTAGGGTCCTAGACTGACGAGGCATAATGCAACACTGGTCTGACCACAACACTGGTCTATTTGCCGTCATCGTAATGTTATCAACATGATCTTTCCATTTGAGGTCTTTCCTGATGACTACACCCAAGTAGGGGTATTTTCCCACATTTTCTAGAACTGAATCCTTCAATACATATTCACTGATCATCGCATTTCTTTTCGTGATGACGTTCATGGTAAAACGCTTGGGCTAATATCCATAAGGCTGTTGTCCAGTTAAGTTCCCACTTGCTGGGGTGGGAGTATTAGAACAGTGCGGAAGCTGTAGACATATGTGTTCCTAGCAATATTTGTTGTTGAATAATGGGCGGATAGGGTATGGGCGGTTTTTGTTTACTTCAAAAATATGGCATGGGACTTTATTGCATATTCTTAATCTTTCGTCCCCATGGGTATAAGCTAGTTGGTTAATCCACTGCGTCCTAACTACAACAAAATTACCAGCTTTACCCATTAGAATTATGTTTTTCTAATGAACCAACTTTAAGCACAATTTCATATTTAAGCAATATGGCCAATATCACCATGGCTATTAGAATACATTTTACACCTCAGAAACCCTACTAATCTAAAATGTTTCAAGGCGATTTAACTATTTGTTCGCCATAAAAGCAAGCGGGGAAAAAATAAGACACTCACCGAATGCTATATTGATATGATAACAAGACCTCACCACAATACGACAAAAACTAGGAAGAGTGATAAATCAAACTCTTCACCTGAATACTTCATTGCTATAGAGAAACCACGGATCAATATTGGTATAGGGGAGTAATAATGAGAGATTTATATATATGCGCATTTCATATTGAAAAGGATTAGAGTGTATTAACAACTGGGATTAGGTTAACTTTCAATATGAGAACCACGTATTTAGTGCTCATATGTGGATATTTCTTGGGGCTCATATTAGACAATTGCTGTGCGACCGACTGCACTTTGGATGTACGATATTACATATTGCTTTGATAAGACATATTTATTTAGTTATTGCTAGTACAGGTACTAGTTAATATACAGCCTATACAATACGAGTGTTGCATGCCCATTTTGAATCAATTGCATATATACTTTTATCTTTTAGTCATTTTGTTAACACGTAAATACTAATCCTAATTTATAGCCCATACAGAACGCTTATGCACCATAGATTACCTGTTAAGTCTAAAATTGATGCTGATTATAGCAAATACTTAAGCATAAACTAATGGTGATACCTGTACTGTACGTAACAACATTTCAACTGGCAAAATTAAGCAATTATTATCAAATGTATTATGTATTTTAACATTTCTATTTAACATTGTAATTTAGTTCATTTAACAATGTATTTCGGTTTCATTTTCGTGATCTCATTCTTTTAGATCCGGCTGCCATGCAATATTATCTCATCAAATCAAGGTAAACGTCAACATACATTTTTAGTTTGTTTTAGCCACTTGCATTTGTCACCAACAAAAAACACATAACACTAATAAAATAATTAATTATTAGTACTTAATTATTGGGGGGTTATGCTAAAATACACATTATTTATTATTATATATGTATAGTAAGTAAATAAATAAAGAACTCTTTCATCAGTCGTTTTTCGTGACAAGTGCCTGTGGTTTTAGCACACACGTTAATGATTCATTAAATAGTTTCATTTTTCACATTGATAACGATTTCAGTTAATGTGATGAAAGGTTAAGTTTGTCTTCTACTTACTTTTCTGTAAAAACATTCAAATTTATGTTGATTAAAATTGTTGTTGAGTTTACAATAGTACATACCTTGACGTCAGCATCCCCATTTACTTCGGGCTTATATTCACTTCACGCGTTATTGAAATTAGCTGTTGTATAGTATTGTATTGTATTATGTTTCTTTATTGACATCTGGTACAAACTATTGTAACACTGAATATTTGTGTAGAGATATTCCCGTAGTCCGACAATGGAGGTTAGATTTGATGTTAAATCTGTGAATGGGTAAATATAAGAAATAAATGGGCAAATACAAGAAATTCGCTTGTATACACATGTAGATGCTAGTTTTCAATTATTGCTGGATTTTTACTAATGTATGATATCACGTGTGCATATCCTGACTAAATAAATCAAGACAATCTTGGGGTTTTATACAAATACTCAAGACACACATAAAAAATTTACTTAGTTAGTATATGCAGTAGAACATCTAATTAAGACCACGTGTATGATGAGACCATTTTTGCAGTCCCAAACATTCATAAAAAACACAGCAAACGTCTATAAGGAGACCACCTTTTCATTGACACCATTTGAATGGGTCTCAATTGAGATGTTCTATGTACGCTTAATAAGCATTTCGTATCTGGAACAAATCAAATTAACAACGGTAACTCAGGGATATAGATCCATGCCATTACCTTTTCATTGATCATTGTAAAACAGGAAATATATTGTAAAACAGCTATTCATATTGCAGTTGCAATTTCCTGCATAAAATCCTGAATTAGTCAGCAACAGTAGACAGCTATCCTGTCAACAAAATGCACTAAAAGGATAAAAACATACAATAGAACCTCTAGGTAAGATCCCCTCTCTATTAAGACCACCTCATAATATGCCAATTTCTCGCTGTCCTAACCCCGGAACCCGTCATAAACAGTACATGCGTCTCCATGAACACATCACATCGCTTTTGAAACCTGTCATATTTGTACAGTCAATGCAATACCAAATACTCACCCACTCGGCTCTCCGGCAGTGACCGTGTGATACAGTATATTCACATGCTGATATGATCTCGTATGGTTGATGTGATAGGATAGTGCATATACTGGTACTGTATATTCGCGTACTATATTCATGTTGTGCTCACCTGCCGGTGTGATACTGCATATACTATAGCTACAATGTCGTCATTACTATGCTGTAAGTTTCGCGCACCTGCCGCTGTCTCCCCACCCGACCACGTGGCCGTCTGCCGTGCGTCTCCTCCGCGTGACCCCCGTCAGCCACGCCACGCTCGCCGCGCCAAACGTCTCGTGGAGTCTGCCAGGTCGGTGCTTACTATTTTCTCTCTGTGTGTATTTATGTTATTTAATTGAGTAATAGGGCGCTGTTTCAATAATATAGGTTTCCAAGTCATTTTTTATTGTTTCTTGATTTTTTAAATGCATACCAGCGCGGGTTTTTTTTTCAATAAAAACGGTCTTCAAGTCGTTTTTTACTGCGTTTCTATTCTGTCATTTAATTGACTGACGACACTTTTTTCAATGATATACGGTCGTTTGTTTTGTTTTTGTTTTATTTTCAGATAACTTCACTACGGTGGAGGGCTTTGCTGTCCGCGTATATTTCTGGAATGCCGATGGTAACCACGCCAATCTCCACTCATGTCACGTGTTTAACCTTACAAAAGCCAAGTGGCTAGAAGAAGACAGACATAAGGTATTGGATCAAGACCCACACTCACACCTTTGTCAAAGTCAATTTTGTGTTAAGTGCCAGACTGACAGTTACGAATATTCACACCCCCACCCCACCCCTATGCAATTACAATTTAGATATTTCCACCAATATTTCACAGCTTCATTCTGCAGTAAGTTAATCAGGAAGTTGTTTTTGATTGGCTGGATTAAGCCTGGTTTGAATTGTGGATCATTTTACTTGCATAGGACTGTGTCAGCTTACTCCAATAATGTGGAGTGAAAAGGTATATGCTAGAGCATAAATCAAGCCTAAAACGGATGCCCTAGCTCCCAGATATCTGTGGTTATTAGCTACCCTACTATATAATAGTAATTATGTGTATGGTATAGCGTTTGTGAATCATATAGTATACATATCACACACATCCTCCCATGATGCTGGTGCCCATGCCCCACCACCATTTGTTTGGTTTTGGGTGGGCGTGTTTTTCTTATTTTTTCTCCCATATCCGTTGTTGATCGGCACGTACGACTCCAAGAGATCCCTTAAGCTCTCGCACCCTTTCTTTCCAAAAACCTGATTCTCCCAGTGTGTAGAATTGACTTGTTGCACTTTGGAATAGTGTTATTCTCAGACCAAGCGTGAGGTTCGTAAGCCTCGTTAAAAGGCGTGCCTTGGTAGAGGAGCGCCACCCCTCTGCACGTAAAAGAACTGACTTAATAGTTTGAAAACAATAGCTATGGTGATCCCTCCACCCCCGAGGCTCAGTTGGTTACCTAACCTGCCAAACAAACAGGACCACATTGGAAATAAGCATTACATATATGTGTACACTTTCATGTGCTATCCTAGGAACATTAATTTCTGAACAATATCAATCAATCATAGCGGCTACCATCCATGCTTCATCTTATTTAATGATGCCACTAAAGGCCACTAGTCAATTTCAGTGCTGCATTTCATCTCCGACTTCCGCTGTCCTGATAAGCAATTAGCAAATTGTCTATATAGTATGCACGGATTACGTATACGCTAAAACTTCTAAATGCATTTGAGGTTCAGGGCTGTGTTTGCAATAGGTAGGCGCTGGTACTGTAGAGAGGGTCTATAGAGAGATGGTAGTCATATTTTCATATAACAACTACTTCTAATAGGGTTTAAGCATTTTGACATTTGTTTCACCATATAGCAAGTAGTCTGCACACTGTTTTCACTGTGGGTACCTTGAGCGTGTGCTCTAAATAGTATATTCTTTCAAAAGGGCCCTACAAGGTGTTCCAAAATAGGTCTCGTGTCCTTGTGTCCATTTTTAAGAAATTACAAAACGTTTGCATGTCCCGTTTTTATAAGATGTCCATACGGAAGGAATTTGCTTGTGTTTCATGTCCGTAGATAAAGATTTCACTTTTACAAGTGAGTAAAAGTGGCTCAAAACGTCGGCGTGTCTCTTTTAACCTGTAGAGGACTCTTTCAAATGCATTTGGTAGAAAGTATTTCCATGGGCAGCTCTTCAAGAGTTCACCTGCTTCCATCGCCCCTCCCCCAACCCTCTCAAGTTTAGTTTTTTATATATGATTTTGATCACGTCCAATACAAGGTACAAAATGTGTGTCGTGGGACTGTAGGGTTGTTGTATGGGCGGTCCAGGCACATAGCACACTACCCTCAACTACACCCATGAGAGAAATCCTGGATCTGCCACTGATTTCCACCATTCTATGTCTGCTTTAAGTTATCAGTATTATCACTTTTAATAGGACCTAGTATCTAATAAGTCTACATGGGGACGGGCCTCAAATGGTTGTCAATAAAGGCTCTTATTAAACAGATGGTCTTTTATGGAGTTTATCAGTGGTGTCTTTATGAACACCTGCTTGTCACTTTTTAACAAAAGAATCATATGACCTAGTGTTCATGCCAACAAAGGCACACGTGTTAGGGGTGTTTATGTCAACAACAAAATAATGCTTGGATCCCCTAGTCAAAGCCCCAATTGGAGCTCTCTAAATACATCTTAGCACCATATATATAAGGCAGATTGTTTTCTTCGTTGCTTTTGGATATTAACCACGGTGCCTCAATTGTCTCGTGGTGTTGGGGAAGTATCTTTATGTTGGGCTTTGTAAAATGTTGCAAAAGCATGCAGCTCATATATTTCAATCAAATATGTCTGTACTTATTGTGTGTTAACCAGTGAAAACAAACTCGATTTCAAATTGTTTAAATGACTGGTCATTGACATACGACATTCATTTGATACCTTCGTTAAAGCATTACGGCCCACGGGTTTTAACAGAATCACCAGGAACCTTTTAATTAGAGTGTATGAAGTCTTTGCGCTACAAGAAATTGTGTAATCTTACAGGTAGTATCTTTACTCGGAAGTTTTACTGGTTACTCTTTTCTAATTCTCTGTACTCTAGATCACATACAGCCATGTTGTGGCAGAGCCCGGCCAGTACCGGATTGAGGTGGAATCCTGGCCGGCCCCAGACAGTACCAACTACCGGGGATCCATGCTCCATACCTACGTCAACGTTCACAACCAGACATATGGTATGTGTGCGTGCGTGTGTGTGTGTGTGTGCGTGAGTGTGTGCGTGCTTACGTGCTTGCGTGCGTGTTTGATTGCCAGATTGGAGTGTTCGGGAAAAGGTACGGATGGGTGATGATGGATAGGGCAACCTGGGGATTTCACGGGGGGTTGTATGCGCGAAAGCTCGATGAGACCATAATAATTGCATGAAAATGACTTGTTTTTATGATAAAGGGGGCCAGTGTGGACTTGCCAGCGGGTGTGAACAGCAATTATGTACACAATTTAATTGTACATATATCTTCTGAATTATGTGCTTATCTTTCTGAATGTGACTTAGTAAAACTTCTCTCAAAATCACTCTGGGCAATGACCTTAAGTGCGTTTCATTATGGAGGTTTGCGGTCTCTATGAAGTCTTGGAATTGGGGTTGAAAATGGTATGTTATTATAGAGGTGGTCTTGATTGAAGGTTCTACAGTATTTGAATGTCATTTTCAATATTGAGCCGTCTGTTAAGATCTGTTAATGTACTATTTAAGGGACCATTCATTGAATATCAAGGTTTGAAAAGTTTGGAAAAGTTGTGTGTTCACCTTGAGTTAATTTTTTAAAGATAACTCTTCAATGTTTCTAATGATTAGATTCATATTTCTCCAGGTGATGAGACTTCACGCTGGGCACCAGAGATGATTGTCCTTCAACCGCACCCTTGTGAAGGTGAAGGTGATGACGCGGGTACTATAGATGTCACGTTCACCACATTACCAAAATACTTCTCCCATTACTTGGTGGAAATGCATGATGCTGAAGCTTCTAGACTTATACAACCACAGAAGGAAATTAGTGATTCTGTAAGTGATGGTAGCAGCTATGATTATTTGTGTGTGTATAGTGCAACCTGCATGTATGTAGATGGAATGAAATACTCCATGGCCGAATGTATGGAGAATTGGGCTCATGACCAAAAGGTCGTGGGTTGAATTCCTGGTCGGGTCTAGTGGTAGGAGTTAAACAAATAAATTTCTAACAGGTTCCACACTGCTCCGTGGTACCTGCACATTAAATTGGTAGCCTATAGGTGACGCGAGTGAATGCTAATGTGAGTGATAAGCACGTCGGTGTTACAGTGGATCTGCTGTATGCTCAGAGAGTTTAGAAAGATATATAGTTTGACAATGGTGCCTCTGACCTCGTGTGTGTGAATGTTACGTTGGTACCAGCAGTGAATTGTGTTGTGGTTGTAAATAAGCACATTTACATTTACAAAAATGATTTTGCAATTAGTATTTCCAAATCTGTGCGCTGTTTTGAAAGGGAGAACGTTCAAAATGCATTTCTTGTGGGCTAAAATATGTTTATAGTGTACGACAGTGTCTGATGTATTTCAGATAAATACAATTGGGTACATCAAGACTGAGCACATCATCATTGAAGTTTTGTGTTTCATTCATTTGTAACTATGTATGTATGTATGTTTGTCTACGGACAAGCTAGAGCTTTTACAATTGACCCGAATTCTTTCAAACTTTACACAACTATTTGGTATGACGCGACACCGGAGTGATTCAAATTTGGGCACTATCCCAATCACAGTGTGCTTTCCATTGCCATTTTGGGTCCATTTTAACATTTTCTGCAATAGCTTTGCTGATGCTTGTGAGAAAGCATTCAAACTTGATACAATGCTTACATGTCTAATGAACATTAACTGTGTTCAATTTTGGCACTTTGCCAATTAAGGTTTGCCTTCAGAGAGCCATTCTAAATTCTTTTCATGCTATTTTCCACTACAGTTTGAATACTATTCGAAACATCACTATCAAATTGGCTCAATGGTTATATTCGATCAAAAGTGCTCAGAGAGCATAGCATTGCCGTATTAATGTCTTAAACTCATGGACAATAAATATTTACTTTAGCCATGTTTAGAAAGCACCTGCAATCAAATGCCATGAACATAGATGTAGGATGAATCACACATCAAGTAAGACTTTTTTCCTGCTTTGATTACAAAGCAAACACCTTATTGCCCATAGGTCAATGTTGTTCTAAAGGCTGTGCTCTCTGTGCACTTTTCTTCTAGTTTTATTATTTATAGAATATAGAACGTAATAGAATAATCAAGTTGCTCTCGTCCCTAAAGCATATTACAAAATAGTTTGTTATGCAATTACATTCTATGTGTTTTAGGTATTGCCGTTTGAAACCGTGACATTTACAGAAATAAGTCTCAGAAAATATGATCTTCTTGAAGTGTATGTAAGTGTTGGTGTTAGTGATATCATGACATAATGTATATTATTTATTTATTTATTTTATATTGAAATATAATATTGTGTTATAGTACTGCTATATGCATGTAATATTGTAAATATGGAATGATTTTACAAATGAAATAGACATTTGTCCTTTAGCACTAGAACCAGTGTCTTCGGCGTACGCCATCTGAAACTGGCCGTTACCAACAACCAAAGCGACCATTTTCCTTGTGGATTGAAATGTTTGTGTTTATCGTTATCATCAAACACAATGCATTATCCTCTATTGTAAATCACGGGTGATTTGTTTCAGGTGTTACTTCTAAGGGCTCGTTTTAAAATTTATGAAAATCATTACCATCTGCCAATTCACCATTCTTTTTATACATGATAGTGACATGTTATAGCACATTCTGGTGAGCCATGGTAATGGCTGTATCTGTTATTATAATATCAAATTATCCGCGGCTGATGCAGTACACATTTTTTTTTTCATAAAATTTCCTCACTGAAGGCTAATTTCTACTCCATTGTAGTTAAAAGCCCAGCATGATGATGAGTGCAAGCTGAAGACAAGGGGAGGAAACTCTTGCAATCTGCAGGGCCAAATTCTCTCAACATGCCCGTGTAAACCTAGCAAGACCTACTCGTTTGAATGGAATGGTGAGTCTCCATAACCTATTTCCAGTGGTGTGTTCAATGATGCATACTATTGCAGACTACAGTCAAGCATGAAATATGCTGAAATTGCTATGATGGATGTCTGTTTTACTCGAACACAGTGAGAATGTTTCAGATAGCCATTGTCACAAATTTCAGCCCATTTTAGGCTTTATTCTAGGCTGCAATGGCAGCACTTGTTACTACTTTAATTTCGAACCACTTAAGGATCAAATGTCACTAGGTTATATGTTTATGTCAATTGCAATTTGTAATTTATTAACTTGTGGAAACTTTTAGAGTAGGATATATTAACATAGGCAGATCCAGGGAGGGGGCGCCACGTGCCCCCCCCCTCCCACCTAAATACTTCATTTTCATAGGATTTTCATGAAACCCCTAAGGGCGCCCCCCTTTTTCCTTAAGTGCCCCCCCCCCCCCAGCCTTTTCCAAAAAACCTGGATTTCCATATGATTAATACATTAAGAATATTACACAAAGCAAGCACAGTATTATTTTAGAGTAACTAAGGTATGGTTCAAAAACCCATGATCACTAAATTACATCCACTTCTTCAATGTTTTATACATGATACAGATTATAATTGTCTTTTAGTGAAAACATATTCGTGTACAGTCTTGGCCAGAAGTAGATAGTCAAAGTAAAGGTAAAAGTCTATTAGGACCGGGTTGTGGTCATTCAGGATTTTGTAAAATTTCAGTGACTAACATGTCAAGTGATACCATAACTAAAAGATGATTCGTAGTTTTTAACTGTTTATAGGAAGTATGGAATGACTAGAGGACAGTTCTATTGAAATAGGAGGGTAAATTTAAGTTTTTCGAAATTTGAGTTTTTTCCGATTTTGACACCTGTCAGAGTCTAGAGTAAAACACAAATAGAAAAAAGAATAATTGGAGGAAGTTTTATACAAAGCCACTGTAAGCATCATATCATCTATTTTGAACAAAACACAGTAAAATCACGAATTAGGAATATATTAATATTCTTTTCTGATTAGATATGACTTCTTAATGTAGGTGATATGTGCAACCTGCCTCACTACCCAAAACTTACAGACCCAGCAAAAGTGGAGCCAGTCTGGATTGTCTTGGTGGTTGTAATTCTAGCATCTGCAGCGATTTTTGTCTTAGTGGGATTCTTGATACACCACAATAAGTGGAAGCCATTCGGTACTGCATTTGTTTGCATTTTAGTCTGTGTTAAATTGAATATGTAATTGTAAGGCTAGTACATTTAAATTGTATGATGATAAAATGACATGATATTGATATAGCGTGGTGAGTGCAAAAAAATTATGATGATGCACAAATATTTTAGAGGCATGATTCCATGAATTAGTTAATAACAAATTATGTGTAAAATATGAAAGGAGCCAGCAAAATATTTGTTCTATCATTTCTTGTAATAATATGCTTGGTACAAAGACATGAGAGAGAGAGAAGATTGAAAATGTAATGCATTGAAACTTAAAGTATTACTTACTGGTATATTATTATTTTTCAGAAAAGAAAAGAAAAGTTCTTCTAATTCACATGTATGATGACCACTTGGGATCTAGCTCTAACCAAATCTTGCCGTACCACAGAACACACGTTGATAGCCTGGCATCTTTTCTGCAGAGGTACAATTGTAAAGTGACAAAGAAGAGTATATTTTCTAAATTTGACTATACTCTAAATATGTATGACAACATTCTACTTCTCAATTGGGAGGAACTTGATCAATATATAGAAACTTTGAAGAGCACCAGAGATGAGGAGGATTCCGATGCAACATTATTACTGAGAGATATCAATAACCAAGGCGAGAACTTCCATAAAATTGTCATCATTGTCTCTTTTCCATACATGAATGGAATTAGAGAATTAGAAAAAAAAATCCAGACCAAATTATATGAAAATATCTGCATGAAAGATGAAGAGGACGTTGCTAAACTAATAAACAGCATACAAAATGGTAACTATTTCAAAGCAGATGCTGTTGTACGTGAATTGGGGGAGGACTTGGAGATTTTCAAAGAGTTATTGCTAGAGCCGTGCAATTGAATACCAAAAGTGTTGACACTGGTATTGGTGATAGTGTCAGTACATAGTTTAGACAACATGATGCTGGGTCTGAGATGAGATCACACAGTATTCAGCGCGGTATCAGTGCTTGTCACAGACAACCTGGTGGATGTCTGATATGAAATCAGACAGTATTCAGCATCAGATTGATGATGTAAACTATGACTATGACCAGAGTACAATACTTACGGACATCCGTAGTACTGGAAGTGAACATGATGTTTAACTTAAAAAGTGTTTTGGTTTTTGGTTTTGCAAAGACCTGTATGAATTTAAATCTAGTAAATAATATTCAAAATCAAATTGTTGACACTGTCACTGCAATGTTTTGACAATGTATTTGTGCATTGTAGTCTAAATTCCAAGGAAGCCTTTTTATTTTATATATTGCTATTTTGACAATCGACATGTTCAAATGTGTGTGTGCATTTCTTTGAGAAACATGTATATAATGGTTATTTTAGAAAGCTGAGAAAAACTATTACAACTTCATTGCAGTCAAGATTTACACTTTGACTCAATGTGTATCAACATAAATGATATACTGTATATCATGTGATGTTGCAAGAGTATCTTTACTTATAACATCTATTTCAGGTATATTGTTCAATTCATAAGTTATTGTACACGATATTGTTATATTGTCTATTTAATAGCAGTGTAAAAATATCCCAGTGGGCCGATGATGCTTACAATTCTCATGCTCTGTAAAATTTACAAGAGCTGGTTGTATATTAATGAGTAATCTGCACATGACTGCATCGCAACCATGAGTCGTGTGTACAACATCAGTTGTCTCATAAACTAATATTTCTTTATGCAACTTTAATTTAATGTCAACCATAATATTTCAAAAGTGAAGCTGTATTATGTCAAACTCCCTGTGTTATACATGTAGTGTTGTTTTGCATTATGTCCTGTACAATACGTATATAGAGTACATTTAAAATTACTCTATTTTGTATGTACTCATTGTGTATATGTAACTAGCTTCTGTGTTTGTTTTTAAATTCAATGACATTTAAGTGCTTGATATAATTAAGTTGTAGTATAGGTGTCAAGACGTTGTGCAATATACATGTAATGTGATTCTTTAAGTTTTTAGTACTAGCAGATACAGATGTTGGAAAAAGAGTGGGGGTTGGAGTGGGGGGGGGGGGCGAATCCATAGATGTTATGCGTTTTGTATACAGGGATGCTGGTGAATATGTAAAAAAAAACGTGAATATGGCATTTTTTGGATGAAAAGCTGAAGTTGGGGGGCGCATACGCCTGGATCTGCCTATGAATAAACAAATTTATATGACTAGAAAGTAATCTTCTGCATTGTAAGTAGCACTTGTCAGTTAAAATTTTTAAACAGAACAGATTTTAAAGTTAAAATATTGTGTTTAAGTGAAAGCAGTATTTTTTGTATTGTATAGCTATTGAATCAAACACTAGTATTTTGATACTAATA
>CM032663.1:21272211-21377870 GCA_019095985.1 Streblospio benedicti
TCAAACTGCCGAGCAGTGAGCGTAGCACAAGGCCTTAGCAAAGTAGCACCTCAATAGAGTGCTCAACCTTAAACACAGTAGGGGGCGTAATACTCATATCTGCAGACAGTACTGTTTCGTCTATTGGGACTCATCAGTGCAAGAGCAAGTAATGAGGTTGGGACTGGTAGCAACAAACAGTGTAAGCTCTCAAAGAAGCATATTTAAGCCAGACCCCTGCATACTTGCCAGAGTGCTCAAACTGCCGAGCAGTGAGCGTGGCAGCACAAGGCATTGGCAAAAGTAGCACCTCAATAGAGTGCTCAACCAAACACACGAAGTAAGGGGGCGTAATACTCATATCTGCAGACAGTACTGTTTTGTCCTATATATATATATATATATATATATATATATATATATATATATATATATATATATATATATATATATATATATATATATATATATATATATATATATATATATATATATATATATATATATATATATATATATATATATATATATATATATATATATATATATATATATATATCTAACATATTAATATTATCTCTAAATTGTCTCCACTTCCGAGTGTGTATCCAGGAGGGGGCTGTAGGAATTCTTCTCAAAATGATCAGAATGGTGAGTGGTGGTAATGAATATAATATGAATTCCTGGAAAAGCGGCAATGGAATCTGCGCAGTTGTTATTAATGGGGTGTCTTTTATTGGGTGCATAATACAGAATGAGCGTGAAGAGTAGAGAAGTTGAGAAGAAGTGATAAGCGTCGACGTTTATGTTTAGAGCGGCTGACAATAGTTCCAACCATGACTTGTAAAAGAAAGAAATGACTGAGTCTATTGCCCAGCCACAAGTAAAGACCCTGATTGGAGCCATTGGTGATTGTCACACTTCACGCATAAGTGCTTCATACCCCCTTTTCATCGCCGGTCGAGCACAAAACAATCGATTGCCTGGCAAATGGCACAGGAGGTCGGGGGTAGTTCTTTTTAGCTACATTGTGTGATGAGCATTGCATCACACGATACCTGTCTGACCGGCTCTTTATATCATCATTGTCTCTATACCCGCTCGGAAATCACTCCCACAGCAAAAGGGAACTGCAGTTTTTATTTGTGTATGAGACAGGGGTTACAAAACGAAGGCGAATATTCCGAAGGTCGGCAAGTGATAAGTGTCGATGTTTAAACCGGTGCCTCGAAACCAACTCAGTGTTGCTGTGCCGTGGATTTTATTAATATCAATAAATTTGGTCAAATTTGAAATTCAGATTTTTTATATGAGGACCTTTTCATTTTGGAGTTAGTGCGTAACATTGGAGGATTTCGTTATAATGGCCCATAGTGTTGGATATTTCTGAAAATGTTTCATGGGCTTTTATTGCTTTTGATTTCATTTCATTATGACAATTGTATTTACAATGCTGTTGTGTTTTTTTCTAAATTCCTTTAATACTTTTGTTAAAGCGTTTTAGAACACACAGGCTCCTTTTCAAACTGGCAATAAAATAAAGATTACATCCATAAAGAAACAACGTACTGTTGGATTAATTATACTCGTTGTCCATTTTTCTTAGCTCAAATACGTTACAGGTCTACAGAAGTGATTATGACCAAGTAACTACAAATGGGTGCAAGATGATTGTCAAAACTAAACGTAAACACCGAATGCAAATAAATCTACCGCATAATTTTGAACATAACATAATGGATAAAATGATCACAGTGGGTTTTTTTTTCCATTCTTTGTTTGGTAAAAATTATCTATAGTGTATAGTTTTGTTTTTCAGCTGTATTCTTGGGAAAATAAAATTTTGTTTTAAAACTTATTTTGTTATTTTATTCATAAATGTTTTTGAGCGCCTAAAGGCTCTGTTTCAAATCAAAACACCAAATGAAATGAAGCACAAGTAAATTATACAGTGCAATATAAAGCATATCTTATATGTTTGATAAACAATTACCATGATTAAGAATTCTTTTTTATAATTTCTTTTCAAACTCATTTACTGGTAATCATTGCTTAAAAAGTGTTTCGCACATTTGGTCTGTCAAGGAGTAGGTAGATCTACACACTCGTATGAAAACAGGCGAAACATGAGCAGAAGCCACAAAGTATTTGATGGTACACCACATTTGACTCGTTGGTAGAGAGTAAGACAGCGGTCATTAAAAACCAGTGATTTTTTTTCTGCCTTCGTTATAACCGTGTCCGCTGTGGTCAGAATGGCGTCCAAATTAAAGAGCCGTGATCTCCTCTTGGGAAGTAACCATTGTAGATTTTGATTTTGATGTGGCTGACAATTCACCAATGTCTTTCTGCACACCCAAGTAGGCCTTCCTGAAGTGGTCAGCTGCCTCTTCAGTGAGCAGCCTCCGGCAAAGTCGTGCGTACATGACGGCCGTGTCCTTGTACTGCACGAACTTGTCGTCAGTCAGCAGGTTGTAAGTGGGAATGAACCAGGAGTACAGCTCCTGCTGCCGATATGCTTCTTCCATCTTCTCGTAAATTCGCCTGGCCCAGTACACATCAGTATGCACCAGAGGTTCCAGTCCTTCCATCTTACGATCGTACCATGCCGTGTACTCGTGCATGATCACCTGTTTCAGCAGGTAGGTATTAATGAACTCTCCAGCATTGCTCCATTCTACATAGTCTTCTTCCTCTTCTTCTGGAAACAGATTCTTGTCTGCTAAATCTAGGAACTTTGCTTCTGGTGCATAAACCTCACCTGGTGACTGTCGTATTTGTGGACAGACAGCACTTCCTCGGACAACTTTAGCAAGACGATATCCCTGCCTCATCTCTTCTGGCATCTTGTGGAAAAGTGGCCCCCATGAGTGCACTCCTATTTCCATGAGATCTATGTTCACTTTGGGTGTCATCTTCCACTTTGGAAGAGCAATGCACTCAATCTCATCAGTGAGCACATGCTGGCTGCACCATGATGGTTTCCACTTTGACAGATCAATTACTGGAGCGAGGTCAATATCAATCTTCAGCCATGGACAGATCTCATCACTCCAAATAACATGCATGGTGCAAATTCTGCGGTCTCCTGCACTTATATCTTTAGCGCTAATTCTTTGTAGTTGTGGATATTTTGTCCAGAATGTGGGACATGCAAGTACTTTTCCTATTGCTTTTCCAAAGTGATGGCAGAGTTTTCCTTGTGACAATTGCTTCTTTCCATCAAGTACTCTCTTTAAGTGATCATAGTATTTCTCTTTACATACTAGATGCACAAATGCTGTCCATATGGGATGATCAGGCTCTTTTGGAGTTTCAAACATCTCAAATCTGATGTTATCTAGGACACAGGAGCAGTCATACTCATCTTGGGCAAAGGCCTTTGTCTTTTCTTCTATGCTGCCACATCGTGTTACAATGTATGCCACTAGTGGGTCTTCCTTTTTCACACCATTCTGAAGGTCATTGAGGAATTCCCACATGGCGCCATTGATTCGTGGATGGTCTATGTAAGTCAGAGTTTGTAGATTCGACAACCAGGTCAACATCCACTCTGGTAATTTGTCTTCGTCACGTTGAAGCCAATATTCTAGATGGTCTGTAAATCTGTGTTTCAGTTTCCTGACATTTTGAGGCATGTTGCTAAGCTCAATGACTATTGGAGCATGGCTTTGGATAGTGGATATTGCATCACTAATATTAAACCAATAACTCAAACGCTGGAGTTCACAAAAGTCTTCTTCTGTGATATAACACAAAGTGTATCCCCATAGATACTGAAACACTTCAGGATGTTCTACGGCATTCATCAACGGCATGTGGTTAAATGAGTCACGTGCAAAAACATCGGATCCATTATCTACGAGGAAAGAGACGAGTCCCAAATCTCCGTCATGTGCCGCCAAATGAAGGGGTGTCTGTTTGTTCATGTCTACTGCATTGATACTGATGCCTTTCTCAATCAACCACTCAATAATATCTTTACACTTCTGCAATTTTTGAGTTTGAGAAAGACAAACGTGTGGGTAATTTTCCACAGCATTGTGAATGGCATTTCTGTGCATGTTGTTGACTAAATCTAGCGTAGCATTATAAACATTCAGGAATTTTATCATTGCTAGATTCAGTCCACTTGCAGAAGCCATTATGGGAGAGTCACCATAGTTGTTCTTATGGTCGATATCTAATCCATTTTGTAACAAGATCTGCGCAACGTCTTCGTTACGATTTGATGCCGCGTTGTGTAATGCAGTATTACCTAAATTGTTTTCAATATTAACACCAATTCCAGCATTTGTCAGTATCTTGATTATCTGAATTTGATTTTCATTTGCCCCAAAATGCAAGGCAGTACATCCAGTAATATCCTGAACATTGATGTCGATGTTCACTTGGAGTTCTACCAATCTCTTGCAAGTTTCTGAACTTCCATATATTGCTGTTTTGTGTAGAGCTGTCCTTTCTTCCATATCTGCTATGCCAGGATCAGCTCCATATTTTAATAACAAGTCCACAATCTGGCGGTAGTCAAACTCACAGGCTGCTGCTAGCGGCGTCACATTATACTCATCTGCCTGGTTCACGTTCACACCTTCCTCACAGAGGATTTTTACTGACAGAAGTTTGTCAGCAATTGTTGATAGATATAATGGGGTCATGCCCATGAAATTCCCCATGTTTTATCACAGCCTTTCTCACAAAGGAATGATATAAACTTAGCATTACCATATTGTGCAGCAACGGCAACTGGGGTTCTTCCGTCACTATCTCTCTGGTTTACGTTGGCACCTCTCTCTAATAATATTGTGCCAATTTCAACTTCACCTTCACTTAAACACAGCAGATGTAGAGGTGTCTGACCATTGTCATCTTTAGCATTCACATCACTTCCTTTTGATGTCAATTCTGCAATGGCGCGAACAATATTTGGTCCATTGATTCTCCCACCTGCATGTAGCATACTTTTCTTTGCTTGGTTGGGAGCAGTATTTCTGTCGACCTTTTTACCTTCTATTATATCATAAATGTCTTCATTGAATCCGTGGCATAAGAAGTGCAGTGCAGTGCGGCCCATGTAGCCCTTTTGGTTCACTTTGGCACCTTTCTCTAAAATCTGATATAGTATGTTTTCGTCAAGAGCAGGGTCCCCATCTCGGTTCCGATTAAAAAAAACAGGGTTCCTCTGACTTACAAATAAATAGCATGCAATGTGCAATGTGTTTAGTCCTGGTCGTATTTCCCTGTTTACGTCACCCGTGTTACGGATCACAAACTTCATTGTTTTTTCTATAACCTCCGTGATGTCAAAAAGTGACCATCTGGCATTAATTTTATCAGCCAGCGTATATCTACCAGTTTCTACAATTATCTTCGCTATGGGAACATAATGATCATTTGCTGCTCCCATTATTAATGCCCAGTTCACATTCTGGTTTCTATCCCTATCCTCAGCAATACACTGTGACACAAATTCTAAATCTCTTAGAAGACATGAGCTGTGCAACTGTGATTGTAGCGAAACTCGTCCACTGTCTCTAATACAGCGCACTATGCCCATATGCTTTTTGGCATATGCTATCGTTAACAGGTTTTCCCAGTCCACATCATGTTCTCTGTCTTTGTCCTCATCAAAATATTTTACAAAGAACTCCAGGTCTACCAGCATACATGAATAATGCAAGTGCATATTTGCTGACCCCAGCCCATTGTCCCCATCTCCTATGTCATGTTTGTCCCAGTTCCAATTCTGTTCTCTGTTTCTGTCCTCCGCAAGACATTTTACAAAGAACTCCAGGTCTCCCAGCAGACACGAATAATACAAGTGCACGTTTATTGACCCCCGCCCACTGTCCCTAATATAACGCACTATGTCCTCATGGTTGTTGTAATACGATGTGTGCATCACTATGTCCCAGTCCACATTTTGTCTTCTATATTTGTCCTCATCAATACACCGTCGCACAAACTGCAGGTCTCCCTGACTAAACCTTAACTCCGCCAACAGCTTATCCTCCAGCGACGTTGATCCACAGATCCTAGCAACAGACGTGAGCCGAGACCATAAAGCTCCCATGGTGTCTCACCTCGTGAACCGTTCACAATTCTTCTGCAGCTGTCTGCAAAGAAAACCAGTCAGGATTAAAGCACATTGAGGAAATACGTATTCTATTTGTTTCAACAGAGAAATAACCTCTAGAAGCTTGATGGTTATTTTCATTGTCATTTTTGCGCCCAAAAGTGCCTACAGTTATGTAAAAACTTTTCTAGTCCTCCCCTTATAAACACGCGCGTGCGCACGCACTCATCCACTTATTACACACGCACGCAGGCACGGTCTTTGAACGTCTCTGTATCTGTCAGTGAGGAGTAATTAAAGTAAAGGGCTTATGACGTTTGCTGCATTAAAGAGAGTGTAAGAATAACTTACATGGACAATAACCTCGATAAAATAAAATAAATACTTTCATTTTTATAGATATACTAGCTAGTACCCAGTGGCACACTTTGCCACGGAACCCATCGTCAAGCCGTTGACATGCAATTCCACCGAAATTTCACACAAAATATGAAAGGGATTTCAACTACAGCTTGGGATCAAATATAACTGGGTTCAATCACAAGGTTCAGTGTCAGCTGATATAGCTGACTCCAGATTTTTAAGAGCTAGCACAATGTTTTTAATGACACAAAAAATATATAAAGGTGCATAACTTTGCCCTTACAGCATACATTAGTCCTAAATTAAAAAAAAATATATATGGTTAGTTGTAGTTTAATCAAGCGATAATGTATTTTAGTTTTCATTTGGTTTAATCTTAGAATGTGGATGATCGATTTAATTTAGTTTAATCATGTGAGCTTTTACTTAAGTTTCGTTTTTTATTAACAATGCTTGTCAATTATCTCTCCGACTTTTTTAGGACTGTTGGGAAATGGTTCAGATCTAGAACTATGGCAGTTCCTATGTAAGAGATTTCCAAGAATACCAGTTCAGATTCACATCATTCACTCCACTTCAGTGTTCATAATATAGCAAAATTGTGAATACGCTCACTCTCAATTTTATATAAAATATACGAATACGCATAATATTGTAACGTCGTTGTTTTAATGTGTTAATAATCCCGTATGGTTATTATGTAACAAAATACACTCACCTGCCTTCTAAAATTTTACATGATATCCGATCACCGCAGTCGACATTTGGGATGCTTAAGTTGAACCAAATGTATGAAATGGAAGTACGATAGTGTTTGAAGATTCGCAATAGAAATATACACGCAGACTTCATGTGTTTATGGCCTTTTACGACAACAAGACTGCTGGCGATTGATGCGCTTCAAGAGGCGCTGTCTCGAGCGAATCTGGATTTAGTTTTGTATTTGGGTTTGGGTTTTTTACGTTGCAAAATCCATCAGCCTTGTTGTCGCAAAGGGCCATAAATTGCAAAGCAAACAAAAACTAAATCCATATTCACTTGAGCCAGCGCTTCTTGAAGAGCATCAATCGAGTGTGTACACACATAAATGTCTTGATTTCCGTTTACCTACATTTTAATATAAGCAGCTTCATGTTTATGGTTAAATATATCATTTTAGACTTGAAAATAAGATTAGCATGTCTACTTAGGTACGTGGACAGCTTCCATGGACACGTTAATTTCACTGTAATTATGCAGGCCTATACTCTGTTACATAATAGGTGTCTTTATAGAATGTTACACTTATGTCAGTATGCAAACCACCAATATCAAGGGTGCTACAATTTATTATGGGCCCGGAAGCCATACGGTTTTCAGTCTCTGACGTTTTGTTTAAACTTTTCAAGACCCTCGTCCTATGAGTCCACCCAAGATTTTCAATCCCCACCCACAAAGTCAAGTTAAGTTTTTCAGCTCATGTTGGGTCTTTTATATTTATGGAATATATGTAACCCCCCCCACACACACACACACACACACACACACACACACACACACACACACACACACACACACACACACACACACACACACACACACACACACACACACACACACACACACACACACACACACACACACACACACACACACACACACACACACACACACACACACACACACACACACACCCGTCCCCCATGCTGCTTCTCAGACTGCTGGGACTTTGGAGGCTAAAACTTACCGATACTTCTTTTAATCGGCAGTTCTTTGTGAATGAAAAAAAAAAGAAAATAGTAGTGATCATAAACATGGAGATCAAACGCATATTGATATTCATTGTGTTTCTACGGCAGATGTTGTTACCTTCCAAACAAAAAAGAAGACTGTCTAAAGTATATTGATTGTATCATTCTCGAATATTGTCGTGTACAGCTTCTAAGTACGACAGATCACAGTATTCAAATAAAACATGAATGTTACTCAAAGCAAGCTTAAGATGTTTATGTGTCGTGTGCGCAATAACCTACAAGAAGAAACAGCCTAGTTTATACTCTTGTTTTCAATATAAAAATGACATTTTATATTCTCGCAGTGAACCCAACTTTCAAATGGATGTTTTTCCCCTATATGTTGATTGGCTGCTTGTTAGAAAATGAATAGACAATGTGAATATGACTTGGATAGCTTTGAATTAAATCATAAAGAAGATCGAGTTGTTGACAACAAGAAGACGAAATAATCATGCTGAGAAAAAAGGTACTAGGCATCACTAATGTAGAAGCCGAATCGACTGAGTTTTTGTAACCAATGCAATTTGCACATTATGGCTGCACAGACTTTTTGAATGGCAGAATATTTTTTCCCTCTCGCAAAGTATTGCACAGTAAAAAAAAAGGGGGGGGGGGCTAAACATTCGTGACCGTCTGACTCGGACAACAAGTTTGATCATAAATTTCTGAAGATTCTGTTCTGTGTCTTAGAAATTATTGAAGCCACTGTCAATTGACACATTGTCTTTTAGAATAACCGTTTAAAAATGTAGAAAAAACTTATTGCACGTGCATTTATCCTCTCATTTCGCACGTTATATGCTCAGCGACCTATACGGATCTATACTCCTCACTGTCGGGCTTCAGGCTTTCAGACTTCGGCGACTGAAGCAAATTACAATTGAACTCGTTTGTACAGAACTTTAGCTAAATTCGGAATTTCCGATTTGCTGGTAACTCGGCCAAATGCAATGACCATTTTCCGTCATAACACTTAACATTTAGGGGGGTGGGCAGATACAGTGGTCCTATCATAAATTGAGGTAGCCTCTACAGATGTGATCCTAGTTTGAGAGTTTACCGTAATCACATCTTATTTTTTCAGACCCTGGTGATCAAGTACTCCGGTATTCTGTCGCTAGTGTTCATGGTTGTTAGGTTCATCCAACTGAACACGAGTGATCCGCATGACTCCCACGTGCAAGTGAGCGGTGATTACGACATCGCAGCTCTTCAGGAGAAAAGCAGTCACGTGGACTGGTATGAAGAATACAAGTATGCTGAGGACTCCGGGTCTGAAGGTGCGTTTCCCTAGTAATAGATAGATCGCCCCAACCCCCACCCCTCACATTACCTCGCCCCTTCCTCACAACTTATTCGATAATATGATAATTATGTGATAATTAATGGCTGGGGGTCGGGAGTGCAGAACATGCAATGGCCATAGCAAAGGGCTGCAAAACACATGAACAAGTCGTAATCAAAGCATCGTCAACAATGTCCATTACTCACAATGGCCACACCCCAATTTACTTATGTGCAAATATTACTTATTATGTACAATTAGAGCACTTTCATGGTACTTACTTACAATTAAATCATTGGTATGCGTGCGGAACAACCTGTAATTATATGTTCAAAGTTCGATGATTAGCTGTATTGAGATTTTGCGAAGGGACAAATCAAGAATGCTAATTAGATTGGGGCAAGCAGGGTGTATGACGGACACACCTCTCTCATGTTGTCTGTAGCATGAAGCTTTGTGGGCGGTCATGGTTATTATGGTGCGTTCGCGTGCTATTTCCCAACTCGAAAATACGAGGTTCCATGCATATGGTACATGGTATAAAATAGTAAAACATATCTTAACAATAACACGTCCCAGCGACTGCTTAAATGAAGCTCTCTTATTTAAGATCCTCATCTGTACAGATTGTTCAGATTTTGTGCGCCATGTTTTTGTGTAAAATCACATTAATTTCCACCGTCAAATTTGATACTCAATGTTGAACATGTAATCAATTTTGTGGTGGGGAGTTGTGTTACATCAATATTTTAACTACGTCTATATCCTTTGAAAAGAAAAACCTAGCATTCATAATAGATATGGAAATATGTGTAAGTATTCATTAATGTTATATAATCGCTAAAAATGCAATTTTGACGAAATATATATATTATCATTAAATTACATTCATATGTAGTCTATAGAATGAATACAGTCACCTACGCCGTGACAAAATCTTTACCGGCAGACGTTTTTCAAAAGATCCTGAATCTGCAACATCGTATACATGTATATAACTAAATAAAGATCAAAACATGGGGGCCCCACAAGTGTGTGCATCGATGCAGATATAGTTCGCTATCTCTCACAGAGTTGAGTAAAACTGAGTGTGTGTGATTTACATGGATGAAAGAACGCTATTATGCATTAGGTTCTTGCACCTAAAGATGAACACCCTATTCAGTCAAGATGTCAATCCACTTGCCGATTCAGTTGGTCAGAAGAATGCATGTAAATATTGAGTTCAAGTGCATTCAGCATTCTGTAATTATATTTCCTATATATTCATTAACTGTATCCACTACATTCACATCTATCCTACTCTTTTTCTGCAGTGTCAACAACTCCTGTGCCCCCTGCTGAAGCTAACAGTACCGCAGCCACCACCAGAAAGAGTCAGATCTGTTCGCAAGAACACAGGTTTACCACCTTGTATCAGCACTGCCCGAAAGGGGCGCCAACATTGGACGACATCGACACAATGTCTGACGAAGAGATCATGGAACTGTCCCAGTGGCTGTTTGTGGCCGAAAACCTCAAAACTATCACGTGCACACATTACAAAGTGGGCTGGACCTCGCAGCGTCTTATCCTCGTGAACAACTCGGCAAAGAATCCAACCAAGCCAGTGCACACGCCGGATGGGAAAGGCCAGTTCGCCGGTATGAACCATCTGAATTTTTCCTACCTGAAGTGGCCTATGTACACCATGGACCAGCGGAGGCACATCATGAAGACTTACTTTAAATACACGTTCGTCCGGCACCCGTTCGACAGGATACTATCGGCGTATATTGATAAACTAGTGGTGGAAATGGACCCTAAATATGAGCACACTGGTGATTATTACCACGTGATGTTGCCGAAGATACTGAAGAAGATCAGACCGGATTTGCTGTCATTGCCGTTGGAGAAGGTACGAGTGAATTTTTCAGATGTCGTTAAATTCATCGTCAAGGGTGGCTTTGATTGGCACTATAAGGGAACCTTTAATGATGTATGCCACCACTGTAAATTGAAGTACGATTATATAGGCAAGATTGAGACGTGGGATCATGACATGGGGTATATCATTGATACGCATTTCCCTAAGAAGAGAGGCAAGTCCACTAAAGGAAATGTTAACAGTCAAAAGTTGAACGTGTTTCACAAAAGGCTAAAAGAGTTTGATGAGGTCGAACGGATAGACCTGACTTACTTGTTGAGAAAGTATGGAGATGACTTTAAGATGTTTGGATATAAGTGGAGTGAAGCAAATGGCACTTTCTACGCAAGTTGTGATGGGGATTGCTGTTAGAATGATGGTCTTTCGAATAAAAGTAAACATGATTGCGTGTGTGTTTTTCAACAATTGTAAAGGATCACTTTTAAGTTAGTTCATAAGTATGTAAAAGTGTAAACTATAACTATATAATAAGACCACGGTTTGCGCTCCTGCGGCGGCATACAAAGGGCTACTACAGCGATCTGTCTTGAAAAGACCACTTCTCTATTTAGATTGAAGCCAATCCCACGGGCGGTCTTAAAAGAGAGGTTCTATTTTTCTTATTAAAGTTCATCTTTTTCCCATTTCTTACCATTAATTCATGAAGAGAATCAATCTTGAGATTGAAGATCTGTATTGGGGTAATTTGACAGCTATTCCTAAGCAGGGTGGTGGCCAAAAGGTGGGGCATCCAGGAAAGAATGAGAACAATAACACCTCTACAATTGGTTTCCAGATGAGGATTGGGTTTATAAATATATTTATCATCTATCTAGAATGCGTGTTTTTTTATTGTTTTCACTTTAAATAAACTTTGCCCTAATATTATACGTGTATACACTGTTTGAGAATGAATGAATTATAAGGAAATCACGATAGGTATAAAAAAAATAGCAAAAATTGTATATAACATGTAGTGACATATATAGTATTTGTCTACAGTGAAAATGCGGGAATCGTGTGTTTATGTAAGTGCGACATATAATGTAACAAGGCTATGCATGTGTAATCCTCAAATCCCTTGCCACTTAACAAATGAAATAAAATAAAATTATCTTGTATATAAAAGATACCAGGTGCGTTTGAAGTTATAAGAATTAATCAGACAAAATAGGTCTTTTTCTGCAAGTTCATCTTGCCACAGCAAGGTATCATCTATCAAATTTTATAGATATATGCATCTTGCCACAGCAAGGTATCATCTATCAAATTTTATAGATATATGTAGAGAGACCACCTTTTCAGATGAAAGATGCTGCAAGTTGTGATGCAAAGGTGTTCTTTGCCAGAGAGATACCTTGGGGAAAAAGAAAATGCTTTGTCCACGGACACAATTGAGATCACCCCTAGTATCAAAATGCCCACCAAAAATACTTTGAAGTTGATATCTTCACTTATAATTTAACCACTCCTAATGCCTATTAAGTCCATATGCTAAAGACCGTATTGATATGGTTACTTCTAACTGTGCTACAAACACGAAACTGGTGCCTTTAGAAGTATATGTGTTCAATGTCAAGAAATTGAACTCGATACATTTCAGAATGCCAACTATATCATTTACTTATGAATTTTAGGATTTGTAGTTAAACAATAACTGCAGAGGAAATCTATTTGCTGTTGCTCTTCTATCTGTACCATGCTGTTCTTCAAATGCAATCGATCCACAAGGCTCCAAACGACCCCTGAATGGGACAATAACTTTAAGATGCTAATAATGTTATTCATTCGGTATTCCTGAAACTTTGATGAAATTGCTGGGCTTCCCAGAATAAGACGATACAACTGCATATTTCATCTCAAAATGTGTAGCAATTCGTTAATATTTGAGCGTGTTGTACAATTGTTACAAGGACCCCTACCCTTTCCTAATAACTTTCCCGTGTTCGCATTTGACAACTAGACATGACATCGTGAAATTATGATACTTGCAGAGTTAAGACCATTAGACTAGTGATATTTCAGAAAAGGTCTGTATTTTTGTGGGGTTAATCACTGGAAGAAGCACAATTAAACAAAAAAAAGACAGAGCGACCTAATAAGAAGACGCAAGCATGCACATTGTCGTGTCAAATTGGCTACGTATAAAAGTTACTCTGGCAGGACACGTGCCTTTTGGGAAATTTAGCCAATCATCTTATAGATATGAAACGAGAAGTTTTGGATTAAACAGATTGCATGATGATGGAGCAGTGTACAAATATGTAATTATTATGATATTAAAAAATGATATTAAAAGTATTGCTTTGAAACAAATAAAGGGTAACCGACCTGAATTTAAGTTTAGTAACCACGCTCTTCAATTATATTCAGTCGCTACTTGAGGAATGCAAGTTCGAGAAATGTTAGTCTGGGACTTTTACAGTTATAATATTAAGACCACCTCTATAAATAGACCATCGTGATCCCAAGATCTTCATAAGCATGATAAAGAAACTTTTTTTCCAAACCTACATGTAGAGCACCTCTGTATTGTGACCATTTGAGGCCAGCCCTCTGGGTGGTCTTAAGGGAGAGGTTCTACTCTATACACTGTCCACTACCTGCAACACCTACAACAGTGTGATGACAGGGTCACTTTTGGATTATGGGGTTAGGGTATATTGTCGGTCTACGGGAATCTCTTCCATACTGCACATACGCACACGACAAATGCCATACACGTGTAATTAAACTTATTGTGCAGGCAAAAACTTTTGTCATCATGGACGACCTTTGTTCACTGAAATAAAGTTTGATAATGATTTGATAAATGGATACTTATAGACCCTAGCCTACTTCAAAGTATCCTCCTTGTGAATTTATCAACATATTAAATTTGCAGCATGTCATTGGAACCATGGGCACATACATCTTAGGGGACAGAAATCAACTGAGATTGATGAATGGCCATTCTTTCTTTTCCCCCTGCATTGTTTATACGTGCATATGATTGGAATAAGCACATTTTAGTTTTATTTCTTTGGGTTTTCCCCCTTCAGAACAACAACAAATATGCGTACATTTTTCACTGGTTGAGGTGCAGGAGTCCTATCATTTAATAGAGCAGAATTAATAGACTCCTAGTGAAGAGTTTGAAGCTTCTTCTGCCCAAACCATATGGTGGAAACATAGTCTACTTTAGTAGCAGATCTGGGATTTTGCAGAATCACGGGACTTCTATCAAATTGGTCTCAAGTGCCACATTGATGACTCACCAGCCTATTACTCTCCACCTTGGTCAAGGTATTTCTAAAGGCCCTGGATTATTGCTTCTAAAACATGATACAATGTTCATTGTACTTCCATAGTGGATTTTGAAACTGTCAAGATCCGAGAGGTTTGCTCATTTCAACGTTTCCGGCAATTTGTATCACACTTGTGCTCATTCAGCCAGTTTGAAGTTTAATGAAGCAGCTAAGTAAACCGTCATGATTGTGGAGCATCTTGGTACAAATTCATTAAGGCCTGATAAATATTCTGGCAATTTTCTTTTTCTCAACTTTGCCTTTTGACAGTCCATCTAATACAATTGAATAATATATTTATCAAAATAACTTCTTTGCAAAGGGGATAAGTGTGGTGGGGGTTATAGGCAATGTGGTGGTTAAATGATAGGAACTTGTAGCCTATAGTTATCAAAGATATTCAGTAATAAAACAACACTGCAATAGTTTTAATAAATTTATTTTTAAGACATACATCTGCTATGAACAGTTGCTTGATAAAAAAAAAACTATGAACATTTTGCCACTTGTATTCCCTTCTTTCCATTTTGCTGTTAATTTTGTCATATTTAGCACAAATGGTTTCTTCCATGCAGTCAGAATATTATGTGGTGTACATTATTATTGAATTGTCCGATATGCATCGTATTCAATGGTAAATTAGAAAATTACCTGTTAATCACATAACCATGAAGACATAGTTAATCATGTGTTAAAAATGACTTTTTGTAATATAGATCATTTAGTGAACATTACTAATATGAAAAAAGTTGACTTACTGAACAAAATTTTAATCTTGCTTTATTGTATTAGACAAATCCAAAATTCCTTTCACAGATGAACACAAAATATGCCATTAAATACTGTATGGCTGACCTTTGTTAGTGCCTCGAATAAATACACTTCAACAAGCATAAATGTATTATTCATAAATACAATATTGACTACCAAAATAGCATGCACAATCAAAAACTTAATTGATGCCTGGGAATGTATTTTCCAGTCAACATAATTCTTTGCATGTTTATAATTCTTATTAGAAATAACTATGGATGGCATTTTTAATATCAAAAAACTTATATTTCATAAAACAAATACAGATGTAACAAGAATCAATGAGAAAAGGTTTGTACGTAAATATCCATAGTAAACTCCATAATTAGATTTCTGTATTTCCTATTGTAGCTTTTAAAAAATGTTGACAATTAATACAAATAACAAACTTTTACAAAGCCTTTCCAGAATATGAACAAAAGTCTCAACAGAAAAAAAAACTGAAAAATGGCACCAATTGTCTGCTTCTCCAATAACAATCAACTATCAGATATAATTCCACATCTCCAAAACCAACAATACGTCACTGTAAATCCTCATTGTTTTGTCTTAAATACACAGTAATCCTCCAAGGGAAAAACAGTTCATAAAACGACCACACTCGTAAGTGACCATTCAGTTTGGTTTATAATCAATACACACAACTGTTTCCAGACTCCTTGAAATACTTCACACTTGAATTTCACATACAAGTGGTCGTCTTAGAGAGGTTACTCCATGGAAGAATTGTCCACTCTTTCACAGCCTCAGTCGCTGTCGTTGGGCACCTTGCACAAGTGCGTCAGCTGGAACATGTTGATGTTGCCCTTGTCCAGCTTGACCACACCCTCGTTGCCGTCGATACTGAGCAGCTGACCGGTGCACTCACGGTCCTCACCCAGGATGACCTTCACCTGAAATAGACATGGTCTTTGGTCTGTAATCGAGTAAGAGAACAAAACTCTAAGATGGTGATCCACCTCAAGTCTAAATTGAATGTAATTCAAGCAAACAATACATTCGTATTTGAACAAACACAAAGCCTTGGTGCTGCCATGCTCCATGGTTCCCACTGCTTGCAGGCTTATCACATATATCCTGGTAAATTTGAGCTTGAGGTTTAGACCACTGGTGGGTTAAAACATGTTTTCCAAATTTTTTTTCTGCCCTTTTAATATACCTGACAAAATACTTTTGGACAGCGGAAGAAATCCCTATTTGTGGAAGAAACTCTAAATTTGCCTATATAAAAAGGTTACTAGAATCCTCTTTTAGATTCGGCAATTGATTAAGTTGTGGTCCTCTTACCTTGTCTCCTTTCACTGGGGTGACTGGTTCCAGATGCTCGCACGCTACACTCACAACCTTGTCTTCCTCGGGGATGAACAGTGTGCACATTCCACCCTGAAAAACGTGCACAAAACAATGCTCAATGAATGTTGTTCAAAGTGATTTAACCGTTTACTTTGAGTCTTTCTAAAGTAGGCATTAATGCCTACTACTAGTGTAGACTAAAATAAAGCCTAATTGTGGTAAATTTTAGCTTATTTTAAGCTTTATTCTAGGCCTCAATAGTACATTGTAGCAGCTTTTCCTAAACTGTAACCAGATCATGGTGTGTCAGAAAAGAAGGCAGATACTGTTCAAAGAACAATAACCATTTAAATTGACATATTACATCTATTAACCATCTTGATAAAAGTTTTGGCAACGCTTCTTTTAGAGATTATCTACTTACAGAGATGTTCCTAATAACACCAATCTGATGAATCAAATTTGAATCATCATGACTATCTTTGATTTTCACTTCTATCTCAGACGTGATCCAGTCTGACCAGCCATGATCCATCCCTACAAAAACAGAGAGTTAAGAATAACCATGAAATGCAACTTCATGTTCAGCTTAACAATGCTTATTCATCACCATATGGAGTTGGGCGCATGTTTCGAACTTAGACCCATGGGACTATATACTATAAAAGATTTTTTCTTCCAATTGAAAAATGCCCTAAACTTACACCTTTTTCTAGTTCATGCCCATGGAATTTAATATGTGAATCAATGGTGATATTCTTAGAAGGACAAAAAATAGTTGTCATAAATCATAGGTTCTAATGAGAAAATGATGACGCAAATATGTGTTATTAATATCTTTGTCTTGAAATATTCCAATAACGGTTTTAAATGGCAATAAGTAAAGATATTAGTGTAAAGAATGAATATAACAAATTCAATATAATTTATAAATATAGGAATTAACATTTTTTTCTAAATCATAAATCACTACACAAATTAGGTATTTCAATGTAGGTATCATCTAACTGTCAAACGGTCAAAATATAAATATACATGTCCTGATTTACATGCATGGGCCCAAGCAAAGATTAAATAGGGAACTAGCTATAACAGTTTTCTACGACATTTTACCTACTACTCTTAATAAAAATGTCAGATGTTTAAATAGCTCACTCAGTTTTATATCAAGATACATTACCAGGACCTATAAAGCAATTACAATATTAATATGAATATTTGGGGATGTTGCCATTTTTCAGCACCCTGAAATTACTTTCATAAATATAAGCAGCAATGCAATTAGAAAGAATTCCAGGAAATGCGCTGAGGACTTGCGTGAGAAAGATCTATTATAATCCAGGATAACATGACTTGTGACGATGGAGCATCATCAAAGGAAAACCTCAAATTACAACATCCCAATTACCACAATGAACATCATTTTACATATTCCCCATCTATTTTCAGCAGTTTCCGCTTGTTTTTCTTAGGTTAGTAAAATATACTTTGAACTATTTGTTCATTTATTTTATTGCTATATTTGTGTCTTTCCTTGGAAGAACTTCATGTGTGGGAGGCAATGAAAATTTCTCTTCAAAAACTATCAAACCAAAATTAACCCAGGGTAAATTAACCAACCTTCAAGATCTTCCACCCAAGCATTGTCGCTCTCAAAACGTATATTTCATGTAAACATCGTCACATTAGTATGGAAATCAAGAGCGATTAATTGGCTCGTCTTTGCTCCCTAAAGGCTAACAGCCCATAATAGCAAAGTGGCCAAGGCCAATCAGTAAGTGGCAACTAAGTACCCGCAAAAAACTCATTTCATGAGTGCTGCTTTGCTGCAGTTACAGCATTTCAAGTGATCATAGAACCTGTTTAGGAATACATTTTAACAATCTTCTGCAGTTGTCATGAAAAGTGTATACTGATTATTATGTTGTTTTTTCATTATTGATAATTAGTATAGATGAACTGAACTGGAAGCCTCAAATACATGGCAATCGTGATTGATCGCAACGGTCATAGTTTGTGATAAAAATTCGATAAAAGTCTCATTACAAGGCCTAAAGGTGCAACAAAATCCTCAAAGGTGTTAATTACTATCAATATTTCATGCACAAGTTTACTGATGAAAGCAACTTCAGGCTAATAATGTGCAAATAGGTGCCAAGAAAGACTGCTTGAATGAATGGTACTTAATAATGGTAGTAATTATTCAAAGGCACCATCAGCATTGTCAGTTAGTTACTCCTACACAATGTAACTGATGTACTGAGTGAATATATGGACGTTCATAGAAGGGCTACATGTAGGTCTCATGTGTTATGCATCTGTCTCCACGAATCTGCCAGGGATGATGTAAAATGTATATTCGGCAGTACTGAATCACAATATTTCAAATTTGTAACCTTTTTACTCGTTACTACAAATACTCAATGAGAGGAACTTGAGAAATATTGTAACCCTAAAAATATTGTTACCTTTTCCACCTTACATTTTCTATAGTTATGCATGACAAAGACACATACCTGCTCCTGGTGTCTGTGGTGTGTATGGGGCTCCAGGTGTCATGGGACTGTACATTATTGGAGATGGTGTGCCAGCATATCCCCCCGGGGAGGGTGTACCAGCATAGCTGCCAGGGCTTGGGGTGTAACTGGCAGGGCTGTTAGCTGTAAGAAAAATTCTTGATTTTTTTGTATTTTATAAAGAACTCACTGTATGCATTCAACTATCGGACATGAAATAAAACACGATTCCCTACTTAGAAATTGAGATGCTTGAGAAATTCTCTTTTCATGCAAGGAAAATAGGTTCTACAAATAGTAATATATAGTAAATATAAGACATAGAACTTCGCACCAACAAACTGGTAATCTTCAAGTTGGTTTCATACTTTTACGAGTGTAGAATTGTGATCTAAAAACCATAGTTCATGACTTGAGAGAAAGCTGTAAGAACCAAGCCATTTGTTAGGTCTGAACTTTTCGCATTTAGCAGCCCCTTTCCGGAGCTGGAAACAATCAACTTCTAGCCTTGAACATACATACGGCTACTTCTTTATTCTGTACTCCTTGGAAATATTGAAAATAGGCCTTTGGAACATATTCATGTTATCTAAATGCATGTCACTAAATCGCAGAACATTTACTACAAAGTTTATACAACCTTACAATGTTCAAATGAATGAATGATTTTGAACTAAACAAATGCACTCAGTCAATGCTAGTCATGTTAATGAGGGATAACATGGTATTATTCATTACTTATATTCGTTACAGATGGTGTTATGAGCTAAACTAATTACATCTACTTCAGAAGCATTAACATTGTTTGAAGTCCCTAATCATACTGAGAATCCATTAATGATGAACTTTTCATATACATGTATCATGCTGTGTTGATATATTTCTTTGACAATGTCATAATTGAGTCGAATTCAATGTTTTCTTAATCCTGTACACAGGTATGATCTAAATGTGACAAGAATGATGTACATCACAAAAAAGATTCTTTTAACACACGCTTCTAACAATAAGAGATTCATCACTCAAAAATTGAACAGGAGGAATTATTTCTACATCAAGAATCAAATTTCTCATTTGACATTTCTCAATTAAGACACAATGTAGACCAGGGGCTATTTTCTAATAATGATTGACATGCCATTATTTACAACACAAAAGACTTCACTAGGTCTACAGAAAACAACATTTCCATTTCGAGCTGAAAGGGAATAAGGAAAACTAGAATGAATCAAAAGTGTTCAAAGAACATGGCATCGCATTCATTCATATTCAAAAATGTTTACTAAAATATTAATGAAATCTTGATCAAAAGTACACAATTACAATCTACATTATCAGGGATAAATAGCGATTGTCTAATCATATATTAGCTCCTTTAGCATGCTACATAGAAGCAAACAGCAAACTGCTCCAAGTAGACTTTGTGATGTTGGGTTGAAATATTGATTTTTTTTCCTTGCTGGCTTAAGTGCATGGAATACCAGTAAAAAGTCAATGGCCTTCTGGAAAGCACAATTTAATTGGCGGAGTGCCCAATATCAAATCACTTCGGTGTCGTCTCTACCTCATGTAAGTTGTGTAAAGTTTGAACAAAATCGGTTCATCGGTAAACCCTCTAGCTTGTCCCCCCTTGCCTCCCCCCCCACACACATACTGACATACAAACGAAGTGATCACAAGGCTTTCGCTTCAGCTGCTGTAGCGGCGCAACAATGATAGACACAATATTCCTTATCAAAATGAAAATTAACAAGTAAAGTTCTAAAGTTTGTGTAACGAAAAAAAACAGCTCATGATGAGCACCCCCAAGCATTCATATTCAACATCATCTGCCCAACATTTCCTATACAGAGGTACTCCATTATATCACTAATCACAGATTCCATGTACAAATTACACATTAAAAAGTCAATTTCCAATGGGATTATTTGCCAAGATTTGATCATTACACATGATAGAGAAAAGCGAGCCCCTGAATAGAGACCAATTTGTCTCAATACTCTACAGACATTCACCATTGGTCTTGCAGGTGTACATGTGCATCAATGTTTAGAATGCACACTTATGTTCGACCATTTTTAATCACATACCAATTTTAGAGTGTCTCCCTGTGTTTAAATGTATCTTTACAGGCAAGTTGGTCTATTTATTCCTTACTGATTATGTTGATGGTTTAAGAAAAAATCATTGCAAGTAGTCATAGCGGTGTAGCTGTTTTAATAGCAGGAATACATGAGAGGATCTCATTATGTATTCCTGGTTTTAGTCAATCATTAAATGTGTTATAATCGCATTTGAAACATAGAAAAGTACATTCGATTTAAATCTATATCTTTCTACATATAGTCTATGAGCAGTAATAACATACAAAAACAAGACATCTACCTGCCTGTCATCCTAATGCAATTATAACCCTTTAGTAGCAAAACCCATAAATTATGCTACTATTGCAGTCTAAAATTATGCCTAAAATAAGCTCAAAATTAAGACATCAGCATGCCTGATACACAATCACTGTGTTCAGGTCTATGAGACATCCGCGTTGGTAAAATTGAACTTATTCTAGTATGCAACAATTACTGTGGACAAAGGGTTAAGCGGACCTGCTGCTAATGCTCCCCAGAGCTCATGACTAGGATTACACAGCAGTCCACCATCATCAACCAGCCTAATCAACAGTTACCATCACTAGCGTAAAAGGCCAGTTGTCTATGATCTTACTCATTACTTGCAGCAATCTATGTCAAAACATGTCTTTTATTACAGCAATCTATTTATATTATTGTAAACTCGCGATTTCAATATATCAATCATAACAATTCTAATCAGGAGAAAAAAAACACTGCTTTGTGACTAGTTCTAATATACAGGATTAGCATCACTGAATTCTTGATAAGAATTTATTTTATTAGATTAGACATGGTATTCTCAAGTGTTTTTGTCTGAATTTTGCTCAAATTCAGTATGAGACTTGTTACTTAAAAGCTATTTGATGGTGTGCACCTGTTATGACAAAGTGCAAACTGTAACAAATATTGAGCCACAATGCAAACACAACAATCTGGACAGTCGTAAACTTTTCTATGGCGACTTTTATCACCAGGCAACTTATTTGATGTTTTGTAAGTAAACCTTCTTGGTTTTCGCATGGATATCCATCTAAACGTTATAATTTTTGATCAATTTTTCCAAAGGTCATGATTATCATTAATCCAAATGGTCTTCTGATCAATGAGCACTTTGAAATGGCACCCACATGGTCTCTGAAAGTGTCACGTGTAACCTCAAACACATTTCCCATGTGTCACCATGAAACTTAATCATATCATGCTACATGTCCCTCTCACTGGTTAATTAAAAGAGCTTTACATATCATCATTATTCTATAAAGTCCTTCAAAACGCGGAAAAAAACCTCACTTACCATTATAGCTGGTGGGGCTAGGAGACGGCTGCCCATAGGGAGAGTAAGTGGAGCCGGGGGTCTGTGGTGTGTATGGCCCGGACGGTGACGGTGTGTCTGGCTGGTAGCCAGGAGTCGCGGGGTTATTGTAATCTGCCGGCGATGGTGTCGACTCATCTAGCTTGAAATCAAACTCATCCTCTCCTCTGCAATTGTAATAATAAGTTTGTTTTTATCAACTTGTACATGCATGAGGTTTTTTAAAAGAATTTCTTATTATGTTCAATGCAAGTCGGTACTTAAATATCTTAGGATGTACATCATCACATGTTAACAATTTATTTGGCTGTTAAAGCCTTACCTAGATGGTGTGTTTGGGTTAGTGGGATCCCAGGCGGCACCTCGACCAGGTGTCATGGATCCAGGTTCGTGACTAGGCGTGGTGCTTCCGTAATGCGGAGTGCGCGAGCCGTCATGGAGCGGTGTCTGAGAACCGTACATGGGAGTTCGAGACCCGTACATCGGTGTCATGCCGGATTGGTTTGGCGTACGGTCGTAGCGTGTTGAGGCTCCGCCACCAATCTTCTGACCACTGGAAGTAGATGGGATGAATTAAACCAGAAAATCATTTTAGAATGAGAGAAGTTTGAGCTTGAAGAGGCGAAACAAACATCCGCTGTAAAATTTGAACAAATAGGCAAGAAAGGGATATATATTTTGTGAAGAATATTTCAAAAGGTATGATTTTAAACTTTTCTTCTAACTGGGTTATTCACTTGAATATGCATTAAATATTTGCCTCTTTATTTTAAGTGCTAAGCAAATAAATTCTTAAGTACATCAGGAAATAACTTAATATTTGTTTAGCAGTCAGCCTTGCAAATAATATCATAAGGTCTTCTGCATAAAAACATTTTAAATATTAACTCTTTTATGGTTGGTTGCATTATGATAATGAAAAAGATTATTCACAATGCAAACGGTGACAACTTTTTAGCAGATTTTAATCAAATTTATTGTTTTTCCCATCAACACTTACTGATTACAATCTATGCATGTTTGTAAAATAGCTTACGTGACAGTGCTGAGACGAGATCGATCCACAGAAATTGTCTTACAGCTGGAATGCAACTCGACACGGGCAGTTGATTCTGTCGAGTCTTTTACTATACCAACAGAGCCTAGAAAATACAATTACATGGGTTCATCGTCGTTTAAGCTTCTGGTCAGGATTAAAGTAATTGTTTTGAAGAATAAGGCTGTGGTAAAGGGTTGAATTAGCCATTTTACCTTTGAACGGCCCCTGTATGATCCTGACTGTTTGCCCAATCAAGCCTCGGTCTCTCGATGGACCCCCTCGGCCCCTGCCACCTCCCCCAGTCGGGGTGGAGCCTCCACTGCTGGGGTGGGAGGGACTCGACAGTCGTGGGGACATGGGCACTCCACCGATAGGCTGGCTTGTGTTGGATGTCTGCAGCACATCAATATGGTCACTGATTGGTCAGTAATACTAAAATTTACAGGTTGAGCTGTAAAGACTTAATAGTATAATCTTTTCTGAAGGTCTTAATTAAGTTGTTTTACTAAATGTTTGTTTTATGATAATTGATGAAATATATTTTATTCATTTTTTTTTTTAAAACTTGATCACTGTTCTTGAATAAAAAATTGGACCTGAGAAAAAGCACATTATACACTGATTTAAAAAAAATGTAGCAACTTTTAACATAAAGTAACAATAAGCTAACCTATTAGCCAGAATATCTTAAACCTTTTTTTCATCTTGCATGTAAATTCCATTATCAAAATATAAAAGTAGTTCTACAAAGATGATGTCATACAGAGGCATTCAAAATAGTAGAACATTGAAACTCACTCTACTCCCTCCTGCCAGCAGCAGATGTCTCGTCTTGCACACAAAGATGCCTCCGTTTTCCGTCATCATTCGCGAGTGAAGAAACGCAAAACTACGGTACAGATGCTTAACTTCTCCTTGGCGACCCTAAATTAAAAGTTATGACTTTAATTTCTCACTTAGCTTAATCAATATCTACTTAAATGATTTTTGTAATATATCAAAATTATTCATAAGATAAACACATGTGCAGTTCAACAATTAACAATGGGGTTACAAGACCGTTAATCAATATGGGAATTTCTACAGTCTAGATTTAGATTTTGATATGGTCCTAATTTGGATGTGAGCCTGCTTTGGATGGTTGTGTATTGTTAAATATCTCTTCAAGCGATATGGTGTACACCACAAAGAGTATTCCTTACCGAGTGTGGACCATCAATGACCTTGACAATGTCATTGACATGGACATTATTGTTCTCTGCGTCGAGAGCGACAGCCATTCTGTTTTCTCTCTTCTTTGTGACCGCTGTATGCTTGAGGTGAACCACTTTGCCGAACATGTTGAGCACTTGGAAGCTCTCTCGCTCCAAACGGACAATCACACCAACCGTTTGAGGACTGAAAATTGTGCACAAGAGATATAGTTTAAGCACATTTTTATTGACGATATTGTCTTTAGTAAAGTAAATTAATTACGAACATAGCACAAAATACCATGTAAAGATACACTACAAAAATATATTCAGTTTCATATATCTAACACTTTTATAATTTCAGAGAAATCTAAAGGACAAAATGTATATGAAAGGAAAGTGGACAATAATCAATTCAGCGATATTAACATAAATTTGCAAGATTCATAAATAGAATGCCAAATTCAGAAATAGATTTAAATTTTGCTGGCTAAAATAGTCATTGATGCCTATTATTGCAGCCTAGAAGAAAGCCTAAAATAAGCTCAATTCAACCCAATAGATAAATGATTCACTATGTTCCGGTCAATCAGACATCGGTCTTGATAAATATACGCATAGTTGAGGCTTTTTTCCAGGCTGCTATAGTAGGAATCTATAACTAAACTGCTGGTAAAGTGGTAAGAAATGCTATTCTCACTTACTCGATCTGCACGAGATCTGAGAACTGAAACTGTCCCATGGAGTCAACACCAGTGGCCATCTCTGTACAAAGCTGGATGTCTCTGGGTAACACCTGGTAACATACAATTATTAGAAATGAACTTCTATAATGCAACCATATGCACGTCATGTAAAACGAACAATGCTTATGCGGCCTATACTGTTCCTAAGAAAAATTTTATCTAAAAATGGGAGTGAACTTATTGAATATCATTTTTCATCTGGACATTAATATCAACTGATTTTGGTGCTACACAGTTATCCAAGACCCCAGATTCTCTATCATACTACACATACTACTAAAAGTGAAGAAATCATCTGAAGAGGAACATCTCACAGACCTTACGAAATCGCAAAATATCTGACAGCATAACTTAAATAAAGTCCTGTAAAAAAGACCTAACACATTGTCTCACCTTAAGCTCGTGCATAGTGAGGTCAGAGAAGAGGACGACCATGTTGTCTTCTACGCGAACAATGAGGCCCGTGTCGCCCTCATAGCGGCCAGAGATGACCTTCACATGGTCTCCCATTTTGAAGCACTTCTTCAACTCATGAGCTGGGAACTCAAGTGGATCCTGTTCAAGAGAAAATGCACACACTTATAATGTCCATTTTGCATAAATATCTAAATAGGCGAGCTACTAAATTTCTTCAACACTAGAAATTTTACAATATTTTGGCAATTTCTTGACTTCTTATGACTATACATTGTACTAATGCCAGTTGGTTTTGGGAGAGTTTACCTACTACGGCTACATAATAAATATTAAGTACATTATTGTTATTACGCATATTATACAAAATGGCATGAGCCTTTTAAATGGTTTTTAAGTAGATTAAATAGTATACTATTGCAGGCTACAAAAAGCCTAAAATAAGCTCAAATTTCCCACAATGGATGTCTGATTCACTCTCACTATAAGTTTAATGAATCAGACATCCATCTAGGTAAATTTTCCCTTATTCTAGGCTTTATTCTACGCTACAATAGAAGTGATCAATAGCTGCCTACTTTCATCAAAAAAGCGTGAAAGCTCAACTTATTAGTACAGCGTTAGCCAAAAATCTTCAGCTTTAAACTGCAAGAATGCAGATGACAGAGAACCACGATCATGGTCCACAAACCTTGAGGTCCTCGTGTTTGGGCAGCATGGTGATCTTGTTGCCGTCTGCGCGCAGCACTTTACCCTGCAGGTGAATCAACTCTCCCTCGGCCACTTCCACCATGTCGCCCGGTGCCAGGTTGTGTGACACCTCACCAGATACTTTGGGCACCGTGGGTACTAATCATCGTTAAGAGAAAATGTAATTGGACAGTTGATCTTTCATTTACAGAGGGCTGAGATTGCGAATAAAAATAACAAACAATTGGTTAAGAGAAATCGCAGTTTTACACTTGATGTTTTGTCTGGCAAATTATTTGAAACAAGATGTTAGTCAGGAGGATGAGCAAGTTATAATTCTTACTCACCCTGTTGGTGTTAATACTAGTCTCAGACTTGTAGAGGAGTATTCATTTGGAGCAATGAAAGGTAATATACTAATAAGAAACTTTAGACCATGTTCTAATGACACCAATTTCAACCATGTATGATATTTATTGGTGGCTTTGAAAGGATACAATCTATTTCCATTCCTTCTGGCTGCTCCTCAAACTTTTCCAGTTCGGCAAGTGTTGGCTTCACGCCATCTGCTACCTACAGAGTTATGAATTTTAGTTTCAATAGCATGGTCCCCTAAAAACATCATGAGCATATCTATCCAAATCTGTAATTAAAGTGCCAACTATAAGTACCAAATACTTACAATAGCAGACATGACAAAATTCTTGAAGAGGAATCCTTTCCGACTGAATCTGTTGCCTTCAAACACTAGAAAATCACCATCTGTGGTCACCTCGCCTCCAATGGCTCTGATTGCATCAACATCAAACAACTTTTGAGCTGGTTTACGAAACCGTTTTCGCTTTTCAGAATCCTAAAGTACAAGGAACAGAAAAGATCATTAGCCACTTGAAAAAAAAAATGTTACAACACAAGTTTTAATAATATTGGTATCACACAAATGCACCGATTATTACTTGAAAGCATACGATAAAAGAGTAGTTGATTCAACAGAAATTTACATGGCAATTTTACAAAAATATGACAGAATCAAGAAGCATCCCCTGATGCACATAGCCCTAATAGGTTAAATACAAGGAAAAATATCAATGCCAGACATATGAAAAAAAGTGACAATTTCTAATCAACAAGTTTGCTAAATACTTACATCTTTAGACTGTCTGAGTACACCACGCATGCGACTGTAGTCAATGCGTGGTATGAGTTTCAAGTGAACTTGGTTCTGTGAGGGCTCTACATAGTCAATCTGAGCAAGATCATCCTTGAAGATACCTCTCTTCAGTCGCACCCACTGTTTAGGCTTGAGATTGGCAGTTTCTTTCACTACTCTCAACACATCTGTCATTTCTTTGATGGGAACCATCTGTTTATCAAAGAATGATAAAATATAGTACTCATGTCACATATTACTTAATTTCTTCATACGGTGTAGAGACTATAAATAACTTGGAGAATAAATTATGAAAACGTCATAAGAAAGTAGTGAACTTAGTTTGAATAATTTTGATCTAAATTGTAATATATAACAGAAGATTGTGAAATGAAAAGCTACCTGTTGCTGCCATTGTCCAATTCGAAGATTTCCGACACCTTCGATGGCTTGTTTAACGTGGGTCTGTTTATAAGCTTCAACGTAGATGTAGCCTTTCAAGCCTTCTTTAGCAATAACAGATTTGATTTGCAGAGGCTACAAAACAGAAATAGAACAGCACAATGAAAAAACAACATCAGTTAAAATTTTTAAAAACATGTGCAAGTTGAAAACAAAACAAACATTAATTCAAATAGTGGTGATGAATATATGTACATTATGAAATAATCCTGAGCATATCTCACCTCATCTGTAAATTGGAAAGCAATAAATTTCCTCATCAAGTGAATGGCTGTAGCGTTTTCTTCTCCCATACGACATTTTACCACCCATAAATTAGGATCTCTGCAAATTAGTAAGAATAAATGGGAACTCTTAAACAAATGTAAATGCATGAAACAACAAACATTTCAAGACATAAACTACTTTTACATGTAAATAGAGTTAATAAAAGTTGTGTCATTAATGGACAACATTTTACAATTTTAACCGACAACCGAATACATCTAGTGTCTTTACTTACTTGACACCAGGAAGCAACCCCTGCTGTGTGATCTCATCTGCCATCTCTTCTCCTTCCCCATATGTATCCTGTATATCTGAAGCATCGGCATACTTCTTTCGAAAATATTCTGCCATTTCTTCCGCATCTTGCTCACTAAAATATGATAAACAAGATGCCATGTCTTCAATCAAAGTGAGATATGTTTTAGTTGTCACAGTATCATTTGCTGACATAAATGTATTTTAACAGTAAGTTACACTTTACCATTTTGACATAACAGGCTTTAAGAAAATAAAATGCATATTTTTCATACTAACAGAAGTCACATAAAATGATTACTTAAAATTGTCCATTCTGCGCATTTTATCATTGATATCACGTGCACTCGGACCATCTTCATCATTGAGGAAGTCATTTTTCACATATTCTTCATAGCCTTCTTCAGCTTCCCCTTCGTCCTCATCATCATCATCGTCAACATCTGAAAGAGAAAGATATATCTAATACTGAACACACTTTGCAACAAAGAAATAGTTTGAAATCCACTTCTATAATAAATGTACATAATTACAAATAAGAACTTGGAACAACACAGATTAGATCTACAAATTGGAAGTGTAGGCTACACATTACATCAAATAAAGCTAGCATTCTCAGCTAACTTCTATTTTACAGCAAACACTGCATAAAATTCTTAAAATTTGCAACAAACAACATTTTACCGGCTTCATCTAACAAGAAATCAGCCACTCTGGAGCGCTTCTTTTTTCGTTCTCTTTCTTCTTCTTCAGAATCCACATCTGAGTCAATATCGCTGCCTGCCTCAGAGGCAGCCCTAGAGCCAGCCTCGCTTCCGGCGCGTGATCCTGCTTCACTCCCAGCACGACTGCCCCCAGACCCGCTACCTGGGCTGCCAGGCGCACTGTCAGCCTGGACATTGGAATACATACATATCAAAATATGTATATGGGTAATTTTGGGTATAATGCATCAAAAATCATCTAAAATAGCAGTGACAGATCCAGGATGGGGGCAGGAGAGGACCGGATCAATGAATATATCAGAGGATAGTCAAGCCACTGGATGAAAACAAATAAAACAATTGCTAGGATTACAAATTCCCATAAGCCTAGTTCATTACTTAAAAACTCTGCATATGCTCAACTACTAATATTTCATGGCAGAAAAAAATTGACTGCAACGATATAAGTAAGAAATAGGAGAATTAGTGTACTTACATGATAGCTGGCATCATCTTCACTTAAATCGGACATATTTATCGATTGGCTGGCCCTGAAATTAAAGTAATTTCAATAAACACCCATGGTTGCTAACCTTCACATCTGTATCCAGGACAATCAATTCTTTGTATCCACACAATCAACTTGAATCGAATTGAATTGGTGATAAAAATACTATGGCAGCCTTTGTGGAAAGACAAGATTTTCCTTTGTTTGTTAATTTTGATTGAATTGATACTGACTTGATACACACAACACATACCTGAGCTCTCAAAACTGAACTAACCATGTGGTCACTATTTGAAAATCAGGCTACACAGATATTCTACATACTGACTGCATATCACACATACATACTAAAGATCGCGTTAAACAAAGAAACCATAAAGTCCCCTGGAGATAAACTAAACACAATGTTCTCTTCAACTATAATTCTAACAAGGGCACTGGGAGGAAGGGCACTGGGAGTTATGATTGCTTAATTGCATATAAATGATTGATGTTCACAGACATTTTTATGCAATCAAAGGTGGACTAAAGTCAAATTGATTGCCGATGCTCTGGCTTTCATATAAATTTACAGCTGATAGCTATTGAATTAACATATTTGGTCTACATCATGACAAAGGTCATCCTTTTCCAAATATTTTGATATAGTACATGTATATTTTCATATGATAAAACGCCAACAAGTTCTCATTGAAAAATGTTTCTTTATGTGTCAAATAGTGTTTCCATTGAACAAAATTTCTTTCATGACGTCTTAGAATAGGGTATCCCCGCTAACAACAGTCTATTATTGGCTAGTTTCACTGGCTAAAATATCTGTTTTTCAATTTTCATTAGCCTCGTTCAACCAGATTCTGTTATTGCACACCACCACAGGGTCTGGATGATCAAGACTATTTTACCACGTCTTATTCACGTTCAAAATGCAGCGGCACACGTTCACATTCAGCTCAAATCTCGGGCTCATATCATTAAGATATATAGTACATATATGAGTATCTGCTGTTCACAAACAGATGTTTGATGAGTATTAGTAAAAAATATGTGGTTTGCATATCACCAGTTTGATATCTAATGACAATTCAAATGTTGGATCACAGATATGATGCATACCAACAGTCATATGAAAGGTGGTCTCCGTATATCGCGTGTTTCATAGAAAATGAATAAGATTATCTTGTCAACTATGCAGCGTATTTGCCGCAACTGTTTAGAAATGCAAAAGATAAATACCCAAAATAAACAATTTAGTTTAGACAATTATATAAACTTATATATACATGGATTGAATTGCATATTATTACAGAATATTAGCATCAAAATTATTCTTCACTAATAAGTTTGTTTAGTTTAGAGTAAACTGAAACAATGTACATAGGAATGTAATGGCTTCATTGTCAGATTGCCGGTTTGTCAAAATGTTGAATAAAATCATAAAATTTGAGTTTAAAACTGAATTACTTTTTAATATTTAACATTTTTATATTCGGGCCAGTGAATATGTTGGGTCGGGCCAGCTGTATTCAGTGTCAGCTGGCCCGACTGTCTAGCTGAAAATTCAGACTGAAGTCGACCCCTGCACGGGACAGAACGGAACATGGGACGGAACACGGGACGGAGACGGGACATTATGTCTGATGGTCAGAGCCCTTGAAAACACTGAACACTATATCTACCATGGAAAACAATGGATATCATCATTAAATAACTCATGGGACATCACGGGACGTTATGTCTGATAGTCAGAACCATTGAAAACACGGAACACTATATCTACCATAGAAAACAATGGATATCATCATTAAGTAACTCACGGGACGTCCCCGGACACCCCGTGTTTTAGTACTAGGCGTTAGGCCGACAAACGTGTATAAAGAACGACATATATTCCAATGTACAAACAAAGCACATAAGGTATTAACTTATTGCATTAATTGCCAACCTGAACAGATAATCAATAGACTGTATCTATCAAAGTCTACCACATAAGATTATGCCATTAATTAGAAAAAAACTCGTCAAAAGCTCACTTTTCTTCCCGGAAGTGCACTTTATTTCCATAAAGCTAGCCGAACATCCATCGTAAATTAGATTTTAATTCAATATTAGGCCAATTTCTTTTCTCTAGACATTTTGTGAGAACAATAATTAGTAATTGTAATATCAACACACATCAATACATGATGGATATCGTTTAACTTTAAAACATAAATCAAAATAAAACAACGCAAACTGTTCACATATAAACTTCTATAAATATTAGGGAACCAGCAAGAGACAAACACTTTACGAAACTAATATAAAAAACAGGTGCGCTTTTCAGCTTTGCAGGTGGATTTTCATGTTGTTGTCTAATGTACATAATTTATGTGCATATCATTATAAGTCATATTTTTGTGAAAAATCAAACATATAATACATTTTACTTTAATATATTTATTTCAAGTGTAAGATATAAACAATATGCAGCCTATTCTTAAATTATTTACATCTACAACACATATTAATAGAGCTAGTTACAAAATTACGGTATCGTGACGTCATCTAATGAGTCAGTTGCCATACGCCATGTCTGAGTGTTGAGATGATTTCATTGTGGGAAGAATCTTTCATAATTTTACTGGATAAAAGGACTCTAAACACTAGGCACATTAATACTATTACAAAGCCTATGCCGCATAGACCCTTTATGCAGATACATATATAGAAGAAAACCCAATCTATTGGCAAAAATGTCCCTTGAAAGTGTTTTTGCCAATCCCCCACCCTTGGTTGGGGCAGATTCAGTTAACAAGGAGGATTTTGATAAAAGGTCAAGTAACTGTTATTAAGTGGAATATATTTTATTCTGAAATTCCTATCTAAACCTTAATACAAGTATGTTGGATATGATATTGGCCCATACTTGAACGCATCGTTTCAAAATTCTCTCCTTTTTTACACAGACAAGTCATTTTTGACGTGGCCATTATGGTCTTTGTCTGCATTGAAAGTGGGTCATTTAGGTCCCATGTCTATCGGCCTTGCAAAGCAATTTTTAATAGTGTTTTGTGCCAAACGGAATGTGTTTTCATCATTGTGACCATAAAGATCTGATAACTGCTCTTATTGCATTGAACAAATGCAGTATTGTAGGTCTGTAAATACTGAAGCAAAAGAAAATTATCTCGACTGCTTTTGACGTCAAAGCTTAAGTCGAGGGTGCACTTTATCTCATCGCACCAAAGCACCGACATTTTCGTTGACTTCGCTTGACAAAATGGTGAATATTTGTCGTAATATTCGTGTTTGTGGGGAAAAAGCTAATTATATAAAGCTGAAGACTTACAAAATAGTGTAGACCCGAGATTGATTAACAGACCAATATATACTCTAGCACTTTAAAGTGAATATTCAGACGGGTCCAAATCAGCGTATATAATACGTTCAGCTGTAAGAAAATAACGAGTGTTAATCTACAATGAACTGATTTTAACACTTTCTTGTTGAAAAATATTAATGTAGCTTGACGTAAAAGGCTAATTGGATAGAAATCTAAGTTAGATCTTAATTTGAGTCGTATTGTCAATTTGAAAAGTATTTTGTGTGCTTTACTCATTAACCTCGTCTACGGAGTTATTTATGAAAATGGAAATAATTTTTTAAAGTTATTTCTTTACGTGATAACTTGTACTCGAGAGTCATTTCACCAGCAACATGAGGCAACTTGATTGCTTTTGCGCTCACCAGAGATCGCAAGCGATGGCTGTTGGCAAGCGGCCAAAATGTGGTGTATTACACAGGCCTCAGCAAATACATTTAGCACGGCCATGTGCCTTTTGCTTTTGCGTCAGCTATAATACTCCACTGTCTAAAAGTCCACTTGGATGTAATGAATTATGGTTTTGTATTTATCGTTGGTCACAGTTTGAAAATCTTTCCATTCAGGCAGTGCAAAACAATATACCATTACTGGAGTCTACTATATTTTTCCCTAATGGTAATTGCAATTATGACATTAAATGATCCACTTTAATTGCTCATATAAGTAGAAATCATTATCCTACACCTTTGTATTAAAGTGCCTTCAAAAGTAATACATGTATTAGTATAAATGACACCTGGAGTGATTTAGTAATAACTGTAAGGATACATATTTACCTATATCAATCGTCTTGGTAACAAAGTATAGTGTTTTAGTAATTAGTTTTAAAAAGTTGCACATTGTTTAAAAGTGCACTTAAGTATGTGTATGATGGTTGAAATGCATAATATACCTGGTATGAAATAATTACAAATACACATTTCGCATAACTGCTTTAAAGGCACGTACATGATATCTTGTAAAAAAGTTCACAGTTATAATATCATTTAGAAGGTTTAATATTTGTATTGCTAGTGTGCCTAATGATGGATGATTTATATTCTGGTTTAAGATTGGCAACTTGAACAAAAAGATTGGTAGTGTTAAGCCAATATTGTATAAAAGTATGAATAAGATGTTTGGCAGCTGTAAAGAAACCATATCAAGTAGCCCCAAGTGTCAAGCTACCATCTAAATACACTGCATTTAACCTTCAATACAACTACATTTAAACCTTCAATACATTCATTTGCTAATCAATAAGTGGCTATGCAAAAAGCCACCTCACAATAGCAGACTGCTTTAAAGCAAATGGATTTGGTCTGCATGGGCTGATATAAAGCATATAAAGCACCACTACCAACAAAGTTTGACATAAAGCACTAGCCTGGTATTGATCAAGCAAGCAGCTTTTATCAGCAGCAGCAGCCCACCTGTGTGATATATACCTGCTGCTGGCAACAGCAGAAGCTTAATGGTTTGTGGTGAAATAGACCTCTCAAATTATATGCTGCTTTTATCACTGCTAGTCTGATTGCCCATTATGCATTTAGTTGCATTGCTGGATACTTTTAGCTGAGAAAAAATAATATTGTATGGAGAACAGGTACATGTGAACAACACAAACAGTTAACAGCAGCACAGTCAATTTGAACAATTATATGGCCCCTTCCCAGTTTTTGCTTATTTATTTGTGTAATCATATATATCTAAAGTATGTGAATATCATTCATGACTCATCTGTCATGACCAAGTTTAGTATATAGGACTTTGTACTTTTCACCCATCATCTTATCAGCTCATGACTTTGCACATTTTTGCTTCAATCTATTCATGATAGTCATTAGAATTTTAAACTGAGCGCATATTTATAAAGTTGCATTCTCTTAATATGGTATTTTTAAGTTAAAAAGACATATTTTTTGAATTACTGTGGAGTAAGTAGATTGGAAACCCAATTCCAATACATGTATATGAGATCATACTAGAAGTCCTTTCATAGGCTTGCATCAGCTAACTCTTGCAGTCCTTTATTTCTGAAAAGTTTAACCCTAACAAGAGAAGTACTTGCATAAAATTGCATGAAAAGGTAAAGGCTTGGCATAACCTAACTTGGATTGCATAACAAAAGGCCCCTAAGGTATTATGTGACAGCAAAAATACACAGTTTTTCTGCTGACTGACATAAGAATACAGGCTTATATTTGCCATTTCCATTATTGCATAGTTAGCAAATTATTATTTTGAACTGAAACAATCATTATTCTTCAATTATGAGTTTTATGAATTTGTGAAAAGGATACATTCATTGCTGTATGTAAAATTTTATCTATCTCTTGTTAAGTTTCCTAATGTTAAACACAATACATATACACTTTAAATAAGATATAACCTTGATGTCTTACCACTTGTGTACTATTTCTACACTACATATACTTGATAAATATTGTAATGTTAATGTAAACTTGTTGGAGTACCATATGCATATACCTACTTCCCGAATTCTGTCATCTACAATATTACTTTGGACATAAGCCATCCATATGATAACTTCCCTCATCCAATAAAACCAGCACCCCCATCTTCTCTACCACTGCACACAACATTTTTTTCTCCCTGACCCACTTATCAAACATCAAAATCCGGGTTGGTTTCCTAGGTCTTGTACCATATAGTCAAACAAAAACTAGACATGATTACTGCTAACATACCATAGGCCATATCTTTTACTTTGTTCCACCTTTCCATTTAGTCTTTTAGTACTTCCTCGTATTATGTGACAGGTCGCATGTTACAAAAATATAAAGATGTAATGCACACACGACAAAATGATATTTGGGACATTCTACCCTGTACCTTTTAATCTATCTTGTTTTAAAACATCTGTAAATACACCTTGCAATATACATTGAGCAGTTATGGTATTGTCGGGTAATCTCTGCTCACTACTTATATACTATATCTGGCCATACATGATCTAAATGTTTTCTACATCCTATCCAATACCAATATATCACACTTTACCTGGTTAGATCACACATTTCTTTTTGTCATACTTCTTTATTCGTCCTTGTAAATATTATTTTGACCCCAGCATTTTTCTACATGCTGGATACCTACAAAATCTTATATTGAATGTAACACATACATGTCCATATTTCATGGGACTGGGGGATGCTTATCATGTTAAGTATTTGAGAAAATGCTCCAATATTATAGGAAAGACCTTACATAAATTGTATTCATTTTTCTTGTTCAAAAAATTATTTACAGCACAAAATTTTCTAGACTTGCATGCAATAAAACTGGTGAATAACTTTCCAAAATATCAAGGATATATGTCCAGTAAATTGCCGAATGATAGCCCCGGGTAATTACTTTGATAGTATACCCAAAGATGTGTACAAATGGGATGCAGATTTGAAAGCCCCCATAAAAATCAGTCCTGAGAAATATCCTTGGTCATCCCTTGACGAAAATATATCTGCCAGACGATATACTTACAACGCACCCTTTAAAGTTGCTCTTCTGCTTTAATATTGAGGTGGATTTTTGTATAACAGCATTAATACAGGCTGAACCTATTTATGTATTCTACACATTTTTGTTTGACAAAATAAGGGGATGTGCATTTGTAACATGTACAGTGCATAGGGGCATTTATTCAACTATTTATGGTACATATATTCATATTTAATCAAACGGCCCCAAATTAAAAAAAATATAGGTCACCAAGGCGAATGTGTGTTCAACATTTCTCAAGATCTCAAGTTGACATTCAGAGTGGAAAAAAAGTTTACACAAATAAAATTGCTCAACATATTCTAATAACCAGCTGTCAAGTTATATTAAACACAGTCTCTTTTACAGTATTTTCTGTCTTGGTATTAATGGTTTATTACTACCACCAGTAGAATTAGACCATGTATATTATCAGAAACAGATAAGTTATGTAACTGTCGAAGTAAGTTCTATAACGTCTACTTTGACCCTTTTTGTACAGTGGGATGGATTCACTGCCAGCTGACCTAGAGGATGGGGAGTTGGAAGACGGAGAACTGGAAGATGAGGAGGATGGAGGGGGTGGTGAGGGTCCTACACCTCCCCTGGCTCAGGTTACATCTGATAAGGACAGCAGTAAAGAAGGTATGCTATGCACATAAGTGCTATACATTAAAATATTAGAGTAGAAATGGTACAAGTTTCTACCTGTGGAAGTCGCTTGAAGTGGTCTTACTATAGAGGTGGTCTCTTTGCTGAGGATGTCTAATTAAAGGCTTCAATAATAGGCATCAATGACAGACTCGCCAGTAAAGGATTAATTGTGTTGTTATCACTTTTTTCAATCTTCTTGTGAATAAGAACATTGCATTTTTCTTGCATACATCAGTATTCGCAATCGTGCTATTTTCACCTGACGTTGAAATATAATTTTTATTTGTTTTTTTTGTGTTTTTTTCAGACAAGATGAATTACAACAGCAGGCATGATCGAGATAACAATAAAAGAAATGACGATCGAGGTGGCGATCGTAGAGACAGAAATCGCGGTGACAGAGGTGACAACAGACGCAACAGGAACAAGCACCAAGGAGGCAGACGACATCGCGATCGTGACCAGGACAATAACAGGGGTGGTCGCGGAGGAGGCCAAGGTGGCGGGGGACACGTAAGTACATTTTATTGCGAAACAATTTCTTTCATGCGTATTTGTTTTTTTTATCCTAGTAATGCTGTTGTTTAACTGAAATGGTAGGCGCAGTTTCACAAAGTAAATATGAGTGTGACTGTCCAAGCATTGCATTTGAAATACCTTACTTTGACCTGAGCACTGTGAATCAGAAAAGTTAAATGTGTGACGTCGGTTGTAAAGAGGAGGGGGTGGGGGGACTTTTGGCAATCCAACATTTCTCAGTCATAAAGATTGGATGTTACCTTGAACCAAACATAAATCTTTTAACCAAATATGGTAATAAATTTAACTTGCACCACTTTTACAGAAGAGGAAAAACGTCGATATCACGACTACGACAATGTTCCTGAGGATGAAGCCGGTGGATGGGGCTCAGATAACACATTCAATAAACGAGGAGGAGGGGGAAGTAGTCGGGGTAATCGTTCCTCCCACGATCGTAGTCCAACACACCCATACGATGACCAGGGTCCGTCGAACGAAGCCACAGGCAAGTCTCCACCAGGACCTTACGACAGTCCAGTGCCATCGGATGACGAGTATGGGCCTCCAGCAAAGCTGCATAGGTAAGTTTTGCTTATAATTTTTTTTTTGTGTGTTGTTCTTCATTTTAATTAACGTGTAATCAGCTGTGTAATGAGCTTTATTGTTCATTGTGGATTTGTGCTAGATGTTTTGTGGGATTTTTCACCAGTGGAAATGATTATGTGTTACTACATGGTTGAACTTTTCTTTTTAGGCTTGATACGAATGAAGGTTTCAATAAAGAGGGAAGTGGTAGGATGATGGACATTCTGGGAGACAGCTATATGGACGCTAATGTTGCTGCCAATGAGCAAGAGGTAGTTTATAAAGTACTCTAACTACATACTACTTTCCACATTGATATCTTCTCTGTAGATAAAGATGAGAAGACAAACTTCTTTTAACCATTACATTCTGACCATGTTTTCTAAAATTTTAGGAGGTTTTCATGAAGAGTCACAGAGGTGGTGGTGGTCCTGGTCAAAGGTCACAGAAGCGCCGAGAGAAAACGCGCCGATATTGGGAGAAACAGCGGGAACGTGAAGCAGAAATGGAGGAGAAAAGAAAAAGACAACATTGCCGATTTTTCATGGAAAAGGGAACTTGTAGACAGGTAAATTTACTTTCATATTTCAATTGGAAATGAAACTTTTTTATGCATTACTATTGGTACCAGCTTCCAAACTTAATGCTTCCTACGATCAATGTATATATCTGACATGAACTTCACCATTTTCAGGGAGACAAGTGTCAATACCTGCATGATCGTGAAGTAGCACCAAAGCCCAAGCGGAAACTTGAGCTGTGTAAATATTTCAATAACAGCATCTGTACAAAAGGCTCTGACTGCATTTATATGCATGGCGACTATCCTTGTAAATACTTCCACCGTGGCAGCTGTAAAGATGAAGACAGATGCCAATTTTCACATCAACCTCTGAATGATGTTACAAGACAAATTATTGAACGGGTAGGTGATTGTTGAATATGTTTATCACTTGTGCACGTTCTGAAGTAGTTTAGCTAGTTATGCCTTCAGGAGATATTACACTTTTTTTCTTTTTTTTCGCGCACATTGTCTATTGATGACATAACTATGACCAAAAAACATTTTTTTCTACATTTTAGGAGGAAGGTGCTGGTGAACCCAAAGACAATTACGGAGATGACAATAACGATCACTTTGAAGAAAGTGGAGCGGATGGTGATGGTCATGATAAATATAACGAGGGAGATGACTATCGTGATGACGATGATGATAAACCATATGACAGAGATGACGACTATAGGAGGGACCGGAATAGAGATCGTCGGGATCGAAGGGACAGAAGTAGGGACAGGGGCGATCACAGGGAACATCGTGGCGACCGGGACAGAAATTATCGGGGTCACAGTCGAGAGCAGGATCAGCCCACGCCACCCGTGAAAAAGCCAAGTCTTCTTGGTGAGTACAGCGGTACAATGTAGAGAACTTTTGAGAGTATGTAGTGCTGTGTGGTTGAAAACTCCCCTCTCAATTCAGTGAAATGAAGTGAATTACATAGCAATGCAGTTAACAGAACGTGGTTTCGAAGTTCTTAACAAATGTATAAGCGGTCATACTAATCTATCAATCTATTATGCACTTTACATTTATTCACGTTCATCTTTGAAACAAGTGATATGATTGGTGGACTTATTTCTGTACCTCTTGCAAACAGTTATAAATATAGTCAATGTCAGCAGTGATGTAATGAGCAAAGAGGCAAAACATTGCTCACTAACAGATCATAATGCAATTGTCAGTCATAATGCAAACTTACCACCTTGGTTAACAAAAAACACTGGAAACTTTGTGTAAATGTGCAACTAGTTTTAAGTAATTGAGTTAGATTGTTTTTAAGTTGAGACTTGCCATCTATTCTTAAAGCTTAATTTTTGTGAATATAGAGCACCTTATTATTGTGAATTAATAATATCTTCTGGTGTTTACTCACAACCAATTTGATCATTTACACACGTCTTATATGAATTTGATTGTGGCAAAAACGTAATTTGTTTAATTTATTTACTTTTTTATCAGACCGTGATAGGAAAAACAATAGATTTAAAAAGAGTAGGTTTCTTTATCAATTTAAGATTGGGTGCTAGTTAATTTGTGTTGTTCTGTGTGCTGTCCACTCAATGTTGATAAATTAGAAGGTATTGTTGCTATCACAATGAGGCTTATTTGATTTTCATTTGAAATTTCAATGTCGTGCAAATATTTGTGTGCTGGAATTTAGTTATTTTTTTGTTTACCCATTGAACTTTTGCAAGGGAAATTATTTTTTCATTCATACACACTGGATTGTGCTGAATATTGTAGTCATTGTTTCTCAGAACTCAAAGTAACTTCCCAACTATTGCCTTCAACTAGCATTTTCCTTCTATCAGCTGTTCTTTGATATGTGTCAATGATCATTAATAAATAATTGCATTTGGTTGAATACTAAAATTCTTAATCAATTGATTAGCTTCCAATTTCAATATTCACATTCACCATTTGAGAAGCACTCATTCTCATTGCCCATACATTTAGGCTCGCCACCACGACATTTACGTCAGGACCTGATGACTGCGAACGACCCATCTAAAAAGATCCCATCCCTTCTTGACATGAAGATCAACAAGCCCCCGCCGCGGCCGCAACTCCCCCCGGGGATGCCTCCGCCACCAGGGATACGACCACCCCACATGTCACCTGCTGCGGGCGGACACAGACCACCCATTCGACCGAACTTTTACAGTGATATGGGCTCATCACCTCGTGGTCCTCCGGGTAGGCCACCCCATCCCGGCCCAGGACTGCTGCCGATGCCGCCCCCACCAGGGATGATGTCTCACCCTCCGCCAGGCATGCCTCCTATTGGAGTGCCCCCACCAGGCATGGGACCACCGCCGATGGGCCCCCCAACCAGCCAAGCAGCCGACATGTTCATTAGCATGCTCGCCCAGCAAATGATGAAACAGCAGCAGCAGGAGACTGCTGATGGTACTAGCGAGACCGCGGAAGATAGTGAGAGTAGTGCGATGGGGGTGACAACATCTATGGCTGGCATCAAACCACCAGCAGACATTATGGCACATCTCGCACCCAAGCAGAGAGAGCTGCTGAAGATGATGCAGGCACAGGGTGCAGCCACAGGCGAGTTCGGAAACGACTTCGACATCAACCAGACAGATACCCAAGGTAAGCATGTAGCTTTTTTTTTTTGTGTATGTGGTTGACAGATATGTGTGGTCAGGATTTTTTCTCTTTTTTTTCAAAGTGTCTGTCATGTATGGGTAGTTTAGACATACGGCTTTCAATTGTAAATTTGTTGTTGGTTAATTTAAGACTTTTCAGTAATGTTTAAATGTCTTCAAGCTGTAGACAAGACATTTTGAAATTCATGAGAAATATGGTTACTGTTTCAGAAGATCAGAACTGGTATTCAAGCGATGAGGAAGATGGTGGGAACAGCATTAACAAAATGATATCAAACATCAGACAAGCGACGACCTCACAGGGCAGGTGAGAGCTCATTTACTTTTCTTTGTTGTTATCAAATGCCAAATAGTCATATATCTGAAGAGAATGTAGTTTATCTTGATTCTTTATTAGTTTATCAATAAATTATCTTTTTGTCTTATTTGATCTTTTTCGTTTCCTTATGAAAAAACTGAACGAGAAATAATTAATGGTCTTTTGTCTAATAATTAAGTTTTTGAATAATTGTCTATATCAATTGAGGGTTAAGAGACAAGATCTGTTGAGTCCCATGCAATGTCTATGGGACCTAACATAGTTTACATGGAGACACTAGAATAACTTGTTTTCCGTAGTAATATTATTTTAATTCTATTTTATTTAAATATTCTGTTTTCTTTGTAGCCCAACGGGTGCTAGAGACCCAAGAGCATCATTCCAGAATGACCCTCGTGCTGCAACGAGACCAGATCCACGAGCGGGACTGCTTCAGCCTCCGACTGATCCAAGAGCAGCTCCACAACTTAACGTTCCTCCACCCCAGCCTCAAATCATCAAGCCAAGCATCCGGAAGCAAAAAACAGACTCTGAGATCTTCATCAATGGATCTATTAGTGTGACAGGTGGCGTGCCATACTTTCTGTACACAGTGACTTGCGAGGCGAAAGCACGCCTGCCTCCAGATCTAGATCCTGACAATCCGCCATTTGAAGGTGATCCAAGAGTTAAGAAATACCAGCGACCAGCACCCACCCTCTCTAGTCCTCCGATATTGCTATCGGGCGACGCTGCAAACATTATTGACCCCAGGATGAAACGGTTATCGGGAGATACTCCTCCAAAAAGTAGTAGCAGTCAAAGTCCAAATGAAGTGATGACAAAGATTATGTCTATGCCGCCAAAGCCAGAGCCACTTGATAAAATCCTACCTGAGCTAAAGCCGGCTCGTGCCTCTAGTCTGCCTACACCTGCACTGCCAAAACTGCTTGATCCTCGATATGCACGACAGTTAAGCATTGGTGGGGATAAGAAAGACGATGAAGCTGCTGTTAAATCTCCAGAAGGTATTAAATCACCCACTTCATCATCAGGCGGGTCATCGAATAAACCTGCATTTTCACACAGAAGTGATCCACGTTTTAAGAAGAAACCTAAGCAAGGTGAAGTTGGTGGATCTGGTCTTCTTTCTCCACCGATACACACTGATCAACATAAATCAGAAACGGATTCACAAAAGGATGGTGAAAGTGACTTTGATCTTCCCACTTCCACAAGCAATGATTCGTTGAGTAGTAGCAAACCGAGTTATATGGAAGGACTTGATGATAAGCCTAGTTATATGGAAGGACTTGACACTAAACCCAGCTACATGAAAGGATACGATGAGGATAAACCTGATTATATGCAAGGATTGAGTGATAAACCAAGCTATCTGGAAGGACTTGGCGATAGCTATAAACCTGAGGAGTCCTACCGGCCTCCACCTAAAAACAATCGCATGGAGTTTGCATCGCCTCTTGGCAATTTAGATGACAATCCCAATGAGAATGACGAAGATCGTGAGTATGGTGGTTACGGACGACCGAAAAGAGGTCCTCCAAAACGTGACCCAGTTGTAAAACCACAACAGACAGTATCCAAGCTAGAAGAGGATAAGTTTAGAGACAATCATCATAATGATGAGGACAGTGTCGGGAGTCCACACATTGCCACGGATTATCCTGGTCCATCGTCTTCCATGATGGACTCCCCGGATCATCATACAGGGGACGAGGATGATGGAAGCAGCTCAAATATCAGGGACATGTTCAACTCTATCGATCCAACTGCGTCGCCGTTTTGTTAGCATTTTGTGAAATTTGGTGTATAAATGCGTTGTTTGATACTTGCATGTCTTGTTTAAATTAATTTTAGAGCAAGTGTGAAAATTGCATGTCTCGTTTAAATTAATTTTAGAGCAAGTGTGAAATAGTATTGTTTATTTTTCTTGTTGAACAAATTCTGTTATATTTTAATAGTTAATATTTGATTTTGAACTTGCCTTGTAAAGTGCACAAACTAACAAATAAGAGGGGGGTAAATTTGCTAACAGATGCGAAAATGGCCATTAGTTTTTGTGATGTTCACCATTTGTTCAAAATGTCAAATTGTGTTGAAATGCATTTATTTAGTGGTGTCTTCAACATGATATTTGCATGATATTAAAAGCATGTTTTACCTAATTGTATAGTAGTTTTCAAGAACTGAATAATGTACGGATGCACCATATATAAATAATATATATTGTTTTGTTTTAAATTGTGATAATTTATGTATTAACCAATCATGTTCTCTATTGAAAATCACGATCAGAACGAGGAATGATAGGTATAGTGTGTAAAAAATGTGATATATGCTTGTATTGCAATTGAGTAGCATGCTTAATTTAATGTAGTCTGTGGTATGCCTAGTGACAGTGACTGGTATATATGTGCGATGTGTATTCGACAGAGCAGCTACTGTGTATTCAGATGTGTGATTGTTGGAGATTGATTTCTCTTGATGTGTACATTATGAAAGAGTTATTAAAATACTTAAACCATTTTTTGTATGTGTGTTTTTAAATACCCATCATACATTTAGAGTCCATATTTCATCCTTAGAGTATGTAGATTTAATTTATCCCTAGGACATGACAAGAAAATATGACATGGTGTCTGGGAGGTGCCCAATTTGGGAGGTGTTAAAAGGGGAAGGTGATTAATTTTAATTCATTAAGTTTTAACAGGAGAGTGCCCCACAATTTATTGAGTAACAATGATTGCAAATTAAGTAAAACTACTTGTAGATGAAATTAATAAATTGTTATATTCATATGGGGGGGGGGATCTTACTCTTGAAAATCCATAAAATATTTTTGTTTACTGTTGCGAATTTCCATAAATATTACATGATAAAGAAAATTGTGATACAGGTACCAATATTCAATCTTCTAAAAAGGGGGGGGGGCACTCAACTTAAATAGCTGTTTATGTTAAAGGGAACAAGTGTTTAAGTTTCATACTACTGTACAAGTATATCAAAAAATCCAAACTACTATGAGCATGATTGCCAGTAGGGGGGTGGGGATTATAAGGGGTCTAAAAATCCCATATCCCTCTTTGGCCCTTTTTCCCTTATCCCCCTTTTTTGGCCTTATCCCTCTTTTTTTGCTCTTTTTCCCTTATCCCAGACTATTTGGAGATCCCTTATCACTCTTTTGGGAGGCCCTTTTTCCCTTATCCCTCTTTTTTTTCAGCCTTTTTCCCTTATCCCACTTCCTTATAAACCCCCACCCCCAGGGCCACCCCTGTATTCTGTAAGTCTCAACTTCACCAAGGCCAAAATTACATATGAGAAACGAATGTGTAAGTTTGAAGAGCAATGTGTTCAGACTTGATCCTGGTTGGGAAATCTGATGAATCACAAGGTAAACCTGCCAGTAAATTCTATTAGTAGTCTACTTATTACGAGTGGTGGTGAAATGGTTTGTTTTTATCTTTGGTGGTGTAATGGATCTAAAAAGCAGCTTTGCAAAAGGCATATAAAATGGAAGCCAAGTTGATTGCCTTCATTTTCAATAAAGCATAGAGAAGTAAAGAGTTTTGTAATTATTGTGATTATATTTTTTCCAAGATTCGTGCAATGGCCTCTTCAGACGAGTAAGTCACTCGATAAGATTTGATTTATTTCATTAATTACCTCTTTTTTTTTAAAAAGTCATTTGTAGATATAAACATAAAGATCGAGCATAGTCAATGTATTTATTTGAATATATCTGTCAATTTCCTCAAATATATAAATTTAGAGGGATGCGGGGGACATAAACTATTAAATCTGTAATTATTTAGTGAAAACTTGAAAATGTATACACATTTATACATAGAAAATACGGTTCATTGAAATAGATCATTCAATTCAATCATAATTTGCACAGCATAAGCGGTGTTTTGGCTGAGTTGGAAAAACGAGGTGTTGCTGTTGTACCAAACGTCATAGATGAGGCAACTTGTGACGAGCACATCACCCACATACACGCCTGGCTTGCTACCTTTGGTACATTGTGGCCTGACAATGTGGGCTCCATCATCCATAAGTATGGACTAGCTCATCATCCAGTAGCATGGAAGGTACTAGCACTTGATTTATTACTAGTATTTTGTAAATGCTTTGTAAACTTATACCTTTACCAGTGAATACAGAAGAACTGCTCTTTATGGTCATCCAGTGTACATGCAGTGATCTCAACGTTCATCTGGGTCTCTGTATGAAAGTTTGGGACCATTAGATATAGTTTTACTACATAGGTGGTTAATTTGAGGTTCTAATGTACAATAGAACCTCCAATAAAGACCAAATCTATTAAGACTACCTCTCTAATAAGACTACTTTTTACGGACCTAAACTTCTAAAAAGCTAGCAAAATGAACGTCTGTATAGAGACCACCTCTCTATTGAGACCACCTAACTGAGGGTGGTCCTAATATAGTTCTATATCAAATTTGTTATTTTTCTGCTGGCAATTTGTTTCTTGTACATCATTGGTGTGCTCGTCAAACTGCAGTTTTTTGCTCTAGGTGCGCCATCAAGTGAAGCCTGTGTTTGAAAAGCTTTGGGGTACAAGAAAACTGCTTTCAAGCTTTGATGGCATGTCTATTGGAGAGCCCCCTGAGCTTGGAAGAACAAAGTTTGTGCTTTTAATTTGTTTCAATTAAATTTATTACGATAATTTCAAGAAAGTTTAGAATTATGATCATCTAACTCTAACTACAATAAAATAAAATCCATGTTCTTTTATTCAGGTTTGAAACAGCTGGGGCTGCAAATAATCTGCATCATGATCAAGGCCCCCATCGGATCGGTCTGCACGCTTACCAAGGTGCCCTCTATCTGGAAGCCGCAGAGCATGATGACTGGTGCTTCTGTGTTATCGAAGGATCTCACAAACTACACAAAGAATTCATGGATGAACATCCACGTTCTGGAAGATCTGAATTCCGAAAGCTAACCAAAGAGGAAATAAAATGGTACAGTGAACGAGGCTGCAATGTAGTGAAAATCGAGACACCAAAAGGTGGATTACTTCTGTGGGATTCTCGTACAGTACATGCTGGTTCCCCACCTATGTATATGAGGAAAAACCAAGGTAGATGGCGCTATATTAGTTTTGTCAGTATGACGCCAGCCATTTGGGCTACACCTAAAGACCTATCAGTGAAACGTGAAGCGTATAAAACTGTGTGTTGTACAAATCATTGGGCATCATGTGGCATGAAAATGTTTCCTAAGGGACGAAGAGCAACACCCCAAGACATCTCAAACATTCCTCATGAAGGGAGAACAGAAGAAGCAAGACTAATGGCTGGTGTTGTGGAATATGACTTTGAAGATGGGGAACCAAATGGTCCTCCAACTCCATTGAATAACAAATAACATGTACAATATATATAGTCATTGAGATCATTAAACTCCACATTACAGAATATGGTATTCACATTTTACATTTATTTTTTACTTTTATTCACTTTTTCGTATTTTTAATGGATTGACCAGTATGAAATACTGGAATTTGTCAAGTATCATTCATTCGTGAATGTTATGATGTATGCATTTTATTACTGGAACATACAGAATTGTAGTGCAAAGATTGCAACTATTCACTGATGAGGATCCAGATGATAGCATTACTTTTTTCTAAGTCCATAGAATCTTATTATATACAAGAAACAAAAAGTGTAGTCAAGTACATTTTTGTCTTTTTACTAAAAAATTTATTGGTTCTATTAAGTGATATTGTTTTATATTTTGGCATAACTGGACGCCTTAAAATGGGGACACAGCATTTTCATTCTGCAGTTGCTGTACAATGTTTCACTTACGGGAATACTTTTAAATGGATGATGATGTACATTTTGTCACACTCAACTAAAGAGGAACCTTTTTCCACTAAAGGGAAGGGAAGAGGTTGTTTCGGTCAAGTTTTTGATACAGTTGAACCCGTTTTTAATCGAGCTTGAATAAGTCACTCATTTTGATTTCCCTTCTTACTATTAATTACAAATAAAAAACACCACTTATTTTGAAGCTTGTAACTCAATAAACTCGCTTATTTTGAGCAAAATATCACATCCCGTCGAGGTATTAACCCACTTAACTCGAGAAAATGAGAAATTAGGGTTGCATATATTCTTTGTTTAGTGACATTGCATAACACAGTTAGACCTTTAACCAGCACAGGGTTGAATTGATTTCGGTCGAAGACACATATCATATAACTTTCATTTTACAATGACTGAATATTCCACTATTTTTTCAAATCAGAATTCCATTATTTACTATTAAAAATGCAGAATAAAGACTTTAATTTGAAAATATGATTTATAAAAAAAGAGAAAAATATTCCACTTTACGTGGCATGACAAAATATACTTCATCCCTTATCGAGTGTCCCTAACGGACAAAGTTTTAATGTATTTGAAAAAGAATTTATAGGAAGAAGTTTTTTTGTACTGCATTTCACTTTAAATAAGTAAAGACAACCATAATTACAGTGCAATAATATTTTACATACATATCAAATCAAAACATTAGAACACTAGTTAAGTCTCTATATTTATTATCAATGATTACATTAGTCTGAAAAATATTTTACATATTAAATATTAATACTATACCACAAATTTCTATCTGTAAGTATGAATTCCAAACATGATTAACTTATTTTCATACTGATCGTCCATTTTACCAGGAATATTATTTTGTTCATCCTCATACCTTGTGCAAATAGAATGAAATATTGAACAAACTTACATATAGCTTCAGCTATATAACATGCCTTATCAAAATAAAACATTACAAATAAAATTCATGATTTTTGAGCGTGATAGTTGACCATTTTTGACTCAAATTCTATTACATTATCAAAATAATTAAAAAATCAAACATATTTTTCTTACCTAACATCTAATATCTTAATGTACGTAAAATGATTTTCTTTTCACATGCTAACAACAATTTATCACATTTAAACACATTAACAGTATATACCATCGAAATAGTTCCAATGATATATAAAATTATGAAGTAGAATCTACATACACTTTACGACCAACTGTCAAGTACGGTACATAGAAAATCGAAAACATCAGCTTTATGTACGATAAAGAATCAATATTATATACCACCATCTTATATTTAATATTACGACTTAAAAACCTACAGTAGATACATTCAATTACAACTGAATCTTGCCACAGCAAGGTATCATCTATCAAATGTTATAGATTGATGACCACCTTCTCAGGGGAAGATGCTGAATCCTAGCTACTTCTTTTTGTTAAAAAGAGCATGCCAATTTAAATCAAAGGAATATTCAGGTATTAAATAGTTGGCTACAACAAGACATTTCAAGAATTAAAATTTGATTGGTTGTTGCAATATTTATAGCAATATCCCATAAGTACATAACTTATTAGCATCAGAAGTCTTGAATGGAATGTGAATATAGTAGTATTCAAAGTACTGGGACCTGCTATATAAGCATTCTTTAATCTGTATCAATACTAAATTACCTACACTCGGGCTCAAATACATCACAAACAAATACGTGGATGCAACAAACTGATCATAGAGGAAGTCTAAATTATGTACAGTAAGACACTTTAAACATTCTATAGTCAATGGGTAAATGCTACTGCATATCGCTGCTAACAATATTGCTTCTGTCTTCAATGCATATTACGGTCTATGCCAACAGAATTCAACTTTCTCTTGACCATAATCCCGTAAGTGTAATGTTGACACAAGCAATCATCTCAGCAAGCAAACTTGGACTAGATTAGGAAAAGTGTGGTTCACTAAGTCATCTCATACTGACAACAAATTTGACACATGTCAGAGATATACAATAATTAAACAAAACTTTATACATGTAAAAAACATGAATTCTATACATCATTTATACAATGTCATAGTAATGAAAACATGAATTAAATATAAACTATGCTTTAGGAATACATATATATCACAATAACCTATATTAATTTCATTTAAATATAATTTGAAATATAAAAAAGGGTAGTAATTAGTTAAAGTTTATGAGACAGTGCGAAAATGCATTGCATTTCTATAATGGCAAATATACCAAAATTTCCCTTTGTTTCATCTCTCTTATCAGCAGACGCAACAACCAACAAGCCCATGATTTAAATGATGAAAATACATTTAACAGTGTTGATAATAATGATTAATTAATGTATTTTTACATGATGGATCACTCTATTTGCAATGCAACAGCACCTATCATAATGAAGTACTGCGTGTGTGTGTGCATGTGTGTGTAACTGTAAATAGTCAGAAGAAGAAAAGAACTTTAAAAATAGTAATTTCCATCAAATGTAGAAGAAACCCTTTAATTACTAACTTCATAACACCCACATTACCTACTACATGTGCTCAAACCAACAACTATTTAAGTGACAAACACAATATCACTATTGTAGTTCCCTCCACAACTCTACAAAACACAATTGATTTAATCTTGTACCCCAGCAATGGTTCTTCCACAAGAAATTGTTAAAAATGGTTACATACAGTCTAATTGTAAGATTCCGGATTTTTCAATGGTGCTTTAGAATAATACATTAATGAATTCCATATTATCCATTACTATTTGTCTAAAAGCGATTCTTCACAAATATTATCAATTCAAATGTGCGTGTAGAGCATCCATTTTGGCTTGAATGAAAAGTTGTCCTTAACAAATTCATATACTTTTGCTCAGCAAACAACCATTTACATGTATCAATATTTTTAGAACACGACTTTACCCTTAAATAGCCAGGGATTTCCAACAACGGGTGTGTATAGCATGTGTATCTCTGTTGATGATGATGAAATGAATATTCAAATGGTATCGTCTTGAGTGACTTAGACCTATGACTGGTAGCCCATTCCATACGTGGGTCCACCTCTGCCTGAACTCAGACGTGCAGTCTCGTTAGGCTGGTCTGCAAAAAACAAAGCATCATCAATGTTAATGTATTGTTAACCCTTTTTACATTTCCATTTTCAACTCATTCAATCAAATTCTAATTTATTTGAGCAAGCTCTAATGATTCTTTATTTTGATAGTGGAGCCAGGCTTAATTTTGAAATCTATTATTCACCAATAAAATATATCAAAACTAACAGTGAATATGCATGAAAGCAAGAGGAAAAAAAGGACAATTTATGAAGACTATGTTGGATAAAAACATTAATTCTAATGTTAGTTTTCATTTTAATTGCCATATGAAAATTTCATCTATGTACCAAGACTGGATTTTAAAATGCTCGCATTACACCATAAAAGAGTGAATCAAATCTTCACTATGCAAATACTATTCAATAAAGTTTGAACAGAAGTTTGAACAAGAAAAGTAACCAACGTTTTAACACCTTAAGCTTATCTTAACTTTACCTGTTACTATTTTCTTTTTTCTAAATGTTCCTTTCCTAGAAGAGCTCTCTGAGCTCTCTATCTTGAAAAAAAGTTACTAATCTATATTGATGGGTTTTTGTTACAACATTCCATCATTAAAAGGTATTTGTTATGTCTACATTAGGAGCGTCTGCTTGGAAAATGATATAAGTGAGAGAGAGAGGTTAGAAGTGTCTTAGCCCGAAAATCTCTAGTGAAATCAGAATAGAATATCATGATCTGCAAACCAACGAGAATCAAATTTACACTACTGACAGTGAAAAATACACAGAAACGAAACGAAATAAGAGGAATCAGCTTAATAAAACATAATATTTTGTAACAATTTGAAACAAATTTGAAACAAAGTTGTGGCCATCACAGTTTTCTTGGAACTGCTGATTCTCTGAAACTACGATATTCATGACTAACGAAATAAACAGAAAAAACATAAAAATCAGAACATTTTCTCATATTTCCACACACTGGTGTCCATCTTTATACTTTTTTTGATTTGTTTGGGCGTTCTCGTTATTTACGACACACCGACAGCGCCGATTGCCTAAAAAGTGCGGACCTAGTAGAGGCACTCATTAAACCAGCCCATTAAAATGCCCGGAGTGGTCATGAACTTTCAGAAATATTCTTTTTAATACGGGAACCTCCGTAAAATCCGTAATATAAGGGTAAAAAAAAGAATAAACGTAGCTTCAGGTGAGTTATGCAGAAAGCCGTAACTTGCAGAAGCAACATAACCTTTGTTCGTCATAATGAGAAGAAATCAGAGAAAAATGTAAACAATCGTAACGTAATTCTTGATATTTCGTTTTTGTGTACTTCTGATAGGAACAGTACTATATTATCTATAGGAAAATGATAGTATCAGTACCTAGAATCACACCTGTGGGACCTGTGTCGTTTTGCTGGTAGGTGGCCTGGAACGGGTTGTTAGGGTTGGCGCTGGTGGGCTGGGCCATCACTGGCTCTCCGCCGGCACCCATGGGGATGGGACCCGCTCCCCCAGCAGCCTCGGGGGTGTACTCCGGACTGTCCAGGTCATCCTGAAAGAGCAAAGAAGAAGGTCGCATGCATAAAGAATTACTGTTAGAACTACGGGTTAAGGTACTCTACATAGCTATATGATGAACGCTTTACTGCCAGTAAAGGTTAGTCAATTATGCCAATATTATTGCAGATTAGAATAGCCTAAAATAAGCTCAAACTTATCCCAATAGATGACTGATTGACCGGAACACAGGAAGAAGTAGTAATAATCACAGCTTAAACTAGTTTACCTCCGTAAATGCTGAATTTATATCAAGATATCATGCTTGCCTTCAATTCAAGAGAAGATTATTACTCATAACACTAAATGGGGGGGTATGTGTATTGCTATGCTTCTGCAATGGACTGTAGGTATCTTATATGTATCTCAAACATCAAATCACAGCTCAAGAACTAATCATGATTGTAACATCGAACAGGTCATTACTAGATTGAAAAAAAAAAATATAAAGACTTTTTACATGAAATAGCTAACAATTTTTTTTGCAAAACTGCAATGCACCAGGTAAAATAATTATAAAAATATTCAAAAATATACAGGATGATTACAAATGAAGAAAAAGCAAATTTTTAAATACTTTTAGATCTCGATGTCATGAATATGGGTATAAATCTTTTTTTCGTTAAAATAATCACTGGGCGCATTCGTTTTGGAAAGAGATGAAACCCTTGTGCTAACTTTAACTAACGAAAATTAACGCAATCATGGAGAGCTCGACCCAGATCTGCGCACTTTTCCGATCCAGGTCAGGAGGAGGTAGATTAAAAAATCGACCCCAAAGTCCTCATCAAAATGAAATTATAAAGACTTAGAACTATAAAATTGTTATAAGTCTAAACTCTCCATGTTCGCGTAACTCAGATAAGTACACATGCCCAAGTTGAAAACAATCCCTGGTGGAGAATACAAAACGAATGCTGTCTATGGTATGATTATTTTCTTTCATACACAAAACTTCTGTTTATGCAGGAGTGATTCTCATAAAATGATTAACATTCACAGATAACCATAAAGTCACAAATAATCACAAACATAAACATGCTCATCAAAATTCCATATAGGGTCCACATGCATACAGTATAGTAATCAATTAGGAAATTACCAATTAAATCTTAGAATCGTGCAAATAAAGTGATTCAATGGAAATTAAGCATTACACATGTCATTGATCAGTTTTAAAGAGCACCTTTCCCATAACCATTAGAAAAATGCATAAAAAATATATCATTTTACAGAAATGGAATTTTTGGCTAATATCATATCAACATAATAAACAAAACCTGTCATTATATTAAACATTGTTGATTGAAATTAGAGCACTCAGATTAACAGGAACTTACCATTATAATAATCAACATCATATTCATTTTGTAGTCTCAAAATTGACATTGAACCTCCCACCTGTCTCAGATCTTATAGCTCTGGGAGAGTACTAAAGCAAATTCTATTTGCACTATTGAATTGGCTTCGAATCCGTACATGGAAGCTGGTTCCCCGACAGATAACTTTTGCATTGCTTGGAGACATCATGACTATGTTTTTACCAGACCATGTTCAAAATATACGCTCCAGTTCATTGATGGTTTTTTCCGTTTAAAGAACTCATCAAATGAATACAGAATTGATTATTATTTCATTGCACCTGTCCAATAACTTACCCGACTAGATGGTGGAGGTTGATCCGTTATAATTCTCGTAGGAGGTTCATCCTCTCTCTGAACAACAACAAAAAGATAGGAACTGACACTTCACTTTCACCACTTTCTAGCAATTCTTCAAAATCCATTCTTTGATCAGTAATTCAGAGGAATGTATTAATTTCAGTGGTAGATACAGGGGTAGTGGGCAGGGCCCAGCCTACAGCTTTTGACCAAATTTTTCATCATTTTGACCATTTGACCATTTACCCGTGTTTTTCTGTGCATTATGACACACAGGGTCCTGGTTGTGAACAATGCTGGATCTACCACTGCAATTGTTTTTGTTAGATCTGATCTAGTTCTCATGTATTTCATAATCTCAAAAGTACTCAATAAAGCTAGAAAGTGGCTGAAAAAAGAGAGGAGTTTACCAATTTCTATTATGCCGACTTTCAGAACAGTAATATATACAAAATGAATTTATTTTACACAAAAAATGGAAAACAGTTTTCTTCTATGAATTACCATTAATAAGTATACTTTTCATTAAAAGCAAACATAAATAAATGTCTTTATTGTGCAATTCCACGTCATGAATATTTCAAGATGGTAGACAAACTCCTCTCATTTAAAAATGAATGATAAAGAAAACATAAATGCTTAAGCTAAAGAAATAATAAAAAATTGAACAAAAGTATTGTTAATATAAGTTAGTAAATTCAGACTTACCTACTAACTTAATAAGCACATTAGCCCTCATTGCAATTTTCTTAATTTTTTTAAACTTACAGATACCATTCAATAACAGATGTTTCTTGGGCTTAATAATAAATAATTCAGGCATGACATGCAACTGTTCCCATGCAAATTAATATATTACAAACATGTCATAAAACACCTCTAAAAATTGCCTACTCTTGAAATTTTCATTATGGATTTTTTCTTTAGTGATACAACATCCAGACAAGTTACATTCAGAGCTATCACAGTTAAACAAATATACATGCACTAAATACTATACTGACAGTATTTTTATGTAAGCAACTAAATCAGTTACCTTCAAATGTGAGAAACAACCATATCAAGTCATAATTTAATAGTTATTGCAATATCTACTCAAAGTTCAACAAATACATAAAAAATATTTATGTATTTTTGTAAGGAAACAACAATTTCTATCTTAATAACCTACAAACTTCACTTAGAACGTTTAGTAAATGAGATCAACTTGCTGTGTCAAATAAATTTGATAGTTAGTACAAAGAAATGTACAATGAAACAACAAATCAACAGGGTGAACAAACTAGTAACATACATATATCTGACTCGCCAAATCAGCTTGTTTGACAGGCATTCATCAAAACAGATTTCTCCCATAACTATTCCCTTTCTCTACAAAATACTCACATCATAGCTGTAGCCTTTAATAACTGACATACTGTGAAACAAGTTGATGCAAGTGATAGATGTATTCTAAATGAGAAAATTAAGTTATCTGCCCAACCCCACGCGAAGTACTTACGTGTAAATTAGCGTAGTCTCCTGCCTCATCAGGCGGATGAGGTCTGCACTTGCCGCAGCAGAAGTTGCAGCAACAGCAGAAGCAGCAACACAGATAGCAACCAGTGATCACGCCACAGAATATGAACAACGCCTACAAAATTGATGGTAAAACTTAATCCATGTAATAATTTAGTAATGATTAAAATATTTTCTAATAAACATGTTAAATAAGATTAAAAACACAACTAATTTGCAGTAAAAGTTTGAAAATGGATATAAGGCAAAGTTAGTCATCTTATTGTCATCTTTTAAGATATTTCAAGCAACAATGTTTGGCAGACTAAAACTGATTATTGGTGTCACACTCTTGTAGAAAGTCCAAATATGTAATGTGTAGATGTCGGACATATCGTAGGACTTCAAAAATAAAGTATAAAAACTCATCTACTTTCATGTACTTAGATGAGACTACAATACTGCATGACGAGTGAACATATTAGATAGTCCTTCTCATAACCAGCCATGAAAATAAACCTAGTAAATCGACTAGAGGCACAAGCTCTTTTAGGATATGAATCTTGGACAAATGGAATTATTTTGTAATTTTTCATTCAATAATGAATATTAGTTGATTAAATATACAGAAAGACATGACATAAACTGAGGTATTCAGAAGATAGCCACAAGTGGTTAGTATCATATTACAGTTGGTATAAGAGACCTAGGGTAGATGTAATCATTGATCATGCATACCGGGAATTTCGATTGTAATCTACCACATTTACATTTAGAGTAACTTAGTTTGAATGTTGAGTGAAGGAACTGTGATTAAAGTGTCATTGAGACCTGTACCAATTGGGACTTGTTTCCATTGCCAGGTTATATAATGGGCCATATTTTTCTGCTCCCAAAGTACCTATTCCAAGAAATATTTGCATCAGATGTCCAATCTTCTTAAGATAAGTCATGTCCTTCTGAGCATCACAAAATACAAATAATAAGCTCTGACCAATGAAAAAAACAAGTTGTAATATCTTCAATAATCAATAGCCTAGCCTTGCTCAATTTTAAATGTCAAACGCCAAATCTCCCATTACAGGTCAATAACTTTCAATCGTGAACCCAAATAACAAAGCAATAAAATGTATTGGACACTTAATATACAATGTTTATAAATTAGTCATAAACATTAATAGCACATATATAACATTAAATATTCTTTGTATGAAACTATTAACAATAGCCATTGTAATTTGTAAGCAAGAATAAACAATGAAACATTAACCATATTGTATTCCGTATCAAGGCTACATTCTAGGCATTTTTTATGGGTATCACATGCACAATGATGAAGACTAATATGAAAATAATATATATAAAAAGCCCAGAAACTGATCATTGAACAAGGAAGATCTATAGCAATTATATGCCTATGCTATTTTTTTTTTTCAAATGAGAAATAAACTTTCCAGAATTGAGCAAAGTTCGATCCATTTATTTCCATTTCTGATCAGATGAATGTATGCGTAACTCAAGCAAATAAGCATTATTCATTATGTACGTTTTGGTTACAGCTCATTCTAATCACTCATAAATTGTATTTACTATCTACAAATTTGAGTTCAACAGGCCCTACTTCGTATAAAATTTGTGTTGCAATACACTGTAATAAACAACTATAAAAAATTAGTTCTAATTACTTATCACATAATTTAGTGGACATCTGTTTCAAATTAATGTCTTAGACTCATGGAACGGACTATGGTCCAGTCAATGTCAGTCATCAATTGCTACATGAATACAAGACAACTGCTCAGGGAGAAATCAATACAAGTGAAGGCATGAGGATTATTGATCTTGTGCTCAGTCAGACACGACACATGTTATCACTTATACGGTCTGTGCGGTAATCTGGACTAGTTCATGCAATGTTACAGTGCACATCATATAAAATATAATAATAAATAAGTTTCTTTCTGTTTGGGTGTGTAAGCAAGGTTCAAATACCAAACCCTCTGTGATAAAAATGAAGATAAAAAAAACAAATGTCTGAACTCGCATTTTAAGTACATAAAACAAGGCCAATGGTAAAAATGAGATGAAATTAATGCTATCAATTCTTTGATAATGATAAGCTTGAAGAGTTGATAAACCAAAAAGCATTTTGACCTGTTAAACGTTTACAACGTTTCCGCGAAACAAAGTACCGGGTAAATTTGATCACAATGATAACATAAAATAACAACATTTAATATAGACAAATAATATATAATTTAAGAATAAATATTCTAATAGATTCAATAAACTGCTTGTCCCGAACTTGTTGCACATTTAAAGCATAATACCAAAGTTTAGCTCCCATCAACCACTGATAAGACTTCCCCTGCCTTCTTGACATTAATCTATGTCATGCAAATACTCCAGATACAAGTTGATAATTCAAAAAAAGCAAATATAGTAAATCTAATCAGATTTTAAATGCAAGGAGAGCAATTAAGAATTGGAATGTTTCTCAAATCCATGATGAAAAACAATATGTATCAATAACAATAATGCGGATATAATAATTCAGTATCTCATAGTGAATGCTCAAACATTTTGCATTTGATTTGATTATGAATATAGGTTCATAAATTATGCATGGAATGGGACAAGACCTAACTGGCTCGCATAATGCTCATCACAGATTTACTCAATAATTCTTCCATAAAGGCTACAAACGTTTCGTCGCGCTCAATTACCATACATGTTGCTTTTTACATTACATGTATTGAATCCTTCCCATTAAGTGCACTTCAAACCCATTGGTTTAATATGTTTATAATAAGTTTCAATGATTTTTAAACAAAATTGACACCATCTTACCTTACACCACCCGCTGGTGAGGACAAAGTATGTATTAACATTCTCTTCTCCAAATTGTTCAGCCACATAGAGACCTAGCGATCCATAACGATCATAGATGCCTCTTTTCACAGAATCACTTAATACTGAATTTGCATGGTTAATTTCTTGAAACTGAAAACGAAACAATGTGTATAACATGTAAAAAAAGATGATTAACTTTTTAAATACAATTCAATTTTAAATAGATTGTGAAATGATTAAAGTGAAATGAAACTATAGCTACAATGTACCTTTTCTGTGGCATCAGGATTATTTGGATTTTTATCTGGATGGAATTTCAATGCCAACTGAAAAAAAATGACAATATAGATCATTAAAACACACATTTAGTAGCTGTTCATATGATACATACCATATATGACAATCCGAGTGTCCAACCCCGAGTAAACGCCCTTACCCCTCTTCCTATAAAATCGCCCCCCAAAATGAATAAATGAAATATCATCAAGTTTGTTGAAAAATAAAGAAATATTAATTCATATTTGTATTGTTTTCATTTCTGCGAAACAGTTCCGAATACCAAAGGATATGCCGGAATGGCTAAATATTGTTTGAAAACATTATGCTATTTTATGGTGAAGGCTTGTGTGAAAACATGTAACGATAATTCCAGCCCGCTGGAGATAGCTGTGCAGGCATTACATACTATACGGTATATAAATGAGTGCATCTCACCAAACATTCAAATATTGATAAACCAATTAGGATAAAAGTATTTGATATGAATTCTACCGAAGTAAAATTTCCAAGATTACAAAGAAAATCATATGCTTACCTTGCGATAAGCTTTTTTAATTTCTTCAGGTGTACATGTTTTCTGTAGACCTAACGTTTCATATAAAGTTGTCCCAGAGGTGCTGGAATAAAATTAGTGATAAATCTTACAGGATTATCAGATCTGATCTCAAAAGCCACTTTCTGTGACTGGGCGGCGGGCGCAGAAAGGAATTGAAAGCTAGTCTGTCATAAAAAATGTTGATGTGCTCTTGTGCACAGTAATATATATAATGTCTAACAGAAAGAACTTATTGTGCTAAACACAGCAGGGTCAGGATTAGCCACTCATTCCCTCGTATGGACTAGTAAAACCTTGTGGAGGACGAGTAAAAGGTTTTAGCAGTTAATTCTGGTCCATTTGGCATACAAATATAGTTTTTGCAATGAAGACTGGTACATTCTTTGCAGGACAAGTAGATATTTGATAGTTACTGGTCCTGGTGACGAGTATCACTTTTCCACTTAATCCTGACCCTGCTAATCCTGACCCTGCCACAGAATGCATTGATTCACATATTTTTTTTTATATAAGACTAAGCTAAAGAAACATAAAAAATATTGTTTTATTTTATCAACAAGTTATAACAAACATAGCACATACAAGGGATGCAAGTCATAAACGTTCAGTCAGATATTATATTTAAGACACAGACATACTAAAAAAGTACAATTTCTTTTATTATAAACAATTACGGTGAGTATTGTGGTGAAATATTCAATCTATCAAAGATGTTGATTAGGTTCATTAACATCATTTTCACACTATAAAAACATTAACATGAATAACTCAAGACATTTCATATTTCTTTAAATTTAATGTTCAACATGTTGTTTCTAATATACAGGGCTTGACACTTACTAGTACCCGAGGCACATGGAGCTTCATTCATGTACATCAAATTGTATGCTTGTCTTGTCTTTTCTATTACACTGCAAAGTCCTAGTAGGATATCACGCAGTTTGAGGAGTGCGCCACCTATTCACGGTCAGACGGATAATCTGATGGAGTTGTGTTGTCAGATACAGTCTGGAGTAGTGACTCCGGACGAGATACCACATCAAGGGGTAGACAGTTCCATTGTGGTATGGTGCGGGGAATGAACGAGTGCCTGTAGGCCGTGGAGTCTGTGCAGCCCTGTGGCGAAACTTGTAGGGGTGGTTCGACGTGGTCCTGCTGTCGGCTTCGATGAGTGTATAGGTGATGGGGATGGCAGTGAGTCCATGCACGGCCTTATAGAATAGGGCGAGGCGGGTGTCATGTCGGCTTGTGTGGCCAACATTGGGCATGCACACACTCAGGGCACACCACAGGAGGGGAATATATGTAAGGGTGAAGTGGACCTCAACCTGAACTCTTGGACACTTGCTAAAAACAGTTTCCAGATCCGGACAAACGGTCTAAGACTCTGACATTATCGAACTCCTTTGAACTGCAACAATACCACAGTGGAAAGCCCTCTAGCTCTGACAGCATGTGATAGCTGGCTCTACTACTATCGCCTTCAATCCAGCTCGCCGCTATCACTTGTGACTTCGTTCCCGAGAAGGCCTTAGTGGGCACTTTGGAACTACATTATACTTCGTAGACTCAGATATAGTAATAGGGGTATGTGTGAGCACTTGGGTCACATGAGGGGGAGCCTGTTTAGATGATTGACAAGTCATGAAGATAGATGTACACGAACACTTTGTAATACAATTTTCATATACAATCAACAACAAAAAAATTATATATCGCAATATATACTTACGACATGCTTCTTACTCGTTGGGAACTCATGTTGGACAGTTGTAGAGTAACTAGATTTAAATATATTTACAAAAAATTCATTAAAATCACACAAATTTATCCATTTTACATAGTCCTAAATATACTTCCGGGATGTATGCGCGCGCACCTGCTCTTTTCTGATAAAATGACGTCATTGTGGAATTGCTTTATCACTTCTGGAACCCAGACACATTTATTTATGATCATTTCTTTTTTTTTTCTTTTTTTTTCTTTTTCTTTTTTTTTTTGCAGTCCTTTCCTTTCCCTCTTTTGTGGTTGCAGTTCCCACACATTTGGAGATATATATGTACCAGTACCGATCATTTACGTGGTTTTTAGTAAAGTGGCAACCAGTGATTTCTTAATTGGCTTGGCCAGGAAAAAAAAGCCAATGCTGGGTAAAAAGCGAGGGCATGCCAGCTGATTGGGAGATATATTTCCTTAAGACTTTTTTTTAACATAAAATATGAAACATGGGGGGGGGACACAGGATAGTGGAACATGGAACATGGGGTCAAAAAAATAGTGGAATATGGAACATAGGGACAAAAAAAATAGTAGAACGTGGAACATGAGAAATTATAGTGGAACATGGAATATAGGGGCCAAAAGATAGTGGAACATGGAACATAGGGGTAAATAAATAGTGGAACATGGAACTCAGGAACCCTGTGTCACCCCCCTCAAATATGTTGCACCAATACAATAATTATTGTGGTTCTATTAAATGTTATACTTGAAGTAAAAATGTCATAATTTTCGAACTCAAAATTTGCTATTTTAATCATTTGCAAAAAAGTATACAGCCAATCAACATTTGCTGATAGGTCTTTCAGTGTGGCAGAGCCTAAATTGTGGAACACATTACCCGCTACGTATAGTCAAAAGAAACTTATCAAGCTTTTAAGGACAATGTAAAGAGATTTCTTTTTACCAATGCTTTTGGGGGTTGATGTGAAATTGTTTATTTCTACTTTTTCTTTCTGTACAGCGCACTTAAATTTCTGTTTGTGAAGTAGTAGCACTATATGAATGTTGTATTGTATTGAATTGTAACACAGCTTTTCCAGTCATTGCCTACATGTTTCTTACCAAAAGCAACAGTTCATTGATGTAGTTTGAAAATCACTGTGCACATTATTCTAAGGAACTTAGCACCACATACTTGCATTAGTTATTAACCCCCTTTCAGAATGAAATAGTCTAATTAATGAAATAAAATAGGTGCTAGAACAAGAGGATATTCTTAAGTCTATAAATTGCTACAGATGCTCTAGTCATAGGAAACACAATGTGATTCATAAATTAGTTTATTCAATGTTGCCATATACAACACTTTGCTTAGTTACATACCATAGAAGACAGACAACATACTTTCATGCTAATATATTTTTTTTTTTCTAATTGTTCATAAAATTATAATGAAATTTTGTGAAGATTTAAAAAATTACATTTAACATACATCATACATTCTTTATCTAAAATAAACATTTGCTTTAGAATTTAAAGATAAAATCTACAACAAATTAAGTTAATAAACATTATAATAAATAGATCTCTACCACAAAATACATGGCACGCTTTGTATAAACATTTTTCACCAAATTTCCTAGGTCTAATCACGTTGATATAAGCTGTTTTTGTTTTCAGCATTTATACTAAGATACTATCGTCTATAATGGAAATGAACTTAACACAGGTATCTGGCCTTAGCCATAGATAGTACACCAAGTTATGCAAACAATAAAATATTTTAAAAAAAAAGAGAGATAAATGCAAATTTCTTTTTATACACACAGACGAAAAAAACTTCTCTATATGTAAAAAATACACTGGAATTCAATAACAATATTTCCAAAACTAGTGGAAACCTAAAATCAGTTATAATGATCAAGAACAGCATTAATCATTGTGAATGAATATTTTTCCCCATTTGAATTCGACAAAAGATTTCTTATTTAATTCTCAATTACCATTCTCCTGACTGTGACTACTCATGATGGTTTAAACATTTCATATTTATTCTGATATTTTACCACTGGTCTTAGGCAGATGGTTTACAAAAAAGAAAAGTATGGAATATATAGTTAATCATGTTCATAATAAAAGTAAAATTGCACAATTTGTGTTTTGTGTTTGTTGACAGTTTGTGGAGACAAGGGCCCAAATCCACACTAAATTTAGCAATATGCATGGTCCATTTGAACTTGCTGTGTGTCATCCTCCTCTTCTGTTTCGCTTCCATAATCTTCCTCATCCTTGAAAATGATTTAAAAACAATATGAATATTAATTCACTTTGAAACTATGCAAATCAAATGATAACAACTAACATGACAATGCCCTATTGGAAACCAAGAAGCAGTCAAACTTAAGTCTATTAAAAAATCTTTGATATTCACTCATTCAGATGCAACAGAATTATAGTTTGTCTCTTAATTATTTACACTTTAACAAATAGCAGTTTTCAAGAGGGTATTCCATAATTATGTAACAGAATTTTTACTATAAACCTATCATTACTAACCTACCATGAAAACTTAAAATATTTTGAGCATACCTTTGATTCAGCAGTAGCATTCTCATTCCGTGATCGACTATACTCCTGACTTGGCATGTATCGTTCTAACAGTTCACAGAACTGTTTTTCTAGTGGAGCTACACACCGACCCACTTGAGAATCAGGCTGAATAGAAAGAAATACATGTATACAATTGTAGAAATCACACATTTGTAAAAATTATGTCAACAAAATCTATTATCTTAGCAACTTTCTCCCTTTTTAAACAACATTCAATATGCCTGACTATTATAGCTAGCAGGATTGTAAAGAAGGTAATACGGCATCAGGGGCAGAATGAAAATACTTCAAAAACTGCCTGTTAATCTAAAATTTATATTTGTAAAAAGAAAGTCATATTATATGTAATCATGTCATGAATCCAAGTCAGGTAATAACAATATCATAGTCTCTGGTAGTGTTCAAACCCACTAACATACAGAATGGAAATGAGTAGCAGTTAAGCCTAGCTCACTAATAACAATCCACTACCAGAACTTGGTTAAGAAAAAAAATGAGATAAAAGTTGTTGCTAAATAGTGATTACCTTATTATATAACTGTGCATTGTCAAACATAAGAGCTATATCCACAACAAATTCAGTTGCTGACTTGTAGAGCTTTTTGATACACTTGTTCTTCATTGTCTGCAAGTCTATAGGATCTTTGACAATGTCGAAATAGTCGGGTACAGCTTCCGGATCCACTGGGTCTTGGAATGGCCATGAAAAGCGGTTCCTCCGTAACCGACTCAGAATGTCATCGATATGCTAGAAATTTAAAACAAACATTTATATGATTAATCATAAAAATGTGTCAGTCTTCCAAAACCATTAGCAAAACTAAAAGGGTATAAAACGTAAGTTCTAAGAAGTTTATCAGCATTACAGACAATTATACTTGTGTGTTTGCCATATCAAACAAAGTTACATCTATTTAAATCAGTATCTAAAAATTAACACATTTATATGGTATGTTCGCTTCAATTCATCCATTTCCACACTATGTATCTCAACATTTGAAATCAAAACTTATATACACTGTAACATCCAAATAAGAACCGGCTATGAATAAACCATCATTAACCCCCTTAGTGCCGGGGCGCATATATGCGCCTCAGATTTTACGTGCCTTTAGTGCCGAGGCGCATATATGCGCCTCAGTTTTCAGAAAAAACAGTTTGAGTTTGTCTGCCATATTCGTATATAAACACTCGTGGTTCTAGTCTCAAATTACGGTATGTCAACAACAACAACTTTACCTTGACATTTCGAAGCATTTCTAGAAGTAAATAAGCAGCATAGTGTTAATATTTTAATTATATTAGTGTGAAAGAATATTTACCCACCAAACACGCATTATCTGCTGCAATTTTGAGCCGCGAAATACTCTTATTTGTGTTCGCAAAACCATAGCTTGTCGTATATGGTTTTAATCGTCGTGAAACCTGCTATTCGTCGAGACCTTAAACAAATGTGAAACTAGACTCATCAAGGTCATATCCAGATATATATTTTGAGCCTTAATCAAAATGAATAGCGGTATTCTTAGGTTCAAGCGCCACAAAACACGTTGACACTGCTAAGGAACCCCGAATTAGCCTTTATCAAGAGCGCTCCTACGATTCTATATCAGCGACGCGCGCTGCGCAAGGCTGATTTTCAGGAAATACCGGCTTTTGGTAAGAGTGACAAAGTTGAACATTTTGAAGAAGAATTATCATATTATTCGTCATCCATGCCCCATCTTATTGTATCTTGGATACCGAATCACAAATAAACCGTTTGGCAAACTACCCAATAAGTGTGGACGTTGGAAATCTAGTATTTCTATCAAAACGGATGATGTTTTTGTCGGGTTGTCGAGTGGTGCCTGTCATTGAGTGTCAAACTTTATGGAAATGAAGAAATAAAAAGTTGAACACGTTTTTGGTCCGTAATATTGTAAGTAAAAATATATTATTATGAAATAGGGATGGTTTATGGTGTTTTTGTGTCTATCCTGGATAAAAACTTCGCTGCACTTAAAATTTCTACTGCTACTAACGACATTTAAAATCAACCACGCAAGCTGTCAAATGAATGGACGACACCGAAATTGTCAAAATTTAACTTTATGCTGTATGTATCTTTATTTATAATGGTAAAAATAAGAAACTAGACCGTCTCCTGAATGTGTACTGTAAATGTGAAAATGTTCTGAAGAAAAACGTAAGAGCTACAAAGGATCATATTTCAACTATGACAACTGAAGCCCCCCACTGTGAATAACACGTCACGCAAAATGCGTGTCTGGCACTGAGGGGGAGTATAGTGAATTTACGGCTGGCGTCAAGAGGGTTAAATACTCACTTTGAGTTCTTCCTCTTCTGAAATGACTCCGTTGGCCATGCCTCCCCCGCTGCGCCTCGCGCTGGTGCTTCTCCTGCCCCCAGCAGACGGAGCCGAGCGGCGGCGCCCGCGAGGCGCCTCCTCCACGTCGACGTCAGACTCCTGCGTCGATTCTTCTTCCTCTTCATTCGAACTGTCACCAGACCCTTCTTCCTCAGATGTCTCCATGGCTTCCATGTATTTAGTCTTTGGACGTGTTCTGAAATACGAGAGAATGCTTTCATTTGCTATTTCTGAATGGATTCAACTTGAATGTGATTAATTTAAAATTTAATTATAAAAGATCACCTTTCATCTGATATAATGTAGCTGAATACTATACCTTGTTGACCGGGAAGAAGTTGGAGTGGGTCCAGCAGAGCCTCTAGAATTCCTCGTTGATCTAGATGACCTTGAAGGAAAAACTTCATCTTCCGTCTCATCATCTTCCGTTTCATAACGATAGCTGCGTTTCTCTGAAAATCAAATATGTCATATTAATCTTTTTATAACCATAAAAATATCATCTAATATCACATCATTTAATCCAATATAACATGTGATTACACTTACAAATAAAATATACCATTGGAACTACCAAACTCGAACTTAAAGAACGTTGATAAAAAAAAACATGATTGAAATTTCACACTATCAGAAGAGATTTATCATATTCACGAAGGAAAATAGGTATGTGCTTAAGTTAAACCACAAAACGTGTTAGTTTGAGATAAACAGGTCCAACTTTAGTTGTGAAATCTAAACTTTTTGACAGCTTATCTCTGGTAAATCCATTATGATAAATGATGTAGCTAATCGGAGGCTTTCTTTGAGTCTACAACAGCCGGCATCAACGACTACTCCATCCCACCAGAACAGGGCTAATTTCACAGAACCAAGCACTCACGTTTGGTTGCCCTCCTGTTGGACTTCTTAATCCTCACGCCAGACTTGCACTGCATGCACCGCCAGTTGCTGCGTGGCTCGTGTCTCAACGGTGGTTCATGACAGTCGAAGTGGAACCCGGACGGGCACGTGGAGCAGAAAGCAAGACCCTCGTCACCACCGCACACAGCACACTCAGACTCGTGCTCTACTCCTCCAGCACCGGCTTCTTCCTCCTCCTCCTGGAGTATTGAATCAATCATTCAAACAAATCCTAAATTTATCTGGACAGGCCTTAATTGTTACTTGTTCTGGGTGTGGTTATCTAATAATAGCTAGAGTTCTGGTAAATCAGACATCATCGTGATATACTATCTAGCTTGTTTGGTTTGGTTTTAGTCTACAACAGCTGGCATCCAAGATTACCACATCCATCAGTCTGGCTGCCTAGCCTATTTTGCAACCATTCTCTCCATGCCTTTCAGCCATCTGGATCTGCTTAAAAGACACTGTGCTATCAGCAATAATTTGATTGCTTTTGTTTACTTTTCTTTTATAAGACAGTCGTTGATTATCACATCTCACAAGATATAAGTTGAAAAATATACGAAGATTTTCATTTTATGTACATCAAGAACTTAAAACAATGCTGGTAATGAATACAAACCTCTTGTTCGGACACTTCTTCATACCCTGCTAACTTCCGGAAATTTCTAGACCTGCACTCACGTCTGCGATCTATGGGCTGAAAGGTGAGCACATAAAAGTGAATGGTTTGGTATTCTAGGCATTATTGTCTTTGCTAAAACATAATAACTTCTATATCAAACTTGTAATAACGATATTCATTCCTTTTTTCTTAAAATAGTTTTATAATTATTTCCACCAGAGCTTAAGCTTGTAATAACAAGAGTGTCAATCTAATTTACGTACTTTTATCAACTCGTGCTTTTTTAACGTCTCATGGTCTGTCCTCATTATGAGAAATTGTGTAACATAAGTCAGGAAACAATAGAAGAGCAGAGTTTGGTGTATAAAAATTTACATACAATGCCTGGTTTGAGTACATTTTAGTGGTCAATGGTCACATAGTACAAAGTTTCACTACTGTTTCAACACGCCAGATGCACTAGATGGGTCTATAGAGGAGCTAGTGTATATTGCGACAGCTTGCAAATGTACCCATACTTACTGCACATCCAGGACAGAACCAGTCTCCGGTGGGGATTGAGAACAGCTGTGGCCTCATGCAATACAGATGATATGCTTGATTACACTCGTCACACAAAAGTAGACGGTCCTCATCACCTTTCTTGCGACAAATCTTGCACTTCTGCAAAGAAAATTGATGTATTTTTTAAATTGAACGTTATTTTGTAGCGATATACTTGACATATCAAACAAGCCACCAAACTAATAAAAAAAGGACATGCAGATATCCTCTTTGAAACCAAAAATAAGAACAGACAAAAGAAATGATATAAAGACCACCCACCGCGTTTTCTGCAGACTTCTCCCACTTGATGCAGGCCTCCAGCATGCCCATGAGAACATGGAGACGGGACCATGTGGGACAAGCGTCCACCGATTCCTGCCAACGGATCAGCGCTAGACACACTTTTTCTTCTTCCTTCTCTTCACCAGCATCCTCATTATCACCTAAATTTTTCAAAAGTACTCACTTGATTTTACACATTTTCGGCAGGCATAATACCCATTTTGAGGTGACTGACTAAATTATTTTTAACATTGGGACAGTAAACCTTTAACATATCCTTTAGACCCTTGTATCTAAGTGAATTTTATGTGAATTCTTAACAATGATATTGGAATCAACTCTACTGAAAGAAATTGCATGTGGAACTCCTATTGCAAAGACAAAAACTTACCTTCTTTACCATCATCTTCCTCTTCTTTCTTGATCTGCATTCCTCTAGGCTTTTTCACAAGTTTTGCAAGCTCTCCCTTCATAAACTTCTCCACAATATATTGTTGAGTTTCTTTGAGAAGCTCAGCCTAACAAAATATATATATATTTGACTCCAATTGTTCTTGTTAAATATATTGTGTGAAACTTACTTAGTTCAATCTCAACTTACAAAATCGGACACTTCAGTTGACGTCTGAAGCCGTTTTGTCCAGGTGGTATAGTCATCGACACCACCCAAACCACCGTGCCGAATACGAAGCTCTAAATCTCCTAACTCTTCACGGAATATCTCACATAATGTTCGGTTTTCAGCTGTAAGTACATCCTCTTTGTCGTCTTTCTCCTCAGCTCTTAAAAACAAAGAAAAAAGGGCCATCAAAGATTATCTAATTATAGACCGAAACGTACTGAATTTAATCAAAGCAATTGTGACTTTGAAAATGTTGGCTGTCAGCACAAGAAACATGAGCAGTAAACAACCTTACTTCTTAAAACCAACCAAAAAAACTTCTTCCAAAATGTTAAGATAACATTTGAACATTTAAAAAAAAATGTGTAGTCACATTCTCACAACATAGTTACTCAGGAAATACCAGACTCACTAAAGCTTTATGTTTAAAAGCAACTTTAAACGAACAACAATGTCACGTCTTAATTGTTTGTCACCTTTTGCCTTTCTTTACGAAGAGAAGTTTCTTAGCTGTCCTACAAGGCTCATGACCACTAGCAATACAAGCAAAAATTAATCCAGCAATTGTATTACAATTCAGTCAAGATAACAATAATCAAAAACTGAACAGTCACAAAACGTATTTGTAAAAGAGTGTAAAATTTTGTACATACTTTTCCATGGACTTGATGGATTTTGTGAGCCTCTCCAATTGCTCCTTGAGACTAGTTTTCAGCACACTCTCGCGGATTCCCTGTTGGTGGAGGTTGCTGTACAGTTGGCCAACATCTTCCGCGGTGTCAATGACGAACCACAAATTCTGTCCAGTATGAGGACACCTGTAATGTTAATGAACTGAACTTGATTACAATCATTTGTGTTGGGCAGAACTTGTAACATTTTGATAGCGAACATAAAAATGAAAGAACATGTAGAGTAAGATAAGGATTCCTTGTTTTATCATGTTTACAATTAATTATTTAACTTTCTGTATCCAGAGTATTTTCAACTTTCAAGGTTTGAGAAGACAGTGAAAGTTCCTTATAAGTACCTAAACTTAATAAGATCAAACTCAACAGTTTACGAACATAAAAGATCAAACATAACAAAATTGTCAACTTAACTTAATAAGACTTACATAGTTTGCTGTCTAAAATCATAAATGAATCTGTGGCAAGAATTTTCCATCATAATTTACAGTTTTATATAATGAAGTTTATGAATATAAAAACTTAATCAGTAAAATGACATTCTAAGATGAAATCTTGATGAAAATAAGCCCTATATACCAACCAAATTTAACAAAATATTCATAAAACCATTTATCTGCCCTGTAATTTAGCTAAATAGATCATTACTTGACAACATTATCATTCTCACAAGGTTTACTATTAAGTAATTACGTTTTCTCTTCAAATCTATTCTTCCTCTTCCTTCCCCGGCGTACAGTTTCAACTCCAGTTGCAGAATCAGAGTCTGAATCATCAGAACTTGATGCATCACTCAAGTGCACCTGGTAGTCTATGTCTTTTTGGAGCCCAACCTAAAAATGATTTAAACATTGGAATATTACATGGTATTTCACATTATGTCCAATAAGCAATAGAACAGTGAGTGACCACATAGAAATATCAACATTTCAATTATTCTTAGACATACTACTTAAAAGCATTAGAAATGTGTACATTAGATATAAAGACAAAACTCTATTTTGATAAGTAGCAATTACTTAATTCGTATACTGTGTACACTTTATATACTAGTACCTTTCTCCACATAGAGTCCTGGTGTACTTTTGTGGAATATCCAGTATCTGTTATGATCTCTGTCAGTACCAATAGGTGTCTGCCTCTGTACCAACTTCGACAACAACATGGCTTTCTAAAAATCAATTAAGTAGGCAATTTGAGAAATTGAAGACAGAAAAATGTTACCAGACAACAGATTACTTGTAATAACAACAGCATCAAGTCATACAAGCATTGTACTACAAGGCAATTCCCATGGATAGCAAGTACCCCATTTATCAATATAAGCTTCCCAATGCCAAAAGAACAATCACACTCCTAACTGAACACTTTTAAAAAAAAGCTACCGAGCAACCAACTGCCAATTACACAAGAGAGAACACACATCATCACCATGAATGCTTACATTGTATTCTTTCTCCATTTTCTCTTTCTCCGCTTGTCTCTTCTCTTCTTCCGCCTCTTTCTGTCGCTTGCTCCTGAGCTCTCTCTCCGCAATCTCCCTCTCTGCCGCTGCCTTTGCTGCCATCACACGACGCCTCTTCACCACAGTCGCCAGGTCATCTTTATCATCCATGTCCGACTCTTTGATGCCATAAAACTTGGCGATGGCAGTTTGCACTAGAAAAAATTGATTTACAAACATCAATTTGATAGTCGGACTTGTAGCTATGAAAAGTCAAATTTATGGATGCATCAAAGACCACACTAGTGTTTTAAATAGTGTTACCTTCTTTTTGCTTCTCAGCTTTATCTTCTGGCTCTTCTTCCTTTGTTGGTCGGCCTGGTTTCTTTTTCTTCTTTTCAGCTTTTAACTTGTTATTATCTTCTTTCAAAGCTTGACTTCTCTTTTTCCTAAAATATAAAGCAACATTGATTCTTCAACTTTATGGCAGTCTAAGGAAAGAATTAACTTTAAGATAGTAATAATACAGAACGGACACTTTTTCCCATTTCTTGGGTATTATTATTATAAATGGATTCTGAAAATGCGCAGGAGTTTGAGAGGTGACTGGTATTACAAATTTCCATTTATCTTACCATAATTCTGTGGCCGCAATAATCTTCTCATTCATATATTCCTGTACAGCGTAAGAACTCATTAGTCTGTGGACAAGACCTTTCAAAACTGCAAGTTTATCTTCAGCTTCCATCTCACATAATTCTGAGCTTTCCAACTGCTCTATCAGGTGATCAGGCTGAAAAAGAGAACCAATAGGAAATATTCCCTTTAAAAGTAATAATTCTCCACCCAACCTACTCTAAAAACCTCACTAAATACCCGATTCAACAGCCCAATTTACATCTAGCTTACACTAAAATTGTTTGTGGCTTGTTATGGACATCATTCCTCTTGAAAATTCATAATTTTTCTTCAAGGAGAAAAGAACCAAAGATTTCCTACTGCGGAAAGCATTGTATAGACGTAAGTTTCAGTTCAGCCCTTCAGTGGCTTACACTGTATACTGTGCTACTGATGCAAACTAGAACAAAAGTGAACAGATGAACTTGCCTACCTCTGGCCTACCAGTAAAGAGTAAGCACAGATTCAGCATCACGAAACGCCAGGAGACACTCACCACATCATCAACATCATGCTCAGCTAGGTCATCGCTGTCTTCGCTCGCGTTAGACTCCGTATCAGCATCTCTCTTTCTGAGACACAGACGAACCAGCTCACTGACTGTATAGCCGTTGATTGGAATCTCAGCCAGCGGGATCATCAACTCTTTGTATTCCTTTTAAAAAATAACGAAAACAGATTGGTTGAATATCATTTTGCTTGAATTACTGTCTTATTTCAGTAATATTACCTAATTCTATCAAAATAAAATTCTTACTGGTTTGATTTATAAATACTACAATCTAATTCAGGTAAATTAAAGATGAAGGTTTGTCTATGAACTATGATAGTTCTTTAATGTTTACCTCTGCAATGCCATCTTGTAGCAACGTGTGCAAAAGCACTGTGATGACTTTTCCAAGATAACGGAAGTTTTCTTTTCCACCAGCCACAGACTTCATCAACGCATCTGATAATAAAAATTTGTTTTTCATAATATATCATATCTTATCAACATTAAAATTTCAATTATATAACAGGATAGGATACATGAAATTACTAACATATTATATAATAAATATAAAAGAAACACCCAGATTCAAATGTTTTTCCTTCCTTTTTGCAAACATTGATATAAGTAATATTGAATATAACCTTTTAAGCTTTAGATATAAAAGCAGTAATTACAATTCTCATGATCGATAAAATTTAATTCAATTCTGTAGTCAACATGAGGCTTAGAAGGCAAGAATTTGTTTAGAGAACTTACCTGTGTAAATAGGAATTTCTTCATCTGGCATAAGCAATCCTTTGTAACAACTTATGAATTCTGTAATCATAGCAATGTCACCAAAAAGTTCGTTTGGTAGACCTTCTGGCGTGTTCACAAGTTTGGGTGTCGGAAGTGGTTTCAAATCTGGCAGCTCAGTATCTTCAAACTTTTGATTCAAATTCCTACGCGCCTCTAACATTTTCTTTTGGGCCCTCTTCTGTGCATCTTTTTGCTTCTGCTTGAAATATTCCTTCCTTTGTTCTGGAGACATTTTCTCCCTAAAAAATATGCAAAGGACCATCTTATACTTGCAACAGTCAAAAATTAACTTAGACAAGCATTTATCTTTGTGTTAAACTAAACTTCACATGATATAATAAGTATTTCTCTAAAAACGATGTCGCAGTAACTTCATGAAGATAAGACATCCAGGTCTAGCTGTCAACTTCCTCACATCGAAGTATATTGTATTCATTGAAGAATCAAATTACTCAACACTTACACTTTCTTTTTCTCTTCAATTTTCTCCCACTTTGCCATAACTGGACCCTTGAGATCTTCTGGAAGTTTTTCTAATTGGTTTTTATTTAACTCTCTAGCACAGCGAGCTATCAGTTGAAACGACATCTGACTTTTGGGATTGGCAACATAGTTCTTTTGCAACCTTTACAAATATAAAATCAAAACAATAAAAATGCTTGCTAGAAAAACACATGATACAACGAACTATTAGGACAATTTCATATATCATACTAGACTTTTATCAAATTTGTGCACCTTGTAACCAATGGTGGTTGTTTGTATGGACCCTTTTTTGGTGATTTCTTTGGAGATTTGCCTTTATCACCACTTGATTTCTTCTTACTTTTCATATCTAGTAACGTCATTTGTTTCATTTTCTGAAGAACAAAGGATATCAGTGATTAATTGATGAGGACAGGGAGTCTAAAAGAGCTAATTCATACAATCCAATCGAGTAACTCAACAGACTGTAGGAACTCCCTCATACTGAAAATGATATTCATGTAAGTTGGCAAAATTTGTGTGACTCACCACTGATTTTTTGTGACCTACCCTTTCTGCGGCTAAAGAGCCTTTAGGTCTTTTATTCGGAGAACCCTTGGGTCTACCACGCCCTCTTTTCCCCGAATCTTGAGATTCTTTGTTGGGAGTTGATGGTGTCTTGGCAATTTTACTGAGCACAACATCAGAGTCATCAGAATCAACAGTGTCCTCTGACTGAGAGGTATTGATCTTTTTTAAAGGAGTTTGTTTTTTAGGTGTTTTCACTGGTGACTTGGCTATCACAGCCAGAGGTGCATCAGAATCATCACTATCAATATCCATGGCTACACCATTTTGTTTAACTTTGGAGAGAGGTTTTTCGCTCTCACTGTCACTGGAGTCTATCACATGTTTGCCAAGAGTTCCATTTTTCTTTGGCGTTGTTTGCTTTTTATGGTCTACAGATTTGAAATTTAGTTGTGTTTGTCCTTTGATTTTTTTTATCTCCTTCTTTTTGTCTTTTTTATTTTCTACTTTGCGCTTTTTATTACTAGACGACTCTTTGCTACTTAAAGATTCTCGCTTGCGCTTTGTTGTGGTCTCCATGGCAGCAATGTTCGAAGGTGCAGCAGCGACTGCATCTTCGAATGCTTTCTTTGTTGCTTCCTGCATCTGAATAGAAAATAATCAAACCACTTGATGTAACACAAAGTGAAAAACAACACCTATATCAAACACTGTAAGAAGTCAGTCCATACCTAAATCAAACATTGTAAGAAATCAGTCTTCGCTGAAACTCCACTTAGTAAGAATATGCAATAAAATTTACCTTCATTGGAGAAAAGAAAAAGTCAGCAAATTTGTTCTTCAGTTCATATTTTTCTACCATTTCTTTGTCAACAACATAGGGACTAGTTTGAAGCACACCACCTCTCATGGCATAATTTCTAATAAATAATTTGATCAATTCTTTGGATGGGGCTTTTATCATACGCCTAAAAATAGAATAAAATCAAAGCTATGAATCAAAAATGAGAGTAACAACATGACAAACAATGTTATTTTTCACATGAGTTAAAGTAATCACAAATATAAAATAAAATTGCTGCTTACTGAAAATCTTCCGTTGGCACACCATTTATTACTTTGCCTTCTTCTTTCAGCTTAAATCCATATTTACATGGGAGCATTTTAGGCGGGGACTTTTTGGATGGACTGTTGTCATCTTTAGATTTGTTTTCTTTATCACTCTGTGGTGAGCTGCATTCTCCATTTGTCGTAACTCCGTTTGATTCTACTTCCGTCACAAAATCCACTTTTGTGATTGTTCCTTCAATTCTGTAAACAAAAGACATTTAAATAAAATCATTTAAACTATTTTTCGTTTATAATGGGTACGAGTATAGGTTCACTTTGATATCATGGCATTAACTTAAACAAAAGATGTTAAAAAAATAGACAATTACGTTTTTCCTGTGCTACCCTTCACTTTCAGCTGAACTGTCTCTCCTACTTGAAAAGTCTGTTGAAATTTTAACCATGCTTTATCCACAATTGCATCCAAAACTTCTGAATCTGTAAAGAGCAAAAAAAGGGACATATAGTTACAAAGAAAAATTATACAGAAACAATAGCCCATTATAGCTACAGAAGCTCATTTAAAAATCGGTACAATTTTATTCAAATGTTAGACCAGAAAGTAATCTTGATAGTGAAATCTTACTATGATGAACTAATTCCAATACTGGTTTTTCACAATACTCAGGAAAATTTTTGAGTAAATTTCTCTTTTCATTCTCTGATTCCCAGGCTTCTTGATGAGTGAGGTTAATATGACCAGTAAGGCGACATGTCCACACACGGTCACTGTAGAGCATTAAACGCTTCTCATATTCGCTAAAGAACTGTTAAGGAACATGCTCAACATTAATACCAATATTAGTATATACTCTTAATATATATTACTACTTTTACTTAAGGACTGACTAAATATTAACGCAAAGCCTCCTTCTGAACTTGAATATCAAATATCTAATATTTTAAATTCTTCAAATCATAAAATCATAATTACTAATGACAATATTTATGTAAAAACTCACTATACAAAAAACTACTTGTGTTCATCCTCAAATTTAACAATCCTTAGACCTTCGGATGAGTGTATACAACTTATAATTCCAAAGATAAAAGAAAATCATCGCATTTTTTTAATCTAAATAAACAATCCATAAAATATACTGTAATGAGCAAATATTACACAATGTCAAACACAAAGTTACCAAAAATCCTAATGGTCAGATTTATGTACAATTAATTCTACTTATCAAATTTGGTCAAGAATAGACAATGTCTTTCTCAAAGGTATTTTAATTAGTTCATGTGGATGGAATAAAAAAATACAGAATAAGTCCGCGACAGAATTGTTAATACTGCTTGTTAAACTGCTAATCAGAGAGCCAATACTAAGAAACTTAGATCAAGATATCACCACTAGGAGGCAGCACTATAATAGAAAGAAGTAAAATATTAGCTTCATAAAATAATGTAAATCTCTACATTTAAAACATATCAAAATGTTAACATGGTCTAGACTTAAATACTTGTTAGTGATGATAACTATCCTTTGAAGATGAACACAATAGCAAACAAAATCACATCAAAATTTCACTCTAAACATGGCCCATTTTCACATTTTCTTTTGTGGATTTATCAAGCTTGTTCAGACAACAAAACAGTTTTCCATTTTAGCCATTTAATTTCATGTTATTCTAATCACATCAATGACATCTTCATTACTAAATGTTTGAATTATTTAATTATTAGCTGACATAATTACTATACTTGCATCTCTTTGCATTTAAGTTTATGAAGTTGCTTGCAACTGTCAATTATTGTTTTATGAAAAATAAGTGTCCTCATTTTGGATGAGAAATTGGGATGAAAAATGGGGACTTTCCCTTCAAATTTTCCCATGGAACATTTCTTCATTCAATGTACAAGAGTTCTATGTGTTGTTTACAATAAAAATCGATATCGATAGGCATGTAAACAATGTTTTTTACCGGGCAAACGTAAACATACACGTTTTGAAAGAGAACTTTATCAAGAATCCATTGATGGACTATAAAAATTGGAGAGGACAAACGCATGTGTGAGGGAATCTGGGTCGTATTATAATATATGTTCCAAATTCAGCATTATTTACAATAATTGGATTTTTAAAACGAGTAAGCACATTTTCATGGGCGCCGCCATGTTGGATTTTCAGTTTAACCAACCATCAAAGGATACGATTGTGACAAAAACTTCTCTCCTGTATGCGGGATCGTGTAGACGGTATCCTCTGGTTTGATGTCAGTAAGAGTTTTTATTGGGGAAGTGAATTTCCCCTTTAAAAGAGGCATTCTGTCTTTTAATAATCCACTATTCTTAATTATTATTCGTCTTCCGAATCTGGCGGGAAGTAGCAGAGGATGCTGTCACGTGACGAAGCAGCCATACTTAACGGGTCAAAGGTCATCACTCAGCGGTAGTTTCAAGTTGATGAGATGAAGTGAAGTGTGAAAACCATAAATAATTTGTTATTTAAACGATCATTTTTATGATAACGCATTTAAAAGTTAACTGGTATTGACATCCTTCCATTCTAGATAGATTTTAGAGATTGTCATGTACATTAGATAGTTGAACAAACACGGCCTAGCTTAGAAGTGAGAGGGTGGTGTTCTGAGGCCATACTTTTGCAGTTCAGTGAGCTCTAGTATATACTGCCATTCAAACTGGGGGGAAACACATGGGGAATATACTCTTATTCTGCGTTCGTCGGCTTTTTCCGAATTCGAAAATACGAGCTTCCCACATATGGTAATTTAAGTGCCAATGCATTAATTGGCATTCCCACGTGCCAGCTGGATCTGGATCTGGATATGTAATTCACAAGTAATTAAGCCAGTCTCAGATGAGAGACTGGCCTCCTCTTATGAGGCAACGCGTGAATGGGAGGCCACGTGGTGTTTGTACATGTTTACCTCTCCAGAGGCAGGCTAGGTAGCCAACTGAGCCTCGAGGGTGCGGGGATCACACCAGCTATAGTTTTCAAACTAGTCGAGTTCTTTTACATACAGAGGTGTGGCTCTCCTCTACACGGGACACGCCTATTAATGAGGCTTCCGAACCTCCGCTTGGCGTCGCCACCGTCTAGTAGTAACACTACGGTGCCGACATGCCGTGTGGAAATCAGCAACTCAGTGGCAGACGCTCAATGTATCGGTTTGGGCGACACTATGTCTGCCATGACCGGGCCGCGAACTTGCGACGCCAAATCCTGTTTTCAAGTTGTACATGCTGACGACTGAGCTATTAAGGACCACACCTAGTCGAGAACTCGGAACTTTTGAAGTAAACTGAGCTTCGGACTGGTACGTACCATGATTTATGACTGGGAATGTCCATTTGAGTGAATATTTGATATGGGAAGATCGATATTGTATCTTTTCAAGTCCGGAAGAATCATGTGATCGAATGCAGCGCTACATATAAACTAAATTAAAAATTGACTCCTACCACCTAGCTATATATAGCTAGCTGTCGGGTATATATGGTAGATGCCCTTGCCGTAAAAAACTCACAGGAGCAATTTAGACGGTCAATTATGCTTGTTTGACTGATGCGGAGCTTATAAGCATCAAATATGATCTTTGATGCTTAGGCTCCGCATCAGTCGAACAAGCATAGATGACTGTCTAAATTGCTCCTGTGGTAAATCTGACATGTTACTAGATTCCGTATGTGACGGTTTGGAATCCGTGTGCGCACATACGTCATTGATATTATAGCTATACTCATCTTTATTCATTGTAGATCTACTTAGACTGGCGTATGCTTGTGGGATAGGAGCCGACAGCAAGCCGCTATATATAGATTGTAGATAATACCCTATAGATTATAAAAAGTGCTACACTGTAAGTCCGAATGATTTTCGTCAGATGTCACTTCGCAGTACGCATAAGAATTTGCCTATTTCTGCTATGTTAAATGTGACGTCTGCTGTAAGAAATCCGTGTTATGTCTGGTGAAAATCATTTGATTATGCAACATCACGTGACTTTTAATTGGCAAGACAGCATGATTTTTAACATGGATTCTATGAATACTATTTTTATTACACCTGCAATGGATAAAGCATCGTCTATTGATACATCTGCAGGATTTTACAGAACCAACAAATATTTTGGCTGAGCAATATCTTTAATAGTTTGCAATATAGTGTAACAATAATAGGTCACTACATGGGGTCGTAAAAATAAGTGCCGTGTCCCTGTATCTATTTTTAAGACAATCCAAGAATTAAGCTCCTGCAGTGTCACTTCAAATATGATCTCCGTATAGAAGAATGTGCATGCATCTCATGGCTTTAGACTGGGATTATTAATTGTCAATTAATAATTAATTGTTAATCAAATTAGTGCAAAGAACTATTTATATATGGGCAAAGCTTAGGTGACATTGAAATACAAAAACGTCACTTTTTATGAAGTAAAATGTAACTTTAAAAAGCATTAATTGGTGGTATCAATAAAAGATACATTTTTTAGATAGATTGCAGAAAGCCATAATAAACATAATGGGAGGTGGGTGTATAAAATCAAATCAGACTATTTTACACAATAAAGGAAAAGCAGCGTACTGTTTGTAGTAATGATACTGAGTAATATTGTGCTGCAGGGATTATAATTTCTTCACAGGGGATTAGCAAAATGATATAATCCTTCAACTTAACTAACTATTCTGCAGTAAAATGCCAGTATCTATTTTGAAATAGTATATGCAACTGATAAACAGATTTTTCATTATAATTAAGTTGATTTTATAGCAGGATTGGAAAGGAATACGATTAATGCATGTAGGTTGAAAAGACATGGATACTGATTTGCAGTTATATGGTGGCAACTTCAAACCTGTGAAATATTGAAAAATTGTGATCTTCTATTTTTTTTTTTGAGAAATATCATTTACACAGCTCTAATTCTTTGTCTTTATTATTAATTATATGTATGGTTTATAGATATATAAAGAACGTATAATCTTAAGATCAGGAATTCTTAATTATAGCTATACAACCCAATATTGTCTATAAAATTAAGAACTGACAAAGCAGCCTAACATAAACAAATTAATTCAAATTTTATTTTTTCAATATTGCTATTTAACCAAGGTTATTAGAGTAAAACTAATGATGGATTATTGTTTTAAAAATTCTACTTTACTTAATTCCAATGCCAAACAAAATAATAATAGTATGTCATATTATCGGCAAGTATTATATATAAATAGTTTTAAATAGTTTTGTAAGCTTTTTGACTTGCTAGACCTGCAAATAAATCTTAGCCAACAAAATGCGTAATTGTACTAACATGCGGGGTGCTTACAAAACCCCGTGCACTATCCAGTTGGTTCGATATTCACGTAGGTGGACTGATACGTTTACCAGGCCACCTCCAGGTTGGATTGACGGCCCTCGCGGGAGGGACTTCGCACCAATGCTGGCGACAACAAGCCTCGTGATCCGCGTACAATTCACGTAAATACCAACTAAAGGTGTCCACACACACGTACAAATGTACGCGCGTATGTCCACCTTCAATCGGTGTGAGTTTAGACAGTGAAAGCGGGCCCCAAATCCAAAGATAGTAAGCACGTGGAACGTAACCCTAACTACGCCCGAGGCAATAGTTATTTCTTAATTGCCTCACTAATTGGGGTGGATGCTAAAATCCACCCACCTCGGGCGGGCACCTACTCTAGCTTTGCTTACAGTTTTAATAATTGTCAATTAATAATCCTAGCTGTAGACAAAGATATTAGAGAACAAGGTCCTATAATATCTTTGCTTTAGATAAGGATTTTCAATGTGTCACTTTTACATGAAAAAATGGCTTGTCACTTTTAACCCATGTAAGGACCTGATAATATTGCAAGAATTCTGATCATCTTAGAAAATGTATTTTCTAACCATAATATCTGTTTCATTTTGATATGCTTCTAGTCATCTTTGAGAAAATGGGTGTGACTGATTTGTGGAAGATACTTGCTCCGGTAAAAGACCACTGTACGCTGGAGGATTTACGAGGTCAGACGTTGGCAGTGGATCTGAGCATTTGGGTTGTTGAAGCAGAGGGAGTGGCACAAATGAAAGGACGTGTTACCAAGCCATATTTACGGTATATAGATGAAATTTTCTAAAGTTCATACTAATGCGTAGTATCAAATTGTATAATAGAAAATATCAATAGGATGGTTTTCTTTAAATATGTTTATGGTGGAAAAAATGTGTTATATTCGAATTATATTAGTATATTAAAAAAAAAAATCGACAAAGTCTTACAAAATTTCACTAAAATTTTCACTAAGGTCCATTAAGTGCACTGTAGTTGGGATAGCTCTTTTACGTTTGATTCTTTTTTCAGGGATAATAAGTAGTTTTGTACAATTCACTGCAATTTTATTTTCAGAAATTTGTTCTTCCGTATTTCACACTTGCAACAGTTAGGTGTGAAGCTTGTATTTGCTGTTGAGGGTACAGCACCTGAACTAAAATGGGAGGCAATGGCCAAGCGTCAGCAAGCTAGGTTTGCTTGGAAAGGTGGTGCCGTAAGGAAGGCAAATGGTGGCCGTTCACGGTTTAAATGCTGGTTAAATGAGGTACAGTAATTCTAGCTGCTTGGACTTGCACACTCACCTTCTTAAAATGCTTTTGAAGAATTATGTTTTCATGTTTTTGATAACATTTACAGTTCTTTATTTTATATGATGCTATAAGTATATTCACAATTCTTTTATTCTTCTCATCTTGCATGTTTTGTTGCAGTGTTGTGAGTTGTTAGATCACATGGGTGTACCATATATTCAGAGTAAAGGAGAGGCCGAAGCATTGTGTGCTTTGTTGACAAAAGAGAAGGTAAAGACCGTGGGCGCATGCATCGTAGATGGCAGTAATCAACTGAGACTAATGAATGGCCATTCTTTCTTTTTCGCCTTCATTAGTATAAAGTAAGCAATAAATAGTGTGGAAAATGGCCATTCATCAGTCTTAGTTGATTTCTGTTTTCTACAAAGCATGTGCCCAAGGAAAAGACTGAAATTACAATCATGAAATAATCCCGTGGGTGAGGTAGGGTTGCCAGGTGATCCCACATCCCTATTTATTATTGTTGTTGCTTTTGTATACACATTTGGTGATATTGTCAGCCTAAGTAGACAGCCATTTCTTGTATTTTTTGCTATTTTTCCCAAATCTCTATTTATTATTGTTATTGCTTTGCATACACATTTGGCGACTTTGTCAGCCTAAGTAGACAGCCGTTTTTTGTATTTTTGCTATTTTTCCAACATCCCTATTTGACAGCTTTTTTTCATGCATAAACGTTTGACCATTTCTAAGTAGTAATTATAATTTAAGTTCATGTTCTATTCATTAATAAAACTGAATATGCAATGATTCTTATAAATTATTTTATTTTAGCTGGTAGATGGATGTATAACTAATGATGGCGATGCATTTCTTTATGGTGCTACGAAAGTATACAGAAATTTCACCATGAATACTAAGGTAGTGATTTTTCTAACTAATTTATTCTACATATCCTATTTTTTGGTGCAAATAGAAAAGAAATATGTATACCTTACTAGCAAGATATGATATCATGTCAGCATTTAGGGAAAAATATTTATGTGCAAAGAAACCGACTATTGTACTAATAGCAAACAGTTTCTAAGGCTGTATGATATGGTCCTAATCTGACTTGGACTCATAGTATATCCATGTCTAATGACTTAATTATATGGAATGATATACTGTATTTCCAAGTCCAAAAAATTCCAAATGAAATTGTTATTTTATAATATGAATTATTTTTCAAGGACCCCCATGTCGAGGTGTACTCTATGCCTGCTATCCAGTCTAAGCTTGGTTTGGATCGGGAGAAACTGGTGGCTCTTGGACTGCTCTTAGGATGCGATTTCTGTCCTAAAGGTGTTCCTGGTATTGGTAGCACTACTGCTGTCAAATTGATGACCCATTTGAAAGATATTTCAGTTCTTCAGCGGTAATGATGAAACAGTTTGTATGATATTAAGAGCGTTTGACACTTGGTGTATTGAATTTTATAGGAGATACTGAATTTTATTGCTTTATTTTTTATGCAGTATACTCTTGGACTTTTTATTTCTGACCATAGTATTATATTGAATCGCTTAACTGTTCAAAGGTTTAGAAACTGGACAAAAGATGGGTCTTACGATATTCTGGATGGCCAATTAACTTCAAAAGTGCAGCATTGTTCTGTCTGTCAACATCCAGGTAAGCTTCTCCCTAATATGACACATTTAAAGATTTATTAACAGTAAAATTGTTCACTTTTTGAGTTTACACGTTTATGTACATACTAATATACTAGTTCATATATTTTAAAGGGTCCTCTAAGGATCACAAGAAGCAAGGTTGTGCGTTTTGTGGTAGTCGAGAATACTGTGAGCCTCATGACTACGATTACAATTGTGAGTGTGAATGGCACCGGCAAAAGGCACTAGCTGAAGTACAAGCTATAGAAGTGCAAGTTCGTCGTAAAGCAATTCAAGTTGAAGGTTTTCCAAATCAGAGGGTACGTCATATTAGTAGAAATGAACACTATTAATACCTTAAATCATTTGTTTCATTGTGCCTTTTCTGCTGTTATATAACTTTTATTTTGCTTACAAGTATGAAGAGTAAAAATATAATTCTAATTCAAGAAAAATTATTTGGGATCTATTTTATTTATAGGTGATAGATGAATTTATGAAACCCAAAGACGTAGTGTCCAGGATACAGTTATTATGGAAAAGGCCGAATATCTTTTGCTTTCAAGTAAAGAGTAATACATATATCACAAATTAAGAATATTCACATTTATTGTGTACTAAAACGCTATACTGTGGTATATTACAATGTCTGATTCCATATCATTACTTAATGACGTTATTGTTTTATTCAACTCATTGCAAATCTTGTATACTTCACAGAGATTTATGGTGCAGAAACTCGAATGGCCAGAGGATTATGCCTTAGAAAAGATTCTTCCTCTTCTTACCTTGTATGACCTCTGTTTAATACGAAATCGTGGGCTCAGCTCTGTGCCTGAATACCTTAAACCACACAGGTACAAAGAAGATTTTGTATCTTGAAATCTAGACTTCTTAGCATCTAGATTCATCATTAAGGATTAATCTAATAAGATACTGGCTTATATTGTTTTTTGTAGGGAAAATGTTCCCAAAACATGTCCAAGACAGTGTCAGTGTCTGAATATGTTTAAGTCTTTTTTTTTTAAATAAAATTTTGTAACTGTGTGTTGTTTGATCATCTGCTGCTGTGTTTGATATTATTATTCAATCTAAAGATATTATTGAAGCAGACTAATTAATTTCAGTAGTTTATAATTGTTTTGTTTATAACGGATGTTCTTCCTTTTTGATGAATGGCATTGGAAGACTTTTTTTTATTTTATTGCATTTTTCAGCATTGTTAAATCCAGGGTGCGCCAAGGAACACCAATGTATGAAATTCAGTGGTTTAAACCTGGTCTGTATTATTTTTATGCTTTGGAAAGTAATATTAGTGATTGTTATGTAGATTATTAATTCAAGTAGCATTATGCCATTAGAATTAATTGACTTGGGTGTACAAAGTACAATTGTAAATTACATGTATTGATACTTCCTTGAAGTCTATAGACAATTGTTGATTGAATTATTCATTTTTCTCTAAATAGTTATGAACTAAGAGATTTTGATTACTAAGTGTTTGACTATTCATTATTAAAAGAACATGTAATACAAATGATATGCATGACCTCATGCATTGATAATGATGCGGAAATTAAAAGTTAGTTGTAATATTAAATTAAGTTAATATTGGTTTGAAATGTCTTCTTTCAGATGAGGACAATTCAACTCAAGCTGATTACTATGTTACACTTGAAAATCAGGATCTCTTTTCAAAATGTTTTCCACATCTAGTTGGGTCATTTGATGACGCTGTTTTGAGTAAAAAGAAGCCTAGCAAATCTACGAAAAAGACAAAAGGTAATGTGAATGCAGTAAATTGGTTGAAATGCTAATGTTATCATGATTCCAATAGGATTAGACTGTGGTTTTGTGTAGTAACTTTATGGCACCTGTAAAATGATGAATCTATTTAACTCTGTTTTCAGTCAAAGCGCAAGATGAAATCGAAGTCACATCACAGATAGAATCACTTGACCTTTCGCATCCCAAAACTAATCATATTCAATGAAAGAAAACACCCACAATACAAAGATGAATTCAAAAAGCTATTCTATTCCTAAACTAGACAAAGAAGATGATAATTTTATCAGTAAACCATGTAATGTGACAGAAAATGAGGTGAACTTCGATGACAGTTTTGATTTGGAAGTTGAACTACTATCACAGAAAGCTAAAAAAAATCTGTTAAACAAAAAATGGAAGCAAGCTTTAATGACCTTTTCTGATTCAGATGATGAAATGTTCAGTATTAAAGAAAATTTAAAACCATCAAAGGTTTCGGTCAAAAAAATAACTCCAGTGTTAACTAGTGTTTCAGTGAAGAAGAGCCATTGTGAAAATTATAGGACAAGCACACAACCAAAAAAGAGTGTGTCTTTGAATAAAATACATGGTTTAGAGGCTGTTAGTGGTGCTATATTTGATGAAAATGTTGAAGTGACATTTTCGAGTGCTTTGAATAAGAGTGGCAGTAGTGAAGATGAAGACTTTTTACCTTTAAGTCAGAGATTACTTTTAAGAGCTAGTCATACTGAAAATATAAAAAGTGATGTGAGGCAGAAAGTAAACCATCCTAATGACAATTATTTGACGCATCATGATCCAGTAAATACAGATATTTCCAGTGGTAACACAGTGAAAAGTTGCTTAAATCCAAACAAGGTAAAGAAAGATCATTTGATGAATGAAATGGAAGAAGCTTCCTTCAATGCAATATGTAATACTACTTTTGAAGCATCTGAAATTATAAGTGGTAATTTATCTTATGGAAATATTAGTCAGTTAGAAGGGATTTACTCAAATCAAAAATCACACGTCAAATTGAATAATGACAATGCTACTTTTTCTGAACCTACTAATGAAGAAACAGTAGAAAAGTCCAACTTGCTAGATTATGAAGATCTTAGTACAGTTAATCCTACCCCTTCGATTTGTGAAACGTATATTACAATTAATGAAAATCTTAAAGAATGTGATAATATCACACAACTTGGGGAATATTTTGAGAAATCAACTATGCTTCAATCACACTCTACAAAACCAGAAAAAGATTTTTTTGAGAAGAGCACTATTCTTCAACCAAATTCTGACAAATCAAATGTAAAAGGCAGTGCAATTTTTGAGGATTCAACAGTCCTTCATACAACTGAATTTTCATTCAGTGAATCAAATATAGATCACTCTACTTTGTTTCAAAATCATTTTGAAAGATCAACAATGCTTGAGTCTGGATCTGCTATGGACATCACAGTTCTAAAACAACATTCGTTGGAAAAAACTTCTGTAACTCAACAATCTGCTGAAGCTTCGTCATTAATTCAACCAAATGTATTTGAAATATCTACACCAAAATGTTACAACAATCATAATTCTCAAAGCATGAATGAAACATCGACAAAGTCTAGATGTACTTTGGAAAACACAGTTTTAAAGGAACATTTATGTGAAAAAACTTCTATGCTTCAACAAAATGCTGAAGTTTCATCAGTTCTTCAAGCAAATCTATTTGAAATTTCTACACCAAAATGCTACAACAAAGATGAATCTCACAGTGTGACTGAAACATCAGCAAATTCTATTTTTGAAGGTTCTAATGATTTATTTGATTCTTTTGCTAGTGTCACCCATTTGGAAGAGACCGCAATACCAAATGAATCAAATTTATTGGAGTCGGACAAAACTGCAACTCCATCAAATACTTCTACCCCAAATCTGCAAAGTGCAAGGCCAAATTATGCAAAACTGAAATTGAAAATAGATGGGAAAACACCATCTCCATTTCAAAATAGACAAGGGTTATGTGATTTGAATACTCCGCAAAGCCTAGCTCAAAAACATCCTAATCTTTATGAGTCTTGGAATGCGAGTCAAGTGGGCAATTTCAGTATTGAAATGTCGTTAGGAAGTACTGGTAATTGTAGCTCACTGGAAAATGGCAATCTTTATAACATGTCAATCGATTCCTCACTAGGTAAAATTACGCATCAATTACCGGTACTCTCTAGCAAAGAGCATGTAAATCCAAATCTTGAACAGGCCTTAGAAATGTTACGAATTTCTGAGTCCAGCAAGCTATATGTGGACTCAAATTCTGAAGTAAGGAGTCCAAAATTAACCAAATGTGATAGGCAAAATAACAAAGTCCTTGGAAGTCCAATTGTGATAAGTCCTGATGATAGTCCTGTACCATCACCGCAGAGACTCAATAAAAACAATGATATGAGAAAAGATGATTCCATAATTGTTATTGACTGAAAAGCAATGTATTTTTTCATGTTATGTTTTTTGCATGCTCTGTATAAAATTCGAATTCTGAATTAAAGAAGATAATATATGATTATTTGTGATTATAAGTACTTGAAAAAAGGACCTGGTTTTATAGTATGATTGATGCGTGTTTTTTGTGTGGACAAAATTTTATTATCTAGAAATATTATAGATACAAGTGATGTAAGTAAAAGTTGTATGCTTGCAAACGATACTTGTGAATATTTATGTTTACCTTTTGTTAGGTTTCTTAAGATAAGTGTATTTTTTGTTAGTAAGAACTACATGTATTACATACAATACGGGTATGTTATGGCAAATGGAATATATATGTTTGATTTCATGAGGGGCTAATCATGAATGATATATGATTTCCATATAGGTAACATTTTATTGATGCTCACCATCCCACTTAGGCAAATCTATATCTAACATTTGTATACAATGTACAAAAATGTATATCTGGGCTGATATTCCTTCAAAAGAGGATATTTCGGCCATTCTAGATTTATTAAATCAGGTTTATTGTTTGTTATTTGCATTATTACTTTGAAAGTAAACAATAAAATATATGTAAACAATAAAATACAAAAAAAATTGATTGTTTTTGTTTTGATAACTAATAAATTTTATTAAACTTACTGTATAGAATGTTTTATTTTTTATTTTATTGAGTAACTTCTATGCTTTCAATTAGTCTGACACTTCACTATCAAATTTTAACTGTGACTTGGCTCTCTTTTGTAAAAATTACCCAACCATAATCAGTTTTCACCTTTGGTTAGCCAACACTAATCACTTCTTTATGCCGAATGTGAGTAAATAGAAAATACAACACGTTCTTGACATATTTTCATGTATTTTAAAAGATATTCACAGTAAACATATATTCACAGTAAACATTAAATCAAAAAGGGTGTACACAAACATGATTTGCTTTTACAGAACCTGCTAAGATTGAGAATGGCTGTGTGGTTACACCCTGTCAAGTACACTTGATTGGTGGTTGCTGGACTCTGTATTTGTATTTAACAGCTGTGTTGGATAGGTTTCAAAGATCCAAAGAACCTAGCAGCTGACAAGATTCAGCCGACATGGATCGAGTACCTCATCTCATATTTGCAAACAACTGCATCAACTCATTGTCTAATCCAGGGGTAGGAATAATGTCAGATCCAATCAATCAATCAATATCAATCAAATCCTAAATTTATTCAGACAGGTCCTAATAATTTCTCAATTTGAGGGTGTAGCCTGGCTTCTCAGTCAATTTCTCACCTGTTTCCTCTAAGCTTTTCTATCATTTGTATCTGTTTGGTCCATACTCAGACACAATAGATCTTTCTGCACGACTGCATGACATGTACACTTTGGTCTTCCCTTGCCTTTCTCTCTCACGATTTGCTTGAGCTTTCTCACTTTATTGATCCATCTGAAGCTGTGCTCAACATGAGTCATGCAGCCACCTGAGTCTACCCTTGCAAAATACACTTTCAATGTCTGTAATACCCTGCTTCTCTAGTAAGCTGCCTGATTTGACATCATCATTGAGTTTTACACAACGCATCCATTGAATCATAGCTCTAGCTGTCAATCATTTCTCTCCACAGTATACTGGTGGGTGTTGCCAATGTTTCGGAGCCATGAAGCATCACATACCATGAGGACAGATGGAGTATACTCCACATCTGCATGATAAATGTCTATTTTAAATTGTGGGGTGCACAACTAACGAATTTCACAGATTTCATACTTGTGAAAGTCATGTATATATATGGTGCAGGTAAATGGCTAAAACCCTATGAGTGAGAAGCACAGCTATACATCGCTGATAAAAGTGATGGTATATACTATGTAGATATAGTGATGACTATCCAAGTTCTTTCATGTAAATCTTTCAATACACAGAGTAAAACAATAAATAATGAAAAGACAAAGAAATAACAACTAAAAGTGTGTAGGAAAAAAGATATACATAAATATCTGTACCAGGATACAGGAGGTGAACACATTGAATTTTGACGTTCTTAAGGTTTTGGAATACAATAGTCACCAGTTGTTATCATGGCGGTAGCTGTAGATAAAGCAGAGTTTCTATTAAATGAAGTTTTTAAAGTATTTGGAAATATTCGCGATGTGTTAGCAATAATTGGTAGCATTTATGCAGCCCAAAGGTTACTTACTGCAACTCAAAAATTATATTCGGCTGTCAAAGTGTATGGGATAGCAAATATTTCAAAACAAAATTTCGTCAGAAATTATGGAAAGTGGGCTCGTAAGTATTTTAGCGGTCACTAAAAAACTTTGATGTCAAAATATAGGTTTGTAAATAAACTAAAGATTTTCAATTTCGCAGATCATGACATTAAAAGTGTAACTCATTTTGTATTGCTAGACGGTCTTGTCTTCACACTTGTGTCTGCTGTCCCCGAATATTTAATTTTAAAGACTTATACACAGACCAGACCTGTCAATCATTCAAAGACAATAACACTAGTCTAGTTAGCTACACTGGGATATAATTGAAAAATTTTCTAAATTTTTTTTTTAATTTGAAAAAATTCTACGTCTCATGGGAATCATTTAAAAAAAAAGATCACCAAAATCCGACAAGAATTGACAAAGTTTTGTAGACACGATTTTCCCATTTACCCATGTTATAACGCATTTCAAAATCTGCACCAACTTTCGACGTTTCACGTTGCAAAAACAAGTAAAAAGCTGCGGTTGCGCACTCACCAAATATAAGATGGGTTTCTAAAATTATTGGTGTGTTTTGACTATTGTTTCAATTTATGTAAAAATAAAGTATGTTATAGAAAAATGCATTGTAGTTCTTATTCTTACCATCCCAACACACACAATTCAGTGATTTTTGTTGCATTATTGCGCAAACATCGTCATGTGTTTTCCCGACAATCGCGGACTGTCAAATATGACCTTGCGAGTGATTGATGCTCAAAATAAACTATTAAATTAAAATAATTACATACGCTTATTTATATGAATGGAATCGCATATTACTGCAGATTATTTCCATCTAAATTATAAATTTTTAGGACAACTGATAACAGAGATATGATGCAATATTCGTGTGGTGTTTTTCTTTTGTCAACTGCCACTACGACGGCCATGCGATGCTCAGGATTTTCCGACCATATCACTTATTTTTTCATTTCACAAATAGGAGGAAGAAGTAAAACTAATATAATACATACCATTGGAAAGAGAAAAAAAATCTGAATAAAAAACTATTTGTTGTCATTTTTTTATCGCTCTGTAATTTAAGTTAATTTGGCAGTTTTCATTGGCGCATGCCTCAAAATCAAGGCGAACCTCCCGTGACCTTGCATCATTCTTAGGCTTATGTTCGCCAGAGCCAACTAGATTAAACCTTTATATTATATATCATTTGAAAGAGGAGAAAAGGATTAAAAAAATGAAAGCAAATCCAGACATTTGCAAAACATAACATTCCAAATAGTGAAAAAACCATGAGATCAACACTTTGGTCGTGAATTCAGAGAGGAGGGTTTCCAATTTTAGAAATTTGCAGTTGTGATTAGGTTCTACAGACGATTTTACGACAATTAAAACCAAAATGGATGACATAGTCACATTGGATCCGGGGAACAATCCATCTTCAAAAACACAAGTCTGAAATCTTGCTTTTAGGGGTAGCGCGTGCCGAAACTGTGTTATAAGACAATGCACGAGCGAGAACAGAAGTGTTTGTAGTTAAATGCCCATAGCTTTCTAAGTAAGTGCCGGAATTTATTCAAATTTTTCCAAGATGTTTGGAAACGCCTATTGAACAGATTTCTGCAAACAGATATGTAAAAATTTAAATGATGTGAGTAGGATAGGGTGTTTTCATGAACATCTCATATTTTGAAATCTTGTCCCACACGGTAAATATCGATCCCAGCGTAGCTAGTCTAGTGACTAGAGTAGAAAGAGGGTATAATATATTACTAAGCTAAATACATTAGTTGTGAATGTCAAGGCAGTAGCTATAATGACTTCCTGCATTCATATTTTGTTGCTCTGCGTAAACAACAAAAATATGCCTTAATTTAAATCAATAATTGGTGACCGACCGTTATTCAACTCATTGGTTTAAACCATGCCTTCGAATGAATTGATACAGAAATACTTGTATGTATTTACAAAGAGTTCTTAAATATTTGTCCATGTATAAATTTTGTTCACTTGTAAAATGACTGTGTGTAAAATAAAATTGTCGAAGCTCTTATGTAGACAATGTTGTAGATGCTGCTTCTACAAATGTTACAAGTGTTGTGAAATGGACGAAAGTCTTGTCAACCTGTTAAACAACAGTCCAGAAAATGCTTTTTTCTGCTCTCCTGATTGCACAAAAGCTGCTATGACTGCCATTGTCACTGACAAAGATATTGAACAGAGATGTGAGAGCTACCTTAAAGAGACTTTCTGGAGATAAAAGAATTTTGAGATAAAAAATTCTCAAAATGTTCTTGTTTTTTATTTTAGTATAAAAGTACATTCATTTCCCTTTTTAAAGATGTATAGCACTTTAGGGGTTTCGGGATTAGAATTTGGTTTATGGACCATACAAAAGATCATACAAAAGACAATAAAAAATTCAGTCAATGTTAATTTTTCCTGTACCAATATTGTATACATGATCTTTTGAATGGTCCATAAACCAAATTCTATTCCCGAAACCCCTAAAGTGTTATACATTTTTAAAAAGAGAAATGAATGTACTTTTATACTAAAATAAAAAACAAGCACATTTTGAGAAATTTTTTATCTCCAGAAAGTCTTGTTAAAAAGATTACACAGCGCATGGTCAATATGGAGTCTAAAATTGTCAGTTTCTCAAAGGAAATGGCAGGAAAACTAGACAAAGATACCTATGCCACGGAATCCGAAGCTATGCAAACCAGAGTTGAAACGATAGAAAAACAACTTCAGGACTTTCAATCTATTGCCGACATATCAAGAGGAGACAATAAAAACCTGCCCATTATGGTCCGACAAGAAGTAAGTGAAAGGGCTGATGGAGAAGCTAGAAAATACAACTTGATTGTGTCTGGCCTCCCAGTACAAAAAGACGCAGAAAGCCAGCAGTAGACTGAAGCACAAGACACCAAGAACTTCACAGACATACTAGAAGAGGAACTTGATCTAAAATTATCAGTAGTAAACAATCGCAGGATTGGTAAAACAAGATCTGATGGTACAAGACTACTGAGGGTTACCATGAAATCTGTCTCAGATAAAAAAAGCGTACTGATAAAAAAGCCAAGCAATTTCGTCAATCGAAAAACAACTCCCATATCTTCATCCGACCGGACATGACAGAACAACAGCGGGAAGAGTCAAAAAACTTGAGAGAGGAATTGAAGAGGACATGCGATCAGAATCCCACGAAGAGATACACGATCATGTCCAACCAAATAGTGGAAATGTGAGGGTGGGTAAAAGTAAAAAGCCAAAGCCACCCACAAATGTACAAAGTGTCCATACAGTTTCATTTTTGTCTTTTTGTACAGCAATGTTGATAACTCACTAATGAGCAAACACGATGAACTTTTAAGTCTATTACATGTACATAAGTTTGACGTTATTCTACTAACTGAAATCAAGCCCAAACATGGGAAAATTCCAGATCAAAGTGTACTTAATATTGATGGTTATTCTCTGTACACAAGTGACCTGGAAGCGGAACAGACAAGAAGAGCATGTATATATGTCAGAAACTCCCTGAAGTCAAGTGTTGTGTCCACCAGAGTCACATCTGGGTCAGCATCCAGTGCAACAAAATACACGGCGACCTGTTGGTAGGTTGTATGTACCGCAGTGGCACCCCATCTACTGCACTAAGAAGTGATAGCAAACTGTACGCTTCCCTACGTCATATAGCAGACCTACCTGGCTACTCAGAGAAGATAGTCGCGGGAGACTTCAACCTCAACAGAATTACTTGGGAACCAGAGCCAGTTATACCAAACGGTATTGAAGATGATGCACCTGAGAGAAAATTTACAGAATGCATTAGAGACACATTCCTACATCAGCACATAACAGAACCTACCAGGTACCGTGGAAATCAGACCCCGACATGTGATGACCTCCTACTGTCAACAGATGAAAACCTAATCTTCGGGCTTACATATGCACCAAGCATTGGTACTAGCGATCATGTAGCCCTATACTTCAATGTGAAAACACGTATAGATCAGGAAAGTTAGAAGGAAACACTCAGCATGGATAAGATACCTAAATACACTTGACGGTACTGCTTACCAGAACTACATACAAGCCAGGAACTCTGCCCAACACTCCATTTGCGGAGCCAGAAGAAAGTTTGAAAGGAGCCTATCCAAAGAGTGCAAACACAACAACAAAATGGTGTGGAACTACATCAAGAAAGGACAAATGACCAGGTCAGGCATAACCGAGCTCAGAGACAAGAATGGACAAATTGTAAAGTCTGATAAAGAAATGGCTGAGGTGTTAGGAGCCCAATACCATGATACATTCACCAAAGAAGATGTAAGCAACCTACCCAACATACCCGATAAGAAAATCACAAGAGAGCCCTTGTTCAACTTTGATATAGTTCAAGAAGACGTGGCCAAGATACTGAGAAGTCTAAAAGTTGACAAGTCACCAGGCATAGACGAACTCCATCCACGCCTCCTGAGGGAACTGGCTGACTCAATCAGCAAACCACAAACACTGATCTTCCAATCAAGCCTACAGCACTCGGAACTCCCAAGACAGTGGAAAGACGCTTCTGTGTCACCAATATACAAGAAGGGAGATAGAAGAGATGCAGCAAACTATCGACCCGTGTCACTTACATCTGTAGTGTGCAAGGTATTAGAGAGGATTATAGTCGACCAAATTACCCAACACGTACTGGCAAATTCACTACTTTGCCAAGAGCAGCATGGTTTTTGTTGTAGTAGGAGTACCGTCACAAATTTGCTTGAAGCCCTGAACGTCTGGACAAAAGCCCTTATACATGGCATACCAGTAGACATCATTTATCTGGATTATGCCAAAGCCTTTGATATGGTACCACACCAACGCCTCATACGTCAAGTCTCCAGTTTTGGCATAAAGGACAAGGCTTTAGCATGGATTGAATCATTCCTGACAGGCCGACGACAACATGTGAGAGTGAATGACCCCACCTCATCCTCGAGCCCAGTAGATAGTGGAGTGCAACAAGGATCAGTTCTAGGGCCTACACTCTTCACTCTCTTTGTATCAGATATACCTGCTGCGGTGGAAAGTGTAATATCAATGTTTGCGGACGACACCAAGCTCTTTACTGCCATATCGAACACCAACTCAGTCGAGACCCTAGGCAAGGACCTTCGTAGACTCAAAGACTGGTCAAATCTAATGCAGATGCAATTCCATTCACAAAAGTGTAAGGTCATGCACCTCAGAACAGCAAATCCATCTTCGACCTACAGTATGTCGACATCTGACGGAACACAGCATGAATTGGAGTCAGTGACAACGGAAAAGGATCTAGGAGTCACCGTAGACAATAAGTTGCAATTCTCTGATCATGTACAACAAATTGTGAATAAAGCCAACAGAGTACTGGGATGCCTGACACACACCTTAAAGTTTATGACCTCTGAAACTATTCTTCTTCTCTACAAATCACTTTTAAGGTCTTTATTAAAATACGCCTCATGTGTCTGGTCACCTTACCTCAAGAGCGATAAGGACTTGTTAGAGAATGTACAGCGACTGGTCACCAGAATGGTTCCAAAATTGAAAAAGCTTTCATACTCTGAGCGACTCCAAAGTCTGAAACTGCCAACCCTAATCTTCTGAAGTAAACGTGCTGACATCATTCAAACCTACAAGATTCTTTCCGGCAACGACACATTGAATATGGACACTAGGTGCTCCAAGTGTATCAACAAATCCATGTTCCAGAGTACACTTAGTCATAAAACCAGAGGACATGACCTAAAACTTCAGAAACTTGAAGCAACTGGTGTTCGCCACAGATTCTTGGCCACTAGAGTGGTCGATGACTGGAACCACTTGTCCAGTGAAACAGTCCATGCCGAAACCATAAACCAGTTCAAGGCTGGTCTCGGGAGAGACTGGTCAGACCACCCAGACCTATACGAGTACAGATTCTCCTAGTAGCAACTCGGGAGAAAACCGACTGGTAACAATCTCCAGAACAGTTTTAAACACACGTACAGTATTGAGCACTGAAGATAAAGATCCTACCTCTGCCGGTCTCAATACTCATTTATGGGTAACTACTGACTGTATACGAGGTGAATACGAGGTGAATTAAGAAAAGTAAAATATCTGTATATGAGCGCTGTCTTTTCGATAACCATTTACAGGTAGATATGTCAAGAATGTATATGTATGTGTGTTTGTTGAAAAATGCGTGTTGGAATGATGGCGCCCACATGATTATTGGGAGCGGGTGTTATGTATGCCGTAATGTAAACAAAACTAAAATACATATCATCGTAAGAGGCTACAGTGAATTCTATTACTATCAATCAAGGCAGATATTTTACAGTCGTGGTTTCATGGGCAATGTTATAATGAAGAAAATATTTACATGTTTTTGCTGAAAGTCTTATTTTTTATGTGTCGAGCATGAACTTTCCCATGCCTGATTTGGCAACGAAGAAAATGCAGTTGCAGTTTTGAAATATATAATTTTTGCTCTTAGAACCGATTCTATATGAATCGATAGATCACTGCACAGGGAGTTTGTGTGCACAGTCAACTCGTGTGTTCTATTTTAAATGGATTAATACACTACTTTTTAATAATAAAACTCTTTGAAGATATCTTATACATGATAACATCAGGTGTGCAAAAATGCATTGCGGTAAAAGATCGCTTACACAACATTATATTGTTTTGTTGTTACATGAAATGATTGTGTACCGGTACTCTAACTCACTTTGCAGTTCTCTAGTCTGAAAAATGCATCCAAATGCTAAAAAGGTGTTTTAAGTGAAAAATTTATTTTTTGATGAAAAGTGTTAGCTCATTAATAGTCCACTAGGCAATTTCGATATACTATTGTTAGTAATTTTCTATGCTTGAAGCTGAATGACATAACATTTTGTATGTTTTTTTGGATCTACCCATTTTAATATTAGTGGTGGTCTAAAGTTATTACAGGTAGCACCCATGGAATAGGGCGAGCATTTGCCCAAGAGTTGGCATCTCATGGTGTAAACATCATCATTGTGTCGATTCATGAAGATGATTGCAAATACATTGCGAAACTTTTAGGTATAACTTGACCAAGAATTAGTGAGACCCTCATGTTTTGTGGATGTGTATGCTATTCATTTTTAGTCACTTTGTTTGCCCCATTGTTATACTTCATGGCTAGACCTGTTGGCACATTCTCAGACATCTCAAACACACAAGGAGTGTACATTGCTAATTTCCTGCATGAATTCTTTTTTTCTCAGGTTTCTTTCCTTGAGCTTTTTTTACCACAATTATTGTATGAATTTTCTTTGGCAACAGAAATATATATAAGATATAAGATGTATAACATATAGTTTTTAAGAGTAGTAGTTTCTAGTGTATACATTTGATAACTTAAGTTATGAACATATAATTGATAATCTAAACAAAAATACATTTTTAAAAAAGTATGTATGTTTATGTATGTTTCTGCTTGCTCATGTTGCCTATATGATCAGCTTCAATTCATTTGATGACAAATTTTCCTTGTATTAGTTGTTACTGGTTGCACTGGAGGCATTGGGCAAGCGTACTGTACAGAACTTGCAGCTCGTGGAATGAATGTGATTCTTGTGGGCAGAAATGAGAGCAAGCTTTCAATGATAGCCAGTAACTTGGGTTCGTAACTGCGTATTGACCTATTTATATATCAGTCATTCATGCTCTTTGATTGAAGTTTTAAGGCTTGTATGCATTATTAAAATGTAAAGATAAATGCCATTGTTTTTTTGTATACTTTTTTTAACTTTGCACAGTGTGGTAAATGTTTTTGTGACAACATGCGTTTCTATGTGTTTCAGTGTTATATTATTATAGATTGTTATTATATATTTTCTATAATCTATGCCAGTTAAAGTATAAAGTTACCACATTGTTTCAGCTATTTAAATAGGTTTTATTTTATGACATAGGCAAAGATTTGTTTGAATGTCAGAGTTAAATTTCTATAAATATATTAATCGCTTTTAAAAAAATATACTGGATGCAAGAACATGAAATCATGAAAAAATAAAAAGAATATATATAAGAATTGTCACTCGTATTTAGTGATAAATTAAATTAAAGATACTTTTTCCAGAAGAAACATTCAAAGTAGAGACTCTTATCATTCCTGTTGACTTCAATGATGGAGCAATTGTCTATGATAAGATCAAGCAAGAAATACAGGGCAAGGAAATTGGCATACTATGTAAGTTGAAGAAAAATGGATAAGTTTGTGTGCTTGATCTTTTTTGTGTGTATTGTGTCTATGTGTTTACAGAATTAAACTCTACTGCTTTTTCTCTTCTTGGAAAAAAATATCAATGATTGAAAATAATTTGAATATATATTCAATTAAGATTATTACTTTGCTCAATTTATTGAATTTGAATTTCAGTGAACAATGTTGGAGTAATGTATGAATATCCACAGCTTTTTTTAGATGTCCCTGAAGAAGTTAGTATTGTTTTTATTAGTAGCAAATATGAATTGCACAATAAAATACTTTTAGAACCGATTAGTGACTAAATATTATTGATTATTGTTCATAAAAAACAACCTTAAAGGTATCTCGTTTATATAATTCCTTTTCCACCCTAAATTTATTGAATCAATTTCTGTATTTAAGCAGCTTCGTTCTATTTTGGAAATCAAATTTTGTTTTTTTTGTCATATTGTAGAAACTATGGCAACTCGTCAATGTCAATGTAGCTGCAGCCACAATTGTAAGTCATAATATTGGATTTCACATAGTGATCGCATATCAGTTATTGCTTATCAAATATTTAGTTGTTTGTTCTATAATTCATTGGGCATGAGCACTGTTTATGTATCATGTGCTATTTTTTTTACAATGAATTACATGTAATGGAAACGTGCAAAATCAATAGAAACGGACCTCTTATTTCAGTGCAATGCTCCACATTAAGCAATCAATGCTCTGGATGTGGGGAAAGATATTTTGAAAGTTTGCCTTCTCAAATTGGTGACAATTGATCTCTTTGAGTTTTACATACATGTTTTCTATCCCACTTTCTCAATTTCCCCTCAATTTCTCAACATTCAAAAATTATTTTTTTCGAACAACGTCTCACTTAAGTGTCCATGTAAATCAATACAATACAATACAATACAATATACATTAGATATAGCGCCAAGCAGAATGAACAACTATTATCGCAGGCGCTTTACAACATACAAACTAAAATTGATTAGATAAATATACAGTTATGTAAAATTAGATTTGATGTTTTCTTTTGGCACAGTAATAACACAGATTACTTAAACAGTTTAAGTAATCTGTGGTAATCATGTCTAAACCAAAATGATGTTATCTATATTATGCTCTGTTAAGGACCCAAGTAATGTCTCTATATGTTGAAACTTTTCTCATTTTTTATTGCAGATGACCAAAATGATTCTTCCACAGATGGTGGAAAGGTGAGGTTTTTACTTCGTTATTCAGAACTCAATAAGTGAAACTATTTTTCTAGCGTTATTATAGTTATTTCTATTGTAAGGAAGTTCATATGTTACATATATAACATGATATTTGGATTATTAAACTTTATCTTCTGTTATTAATGCTCACTAACTTACAGAAATAAAGGGGCAATTGTAACTGTTGCCTCAGGAGCAAGTACGATTCCTACACCACAGATGACTGTCTACTCGGCCACTAAAGTGAGTTTCATGTTCGTGCGTCCAACCATTTGCAGGCAAAGTAGTGACTACTAATGCAGTCTATAATAACGTCTTATATGAGCAAACATTTACTAGGATGGGTGTCAGATCAACCCAAGTACAGTGAGGTGAATCACACATCCATTGAAGTAAAATTTTGCTTAGAAGAATTTATTCTAGGATGCAATTGGTAGCAACGTATACTACTTTGGCTGCTAAAGGGCTCAGGGTCAGGGTTGCCACTTAAGTAGAAAAGTGAGACAAAAGTGATGTTTTCCCCCAAGGTGAGTGAAATATCAGACAATATTGAAGTACATGTACATAAAAAAAATCAGCAAAATGCTATAAGTTCTTTGAAAAATTACAGAATTAAAAAACAACAAAACTGGAATTTTATACAATATTTGACATCAAATTGCATCTGTGACGCCGCCCCCAGATTGCATGTAAAAGCATTAAATTTAGTAGTGAGAGATACCCAGACCTCTTAGATAAAAGATTCATTCATTTGCCTTTTATTGATAAGTGAAATTTGATTTTGTCTACTAGCAAAAAATGCAATTTGGTCAGGGAAAAGTCAGAGTTATTTATCTCTTCAGTTAAGTGGCAACCCGGGTGATCGACAATAATCACTAATCAGCTTTTCTCTTGCAGGTCAATATAAGTAGCAATCGATACAGATTTAATCCAAATGCCATATATGGCAACTACATACACCCAAGGTGGAAATTTGTGCAACATTGCTAAATGACCGTGATTGTTTGATTGATATTGACAGAGGCCATGGTGCTGTAGTTACCATGTGTGCGGGTAACAATCTTCACCCCACACCGCTCATGACAATATACTCCGCTACAGAGGTAATGCCGCGTCTGCTGGGCAAGTTGTGAACTACAAGTGTACTTTGCTAAATACTATGAACAGGATCTATGCAGTTATGCCAGTCCACACAACGTCTATAATAAAGATGTAAAAGCGAGATGAACTAAAAATCAAATCAAATTAAGACAGCACAGCAATGGATTGTTTGGTAGTTCAAGGCCTTCCAGTACTTATGTTTTGTCTAGATGACTTAGACTTCTAAATAACTAAATTTAGACAGCACAGCAATGGATTGTTTTTTGACAACAAGTTCAAGGGCTACCAGTTTGGGGTGATAATACACTGTCAAAATGCATATTAATTTTTATGCCTGAAGCACAGACTTGTTTTTGTCTAGATGACTTAGACTTCTAAATATTGAAGCCATATTGAGCCATTAGTCCAAATTATATGCAACAAAAAATGCTTCATCTGCTGAAAAAAAAAGTTAAAACATTTTTGTTTCATATTTCCTTCACAATTAAACAGCATATTGATAAGAGACTAAATTGATTTTTTTGACAACAATTTCATACAGCCAACATTATTGCAATTTTCTTCTCTTCAGCTCAGCTGCAGAAGCAAGCATTGTGTTGATATTCTTCGTTTGTAAAAAAATCTATGTTTGTATGTATGTATGTATGTCTCCGGACAAGCTAGAGCTTAAACCGTTCCACAGATTTCGTTCAAACTTTACACGACTATGAGGTATGAGGCGACACCGAAGTGATTCGATTTTGGGCGCTCTGCCAATTAAATTTTGCTTTCTAGAAGTGCTTTTATGACATTTTTATTGATATTCAATGCATTTAGCCAGCAAGAAGAAAAATCAATATTCCAACCAAGCTTCAAAATTGATTATTGGATTTGAAACTGATATTGATTATCATCTTGTTATTCAGTACCATTGTATGACAACACAAATATCTTTTGCTGGATATATTGATTCTGATTCATTCTGATGTTTTCTCCTCAAATTCATAAATTTCTTGATTGTAAATTATACATTATTTCAGTATATATCTTAATTGCCCATAAGACAACGTCGTTCTAGCGACGCAGTGTTCTTTGAACACTTTTGATCTAGTTATTTATGTCATCATCTGATTAATGTTCACATATATTATACACCAACACATAAATAAGCACATTTTCAGGGCAAGCCAGAATATCAAATGGGCAGTCTATGTTATGAAGTTGGTTTCTGATTGGAAAGCTGTCTGAATTCAGATCACATAACTTATTGCTGCAAATTCACTGATCATGTTAAAACTTTCTTTGATACATACCAGTACCAATCGCGAACATTATCAGTATGTTCCATTAACTATATGTATTGTAAGTTACTGCTGATAAATTTTGGCTTTTGTTGTGGATTGGTATGTACTAGCTAAATGAAGTATCATCAGACACTTCTGCAGTAAGGCACACTTACTTGCAACTTGCACAGGTGATGTCTCAGTGTTGTCTCTGCATGAACTAAATGTGGTTTAAACCAATATTGATGCTTTTGCACTTCATTTCATTTCAAAATATTATATTCTAGTTATGTCATTGTTCAATATGGCTATGGACCACGTGAATGTGAAACACCCTTCATATGTTATTTTCTCCCTGATGCTTCACATCATTGTTGTTTCTGCTTACTGATATAGATTTATTATTTTGTTGTAATTACTGTGTAAGTGTAAGTTCCAGCCATTTAATGGGCTTTAATAGTGTTTTTAAAATAGTCCATAACTTCTAAAGAATTTCTATTGAATAAACTTTCCTTTCGTTAGGAATGTTGAATGCCTCAATGTTACTTTAGGAAATGCTGTCAAATGTACCAAACGTTTTTTCAGTCTTTTTCAGTCTTTGTACTATTGTTTGCAATATTTTCATCATTTAAAATTTCAAGCACATGTTCATCCATGCATGGCATGGCACTTTTTATTTGCAAATATTCAGTGTTTGTGTGATACAGAATTGAAATAGAGAAGTTATTCAATAGCTAAATGAATACATCTCTTAAGTTTTAGATTTTTATGGGAGAATTTTATTTGGTAAAGACACTGAAGGGAAATGTCCTGGAAAAAATTGGTGTAAATCATTTTAGAAATGTTCAAATAAATCCTTTATAGAATTTTAGAGATACAGCTGGAGTTAACACACATGCAATGACGTTTCAATCAATGAACAATAATGAGTATTTTTATTGGTTTTATTACATAATTTTCACAAAAATTGAGAATAGGCCAATAACACTTAATTTAGACAAGGCAAGATATAGATAAGTCAAGTGTACAATAAGCATATATAATACATATTCAGAATACAATTCCATGTGAACTGTCAATGGTTCAAAATCCCAAGCGATTATATAGACTGAAATACAGAAAAGACTCATTGATCTTAACTACTTTTGCAAGATAAAGAAATGTATTTTCCAGTCACAATCATTCAAACATTTAATATTGATATTCATCTGCCCCATCAGGCATACCTCGAATTACTTCATGCGGGCACTGTTTAGTACCGGAACAGCGGCGTGACAATCCAGTGCCTCATGCCGTTCTATGTGGCCACCAGAATGACCCAGTACAGCTCGACGCTGTCCAACCCCAGTCTGCTGATCCCCACGGCAACCACATCCGTTCATGCAGCGCTTTCGCCACGCTGGGCTGGTCGAGTCGCACCACAGGCTATTTGCCGCATACTCTTCAGGTGCAGTGTTGAGAAGCTCAAAGAATATTTTTTTAGAGGGTTGGCCATATTTTATGATGTTTTTTGAGAAACGCCGGAAAAGTGATTTTTAATTGATGGATTTTTAGAGCAAGTTATGAAAATGAGAAACATGTTGACAGTGCGTGATAAGTGAGGGACTTCGAAATTAATGTAATGTTTGAAAGGTTGTTTACTTCAAATCATCGCTACCATGTCTAGAAACATGTCTAGTAGTCCAGAGAAAAAGAATCAGTTTTCACACATTTATATTGCAAATGGCTTTAACCCTGAGGCTGAGTCCTCATATCTATGTAAAATATCTATTTGGGTCAGTCAAATTAAGGATGTGGACATCCTACATTAATGGACACTGGACAGGAATGCAAACCTGTCCTATATTCCCATGATAAACGGTGGAAGTGTTTAAGTCCTTTTATTATAGACCAAAGGCCATAATGCTGCAATCATTGTTATTGTTCTCAAATCTAATCATAAAGAGAAGTTAAAATGTAATTATTTGGTTGTTTTAGTTCTGGTTTGCTCAGCTGGTACCAGAGTCTCTGTGGGATGTGGGGAGCTACAAAGCTCAACAACGCTCTTCGCCCGCCAAGCAGACAAACGTATCAGACACCGGTCCGGTCTGCGAGTAGACTCAGTTCATCAGGTGAAGATTAACAGTCTTCTGACCAAATAATATATAGATTAAAACATCAGTTAATGAATGAATCATGTACTTATGATGTTAAAAATTTCATTGAATTTTTTGAAAGCAGACTGTTTTTTTTATTAAAATATTTAGTTGAAGGTGCTGTGAGTTGAAGTGCGTGGGTTAAACTTAAGGAAGAATGACATTACAATTGGATCTGTTTATCTCAAACTGATGAGCCAAATAATCATTTGAGGATCCTTCATGCTTCTTTATACATGTAATTTAAGTCAGTCTGCTAACTCAAAATATCAGACAACTTTAATTTTTATGTATATTCTGCAGGCTCAAGACAATGAAATGGGTCCAAATTATAATACTGTAAAAGTAGAAATGTTTGTGCACGATTTAATTTGCGAATTTTTGTGGCAAAAAAAGCCCAAACAGCATTAAATAGTCAGCAAACATTAATAGCCTATAAAAAGTAGGTTTAGGATGAACCAAAATAGCAAAATTAAATAGTCAAAAAAATAATTTATAGATGAAAATCGCAAAAGTTAATAGCCACAAAATATAGTTTTTACAGTAAATTATGACAGTGTGTTATCTAGTCAGTATTAATAGTTAGTCATACATTACAGGAAGTCGCCGGGCAGTCAGTCAGGCCCCTCTGGCGTTCGCAGCAGACCCGGTTCTGAGGTGTTCTCATAGCATCTTGCTTTGATATTTTGTTATCTTTGAATGTGACATAGCATGTGTTGAAATAAGTATGCAATTTGTTAATGGCTGCAATTTGTTAATGATAGAAAGTGTATGCTTTTACTTGTTTGAGATTTTAATATTTTTCAATGTTTTGTATATGCACTTTACACAATGTAGCAGTCACTCATGGACTAGTGAGCCACCGCTACACTGCAACAAGAGCAGCTTTTTTAAGTAAAGCATACAATGTTTTCACTTCTTGGTAAGAGGGGGATTCCACAGCATTTTTGTAAAATTTGGAAGAGAATATTGCTGCATTTTTTGAGTTTTTTCTAGAAGGGTTGTAACCAATAAATTGCCCTCTAGATTACATACTGGTGTGTGGTTTCTTGATGTACCTGTAATGAACAAAATTGTAATCATGAATTTTTAATTTTTACAGTGTTTGTAGACTTTATAAGGACAAAATATGATTTTTTGCATTTACTTTTTATGCTCATAATACAAACTTACGCATCTATTTTTCTAGTCTAATAGTACTGTCACATTTATGATACGTATATGGATTTTTGCATGGTTTACGGTGTGTTAGAGCTCAAGAGACACTGTGAAAATTGTTGTGCCAATTTGTACACCATAGTGAATTCTGTACTGTTAGTATATGTTAAGAATGCTTAGTATGGACAGTAGTTCATTTAGTGTCCTTCAAAATCTAAATTCAGATGGAAATGCTATTCTAAGGTCCCAATGCAGTCCGCATTTAACATACATATGGTCATTATTATGAAATCCTTATTGCCCTAAATGTACACAAAAGGGCTCTTTCACTTAATGCCATGGTCAACATTAGATCATATACTTTGTAGAATATA
>CM032663.1:21377970-21393555 GCA_019095985.1 Streblospio benedicti
ATGTTTATTTTTAAAGGGTGGGGTAGGACCAAGAATTTAAAAAGTAAACTTTTTTCAATTTTTTTTTCAATTTGAAAAAGTTCTTTTAACATTAAAAAGATTTTGGTTTTAAACCTATCTTTTTTTCTTTTAAAAGGGGAATTTCTTTGTAGGGCAAGTGATTTCCCAAATATTTTGGAAAAATATTTCTTTTTTGGGCTCCAACCACGGGAAATAAAAAGGCATTAACGTTTAAAGAAATTTACAGGAGGGGTGTCAATCCCCAAGTAAGTAGGTGAATCCAACCATTGAAGAAAATTTTGTTTAAAGAATTTATTTAAGCAATTGAGCAACTTTTACTATTTGGGGCCTAAGGGGGGGTCAGGGTGCCCCTTAAGTAAAATGCAAAGGGATTTTTCCCCCAAGGTGAGTGAAATATAACAATTTGATAAAAATTTAAAAAAATAGCAAAATGCTATAAGTTTTTTAAAAAATTCAAAAAAAAAAACAAAAAAACTAAATTTTTTATACAATATTGACATCAAATTGCATCTGTGACGCCCCCAGATTGCATGTAAAGCATTAAATTTAGTAGAGAGATACCCAGACCTCTTAGATACAAAAGATTCATTCATTTGCCTTTATTGATAAGTGAAATTTGATTTTGTCTAATAGCAAAAATGCAATTTGGTCAGGAAAGTCAGAGTAATTTATCTCTTCGGAAGTTAAGAAAGTGGCAACCCGGTGATCGACACAATAATCACTAATCAGCTTTTCTCTTGCAGGTCAATATATAAGTAGCAATCGATACAGATTTAATCCAAATGCCATATATGGCACCACATACACCCAAGGTGGAAATTTGTGCAACATTGCTAAATGACCGTGATTGTTTGATTGATACGAAGGAGCTATGGTGCTGGGAAGTTACTATGTGTGTGCGGGTAACAATCTTCACCCCAAATCACTCATGACAATATACTCCGCTACAGAGGTAATACGCGTCTGCTGGGCAAGTTGTGAACTACAAGTGTACTTTAAATAATGTACTATGAACAGGATCTATGCAGTTATGATCCACTGGCGTCTATAATAAAGATGTAAGCAGATGAACTAAAAAATCAAATCGCCTATAATAAAGATGTTAAACCAGTACTTATGTTTTGTCTAGATGAACTTCTACAAAAATCAAATCAAATTAAAAGACATTTTGCATACAGCCAACATTATTATTTATGTCATCATTTGTTTGTAATTGCGTCCGTCCGTCCGTCCAAGTCGCCGTCCGTCCATCCGTCCATCCGTCCGTCGGTTCGTTACCCCTCTACAGAATTTGTCTAGATGACTTAGACATGTCGGTTGGAAATGGTGACCACAAAAGAACCCAACTAGTCCAAATTGGCATATTTGGGCCCATTTGGGCCCCAATTAAACATTCAATATGCTTTAGCCAGCATTGATTTTGACAACAAGTTTCATACAGCCAACATTATTATTTATGTCATCATCTGATTAATGTTCACATATATTATACACCAACACATAAATAAGCACATTTTCAGGGCAAGCCAGAATATCAAATGGGCAGTCTATGTTATGAAGTTGGTTTCTGATTGGAAAGCTGTCTGAATTCAGATCACATAACTTATTGCTGCAAATTCACTGATCATGTTAAAACTTTCTTTGATACATACCAGTACCAATCGCGAACATTATCAGTATGTTCCATTAACTATATGGTATTGTAAGTTACTGCTGATAAATTTTGGCTTTTGTTGTGGATTGGTATGTACTAGCTAAAATGAAGTACCATCAGACACTTCTGCAGTAAGGCACACTTACTTGCAACTTGCACAGGTGATGTCTCAGTGTTGTCTCTGCATGAACTAAATGTGGTTTAAACCAATATTGATGCTTTTGCACTTCATTTCATTTCAAAATATTATATTCTAGTTATGTCATTGTTCAATATGGCTATGGACCACGTGAATGTGAAACACCCTTCATGTTATTTTCTCCCTGATGCTTCACACGTCATTGTTGTTTCTGCTTACTGATATAGATTTATTATTTTGTTGTAATTACTGTGTAAGTGTAAGTTCCAGCCATTTAATGGGCTTTAATAGTGCTTTAAAAATAGTCCATAACTTCTAAAGAATTTCTATTGAATAAACTTTCCTTTCGTTAGGAATGTTGAATGCCTCAATGTTACTTTAGGGAAATGCTGTCAAATGTACCAAACGTTTTTCAGTCTTTTTTCAGTCTTTGTACTATTGTTTGCAATATTTTCATCATTTAAAATTTTAGGGAAATGCTGTCAAATGTACCAAACGTTTTTCAGTGTTTTTTCAGTCTTTGTACTATTGTTTGCAATATTTTCATCATTTAAAATTTTAAGCACATGTTCATTCAATCATGGCACTTTTTATTTGCAAATATTCAGTGTTTTGTGTGATACAGAATTGAAATAGAGAAGTTATTCAATAGCTAAATGAATACATCGCTTAAGTTTTAGATTTTTGTGGGAGAATTTTATTTTGGTAAAGACATGAAGGGAAATATCCTGGAAAAAATTGGTGTAAATCATTTTAGAAATGTTCAAATAAATCCTTTATAGAATTTTAGAGATACAGCTGGAGCACACATGCAATGATGTTTCAATCAATGAGCAATAATGAGTATTTCTTATTGGTTTATTACATAATTTTTCACAAAATTGAGAATAGGCCAATAACACTTAATTTAGACAAGGCAAGATATAGATAAGTCAAGTGTACAATAAGCATATAATACATATTCGAATACAATTCCATGCAAACTGTCAATGGTTCAAAATCCCAAGCGATTATAAAGACTGAAATACAGAAAAGACTCATTGATCTTAACTACTTTTGCAAGATAAAGAAATGTATTTTCCAGTCACAATCATTCAAACATTCAATATTGATATTCATCTGCCCCATCAGGCATACCTCGACTACTTCATGCGGGCTCTGGCTTATGAGTACCGGAACAGCGGCGTGACAATCCAGTGCCTCATGCCGTTCTATGTGGCCACCAGAATGACCCAGTACAGCTCGACGCTGTCCAACCCCAGTCTGCTGATCCCCACGGCAACCACATACGCACGCAGCGCTCTCGCCACGCTGGGCTGGTCGAGTCGCACCACAGGCTATTTGCCGCATACTCTACAGGTGCAGTGTTGAGAAGTGCAAAGAATATTTTTTTAGAGGGTTTGCCATATTTTATGATGTTTTTTGAGAAACGTGGAAAAGTGATTTTTAATTGACAGATTTTTAGAGTAAGTTATGGAAAATGAGAAACATGTTGACAGTGCGTGATAAGTGAGGGACTTTGAAATTAATGTAATGTTTGATAGGTTGTTTGCTTCAAATCATCGCTACCATGCCTAGAAACATGTCTACTAGTAGTCCAGAGAAAAGAATCAGTTTTTCACATATTTATGTTGCAAATGGCTTCAGCCCTGAGGCTGAGTCCTCATATCTATGTAAAATATCTATTTGGGTTAGTCAAATTAAGCATGTGGACATCCTACCTTAATGGACACTGGACAGGAATGCAAACCTGACCTATATTGGTATGTCCATCATAAACGTGTGGAAGTGTTAAAGTCTTTTTATTATAGAACAAAGGCCATAATGTTGAAATCATTGATATTGTTTCTCAAATCTAATCATAAATAGGAGAATAAGTTAAAATGTAATTATTTGGTCGTTTTAGTTCTGGTTTGCTCAGCTGGTACCAGAGTCTCTGTGGATGTGGGGAGCTACAAAGCTCAACAACGCTCTTCGCCGCCAAGCAGACAAACGTATCAGACACCGGTCCGGGTCTGCGAGTAGACTCAGTTCATCAGGTGAAGATTAACAGTCTTCTGACCAAAAAATATATAGATTAAAACATCAGTTAATGAATTATACACTTATGATGTTAAAAAAATTTCATGAAATTACTTTTAAAGTGGACTGTTTTCTGATTGAAATATTTTGTTGAAGGTGCTGTATATTGAAGTGTGTGGGTTAAACTTGAGGAAGAATGACATTACAATTGGATTTGTTTATCCCTAACTGATGAGCCAAATAATCATTTCCGTTCATGCATATTTATACATGTAATTTAAATCAGTCTGCTAACTCAAAATATCAGATAACTCTAATTTTTATGTACATTCTTCAGGCTCAAGACAATGAAATGGGTCCAAATTATAATACTGTAAAACTAGAAATGTTTGTCCAGGATTTAATTTGCAAATTTCATGGCAAAAACGCAAACTTACCGGTAAATAGTCAGCAAACCTCGAGCAGCAAACATTAATCTATATATATAAAGCAAGGGCGATTTTTTGCATCACATAAGGCTTTCTAACCACAAGACGTAGATCTACACACTCCAAATTATGTATGTACAATCAGGACAACTTGGTGGTCGTTATAATGTCTACATTTCAAACCAAATAAATTGATTTTAATGATAAAAACAAGACAAAAGAATTTTTAAGAAATATTCGTCATGCTGCTTACAGCCATGTTTTTTAATGTAATACGTTAAACGTTTGTATAATAAGTCAAACGTACGTTGCACGTCACAGTACAGTTATCATAGGGGTGCAGAAAGGCTGTGTCTGTTTATGTTGGGCTGAGGTGGTGGTCGTTTGGGGGCGGGGGTTATGGTTGGTTGTGAGGAAATGAGGTGAAGGGGGAAGCATTGAATCTACTCCAGGTCTAATCGGTTGCAACCCGAGCAATAGATGGGGGGTGGGGGTATCAATCATTGCCATATACATGTAGTGTGTATGGCTGTCACATGGCGATGGAAGGAAGTTGATGGAGGTTTATTAATCTGTCCCAGAACTGTATACTGAGGGGAGCTGTTGTGAGAGATGGGGACCGAGAGATGTCTGTTCCAGCCCAGATTCGTTGAGGGGTGGTGGCAGATGATATGTTGGTGAGGATTGGAGGGGAAGGGAGGAGGATTTAATCTGTTCCAGATTTCATGTTTCAACCCGAGCAGTAGGAACGGGGTGATGGAGATGCATTTAGACTGATCTGGACCTGTTTATATGGGGATGGTGTAGAGAGGGTTGGGGAGAGAATAGGGGGGTGGCGGCCAACGGAAGGGTAGAGGAGGATGGAACGTTTTATCTGTTCCACACATGTTTACCTGGGGTAGCAGAAGCTGGTGGCAGGGATATTAATTTGAGGGATCAATCATTGCCATATACATGTAGTGTGTATATGGCTATGACTTATGCCGATGGGAGGAAGGTGATGGAGGTGTATTCTATCCGTCACAGACCTGTAATCTGACGGGAGCTGGAGTGAGGGATATGGGACAGGGTGAAGGATGGGGAGGGAGGAGGATTTTAATGTGTTCAGGATCTCTTCTGTTTCAACCCGAGCAGCGCCGGGTATACAGCTAGTAGCCTATATAAAGTAGGTTTAGGATGGACCAAAATCGCAAAATTAGATAGGCACAAAATAATTTATAGATGAAAATTGCAAAATTTACTAGCCACAAAATATAGTTTTACTGTAAATTATGACATTGTGTTATCTGTTAAGGGTCAGTATTAATAGTTAGTCATACATTACAGGAAGTCGCTCGGGCAGTCAGTCAGGCCTACGCGTTCGCAGCAGACCCGGTTCTGAGGTGTTCTCATAGCATCTTGCTTTGATATTTTGGTGTCTTTGAAAGATGTATAGCATGTGTTAAAATAATTATGCAATTTGTTAATGAATGTAATTTGTTAATGATAGAAAGTGTATGCTTTACTTGTTTGAGATTTTAATATTTTTCCATGTTTTGTATATGTGCTTTACACAAGAGCAGCTAGTTTTTTTTTAAGTAAAGCATACAATGTTTTCACTTCTTGGTAAGAGGGGGATTCCACAGCGTTTTGTAAAATTTGGAAGAGAATATTGCTGCACTTTTTTGAGTTTTTTTCTAGAGGGGTTGTAACCAATAAATTGCCGACTGGATTACATACTGGTGTGTGGTTTCTTGATGTACCTGTAATGAACAAAATTGTAATCATGAATTTTTAATTTTTACAGTGTTTGTAGACTTTATAAGGACAAAATATGATTTTTTGCATTTACTTTTTATGCTCATAATACAAACTTACGCATCTATTTTTCTAGTCTAATAGTACTGTCACATTTATGATATGTATATGGATTTTTGCATGGTTTACGGTGTGTTAGAGCTCAAGAGACACTGAAAATTGTTGTGCCAATTTGTACACCATAGTGAATTCTGTACTGTTAGTATATGTTAAGAATGCTTAGTATGGGCAGTAGTTCATTTAGTGTCCTTCAAAATCAAAATTCAGATGGAAATGCTGTTCTAGGGTCCCAATTCAGTCCGCATTTAACATACATATGGTCATTAATGAAATCCTTATTGCCCTAAACGTACACAGAGGGGCTCTTTCTCACTTAATGCTATGGTCAACATTAGATCATATACACTGTAGAATATAATATATGATATATAACACTATTTGAAAATTATGTACAGGATAAATACCTGCCTGCTTATTCAAATGCCCAGATACCAATTTGATTAAAGTTCAACCTTAAAAACGGTTAAACCCATGCACCCCTGTGAATGTTGAGGGCAATCAATTTTTATACCGAGTATTACGACTTTTCTATCATTTTGTTTTTTCAAATGTTTGCGAAATTATTAGTTGTTTATATTCTCTCAATAAACAAGCATTGCGGGTACACAAGTTAAAACTGAATTCATCTTAAAAACAAGAGTAATTTAGTTTCAACTTTTATAATTTTAATGTAATAGTTCACAAAAATAGTTTTATTTTTTTTTATTTGGTTTAAGAGATGTAATATTCTTTAATAAAAAGAAATGAGTCATTGATATTTATTTTTAACTTTTATACAAACAAACCCATAGCACCAAGATAAAAAATACTAAAAAGTAATTGAAATAAATATGTAAAAATGAACAGTAATTCGTAAAATACCAAAAATGGAGTAAATTTTTGGAATGTACATGCAAAGTTTGGATCAATTATCATGAATTATCAAACAATACATTAATAATAACACACATACATTAATTTTTTTTTCGCATACAATTTCTACATGTATGTTCGTTATCAGTTTTTACAAACTAAACAAAGACCAGGTTATTGGAATTGATCCTTTGAATGAAATGATCAAATATTAACAAGTGTACATTAAAAATTCAGAAAATGCTTGGTTTTTCATTAAAAAAATCTAATTCAATCCAGTTGATTACTGCATTTTACCAGTTAAGCTTTGATCTCGTTGCCATAATTTATCACAAATAAAGTTCAATAAAGGTGCAACTTCCTGCACATCAATCTTGTCCATTGAAGCAAGATTTTGTATTGTCAAGACAGGCACTTTCCATTGTGCTTCGAAATCTGTGATATCCTGCTGCGAAATCTCGGCTGAGGTATGCATGTCAATTTTAGTACCCACAACAAACTTGGCTAAATTTTGATCATGTGGACCCAAAATTCGGCTCATTTGGTGTGCAAGATCATCAAAGCTTGATCGATCAGGAAACGCGAACAAGAACATTATAGCGTCCGCTTGGTTTTTGCACGCTGGCAGAACATGATCAAACTTCTTAAGTGCATTTTCCCCTGCATCCCAAAGTTGCAATTTGAACATAACTGGTTTGTTTATCTCTTTTATAAATGCTGGCCAGTATACAGTTGACGTTTGTATTCCTGGAGTCTCACTATGCGATTTAGGCACTGACTGTGCAGATAATTTTGCAGCAGTGCTGGTTTTTCCAACTCCGCTTCTTCCCGAAAGAAATATTTTGTACTCAAACTCGTCCAGTGTTGTAGGCGGAGGAAGCACAGGTCCTTCCAATAGACCAAATGCCCTTCGTTTGGATTGGTTGCGATAGATTATAGAAGATAGTATTTCTTTACCCTGTTGTGTATTATGCCATGTTGGAATTAGTGCTTCAAACATCGATTGCGCCATCTTAATCTTACCCTGGAATTAAAGTTATAATTTTAATTCTTACATTCAACAAATGATTTATTGTACACTAGTCTAGTCAGTATGTATCATTGAATAGTGTCATGAGTGATGGACAATTTAATTGACCATGTAGACTATGTAGTAGTATTGCTCAAAGTCTGTACAGTTCTACTCTACTACAATAAGCTGTTATTATGTTATTTAGGTTATCAGTTATATAAGTCTTTGCAATATTAAACATGCTTATATGACAAATAATGCTGTACTACTGTGTAAAATATAAAATACGTGAAATTACCTGTAATATTTACCATCAGAAACCTGACATGTTCAATCTATTTTTAGACTGGGATATCCCTTATCACTGTTAAGGAACCAGTGTGTGAAATATACGCCTCACTGCGTAGAATCTTGTTCAATCATAAACCATAATTGTCATAATTTACAACAGTGACACACCTTTGTATGGAGATAGATCTATGAAATATATATTATTTAACAATCCATGTAATTCAATAATTCAATAATTATTCTTATTATATGGGTGGGAATTTTTCTTTTAATGATTGTTATATTGTTATGCTCACTTGGATACATTCTATATTTGTTTTTTTTAAAATTTCATAGCTAGCAGGAAATTAAACCATTCGACCACTAAATTATTTTTGCTTTTTTTTCCACTTTGCAATTATCATTGAAGTGTTTGTCAAGCAAGCTACAAATTAACTTAAAATGTATATTTGAAAAAATGTTTGACTGATGTACCTGGTAATTAAGTGTTCAATAAGTTTTTCTCCTCAATTATGAATTGCGTGCGATTCATACAAAAAGAATATTCTAAACATTTATTTTTCAAAGCATATAAATTACACCATTCATATTTTATATCTAGGAATTAATGGAAAATTACTTCCATGTAATATGTAATATGACAGACGGTTAAAGAATCTTGGAAAATCATGAATAACAATAAAAATAATACTTTCTACAAAAATACTCAGTGTGGTGTACTTAAATATAAACGTTTGAATCTCTCCATATTAAAGCAAGAAAATTCTGGGAATTCTTGACTATAACTTTACAAAACACATGCACAACTTTCTTGGAAAACCAGCACAGGCACTAAAAATCACACATGCAAAATATATTCTTACGAAGTATATTATTGGTTCTAGAATATGGACATTATTATGGGTCCCAGTAAAAGACTTAGTTATTTCTAAGTGAGCAACAATTCTATATTTCTCTACCAAGCTGGCAAGTGTGGCGAGTAACAGTATAAATATTGTTTAAATATTGAATTAAACCAGCATGCAATGGCATGCAATGAATCTGAATGTATGCCTTTTAAACTTTCTACATCTATAAACCATTTTGAACCCTTAGGGTCTTCATATACACCTGTAAAAAAGCAAATTCATCTACACACATTCAACATTTTTGAGATGTTTGATTTGAAACAATTTTCTTATCCGATTCCATTTTTAATCTTTGCTGCTTTCTTTTCATTTTCCAGTCCCTAATTTTAGCTAATGTTATTGGACATGGCTGAATTTCATCTAGCGTCATAGACATACCACTGATCGGTGACCGTCCATGGTTTTCAATCCATTCTTTGATGGCATTTCTCTCATACACATAGCCATCAGGAGCTGCCATTGGCTGTTTCATAATCTTAGTTGTAATTGGACAAATAAATTCTCTGGGAGATATCATTTCTGACGTTACACGGCCTATCATGTCAAGACCAGCCGGACCACCATCTGTGCTGGGTTTACCAGAAATTTGCATGGTGGAAATACTGGTATCACTAAGTGCTTTATCCTCAATTGGATTTGCATGTCCATTCTGTTTACACGGAGATTCTAGCTGTATAAGATTTTGTTCATCTTCTTCTATAGTACCATTAATTCTAGTGCTTTTTAACACCTGCATTTTTCTCTTTATTTTCTTACTGAACGACTCAGTTTTAGATTTGTGTTCACCTTTTCCATTTTTATTATTGCTGGCTGATTCCCTCTCGGTGGTGCGCATGGTTTGCTCATCTTCACTATTTGTATGGACCTGTGCAATCACTGATTGGATGCTTCCAAACCCTGCTTGTTCCTTGGACTCTTTGACAGATTTTGCTTGCCCATCACTTATTTTATGTGTATCTAGTAAATCAGGAACTTTATTCGGAGTATCATTTCTATTACCTAAAATTACTGTATTCATCTTATCAAAGTCTGAATGAGGATTTTTCACTGGCATATTTACATCATGCACCATTCCATTTGATGGACTATTAGCCAAATCCTCACTGGATCGTTCAAAGTTTTCGTTCAGAGGTTGAGAATGTGTTCTATCATTGGCGGGATTTGCAACACTTTTCTTCTTTTTCTTCTTGTTTTTGCGTGAGAATATAGAAAAAATAACAGAAGTTTCTTCCTCGTCATCATTACCCCAGTCGAGCTTTTCAGAATCATCGTATTTACCAGCTGAAATTAAAAAAAAGCTACATAGTTGGCTGTACGAAAACATAATCAATGTCTAGAAGGTAAAATGATTATGTGGAGTTTAAAAGATTGACAAAGAAACAATCTCATAACTTGACAAGAATGTTAGGTGTTTGGTCGCTGTTTGAAATGAAAAGAAATATATACCTTCCATAAAGACAGATGACATATTTGACGTAGGTGAGGTCTCCTGGGAATATGCTGGGTTTTTATATGCAACATTTCTATTTGGTGTTCCCTTTGGTGTCCCCAAATGCAACACACTTTTACTAAAATCTGGATCCTTGTCAGAAACACTGAGACTTGCAACTTCATCAGGCTGAAATAAAGTGATTTAATATTAAGTGAAGAAGACCTGATTTGAGCTTATTTTACCCTATATCATAGGCTGCAATAATAGCATCACTATCACTTAAATTTAGTCAATAAAGCGTTATAATCACAACTCAATATATAAACTTTGGTTGTATGTCATACTATTTTGGTGTGAGATAACTATAGATACATTATCAGGAACTTCATATGAACATACATATAACAGACTTATTAGAAATGATTTTAATAGCTCTCTTTATGAACAGTAACTCATAAAAGATAAAAGAATTGAAAAGGATATGTAAATTTACCTGAACAATAAACAAAGCACACCATTATCAATACATTCAAGTTCTATTCAAGTGTTGAAGCTTACAACAATGGATATATATATTTCACGTGGGCACTACAGTAGAACCTCCAATTAAAACCACCTCCCTATTGAGACCACCTCTGTATTAAGACCACTTTTCTCGGTCCCAATCCTTCAAAACGATTCTAATGGGAACCTCCGTATAAAACCCACCTCTCTATTGTGACCACTTGAGCTCAGTCCCATAGGTGGTCTTAATAGAGAGGTTCTACGTATGTCAATCTACCTGGTGCATGGGGAGGGACTTGTTGGACATGGTCTCATAGTCGCGGTGCAGCTCACTGACAGCTTCCTGGTACAGGCGGCGACGCAGCTCACTAGAGAATGTGAACAGTATGTCAATTACACGTTCTATAGACATAAATGCCCTTTAATGTCACTAGTAGATGCAGAGTAAAAGCCGTGTCTGGGGGTGGGGGTGGTCGAGATAACAGGTAGTACATGCCTGTATTTTTCTCGCAAAAAAGAGAGCGGCATTTTGTCGTGTAGAACTCGAGAAACAGACGACTTTCTCGTCTCCACAGCATGCGCCATGTCCGATTTGAACACATGATGTGCCGGTGAATTTAAATTAGGTTCGTTGTGCACGTGAAGGTGGATATAATTTCCAGTTAAAAAATAAAATACAATCAAGGTTCGTTGGTGAATATATTATAGTTAAATGTAAATAACTCTAAAGTCTGGTCACCAATTTTTTTTATTAGATTAGCCAAAGACCACATAATATTCTAGCACAATTAAAAAATAAAACTTTTCAACCCAATGACCAGTACCTAATTAAGCCATCGAGCAGTGTGCAAAGTTAAATTTTCACACCCACCACCAGACCCGAAATCGAACCCACGACCCTCTGGTCAAAGTCCATCCCTAATTATCGGCCACGGGTAAAACTTCTAAAACATAGTTGATGCTATGAATTAAGAAGAGTAAAAGTAAAAGTACCTCTTTGATCTTTTGAATTTCAATTTGCATATTGCCAATCCGACCAATAGGAAGCCGATGATCATTGCTGCCACCACGCCCACGACGGTCTGTACGAATTGTACATTCTCACCAACAAGCAACTGGCTCAAGCCTTCAATTGAAATTCATACAAGAGTCAAAGTAATATCCAGTAATGTGCTAATTATTAACTCTTACTGGCGGGTTAGTCAGTGGTACCTAATATTGCAGGCTATAATAAAGTCTAAAATAAGCTCAAATTTCGCAAGACGGTTGTCTAGTTTACTTGAACGCAGTAAAGGTAAATAACACAAATTACGGTAATTTGTTCTTATTTTAGGCTTTATTCCTGTCTGCAAGTGTTCCACCATTAGCTACTTCTTCAATCACTAAATGGTAATACAAAAAAACAAAAAACAAAAAAACAAAAAAAAAGAAGAAGAAAAAGGAGAGAAAGAAATAAGAACCCCCTTCATAATCAACCTCTACTAAACATTTATAAACAAAAGCAAATCATTTTAGATTGAAAAGAGCAATTTCACTAATATATAAAATACATCATTGCATACAAACTTACGTGGGATGTGCGTTGGGAAAGCCTTGTATTCCACCAAGAACCCCCGCGCAGTACCATGAGCATTGCTGTTGAATTCCAAGTACACCACGGATTTATCTGTTTTTATTACAATAGTCTTATTGTTTCGGTCGTGTAGCAGTTGCTCCAAATCCAGTACATTGCCTTTCATCGTTTTAACCAGATGGGGGTTTCCTGCCAGGTTGTAGTTCTCATAAATCTTGAGGACATCCCCTTCTTCGGTGATAAAATCTGCAAGGCGGTTTAAAAGAACATTTCAAATTCAAGTAGAACGTCTCAATTAAGTACACAAAATCAAGTGTCTGGTCTCAAGGGTTCTGTCTCAATGAAGAGGTGGTCAGTTTATGGAGGTTCGTGGAGATCTCATTTAATATAAAGCACAGGGAGCTAGAAGTGATCTTTAATTGATCTCTTTATAAAGGTCTGAGAACCGCTATTTTGTGCATACTAATATCGGTATCATGTTTACTGAAATGTGTAATATTATGTGTGTGGTATACGGCAAAGATAACAATTTCGAAATACTCAAAGGGATAACGTCCATATTTGGACAAGTCTAATTGCTTGGCCATATTTGGAACTGTCAATGTGACGGTGTATCATAAAACAGACTATAGTTTACAGTACTTTACACACCTAAACACAATTTTTGTTGTTGCATGTTATAAAGTTTTAACATGTCAGGTCAACCCACCTAATGCCATGCAATTGTAGTGGAAAGAGTGAAAATTGCAGAAAAACGCATCCCACTAAAGCATTATAAACCAAAATTATCTAGTGTAATTTTATGCTGAATTGCTCACACGGCTAAGCTACATGAATGATTACAAGCTGCCAACTAACACCTTATAAGGAATGACTAAGAAGGGATTCCCTCATGAATATGCAAATGACAGCCAAATATGGTATGATTCACATATTTATCATTGCTAACTGGGATTTTATGGTGATTGATCCATTCAGATCGACTAAGCGATGATAGTGATTCTATTTTGAGCTGTGAACACACTTCTTCATCCTATATAAAGGGCAACATGGTACCAAAAGTCATCAAAAAAGCAATTTGAATAAGCATAAGCCAGAGTTTAATACAATTAAAACCTCGTTTATGAAAATGGGTTCCAACTACAACGCAGACGTGAATGCCGTCGTCCTAGACAACGGGTCTGGGATGGTAAAGGCGGGTTTTGCTGGGGACGACGCACCCAGGGCAGTCTTCCCAGGTATCGTGGGACGTCCCAAGTATCAGGGCGTCATGGCAGGCATGGGTTACAAGGAGAGCTACATTGGCGACGAGGCCCAGTCACACAGAGGCATCCTCTCAATCAAGTACCCCATCGAGCACGGGATCGTGACCAACTGGGACGACATGGAGAAGATCTGGCACCACACGTTCTACAACGAGCTGCGTGTGGCGCCCGAGGAGCATCCCGTGCTGCTGACGGAGGCGCCACTCAACCCCAAGGCCAACAGGGAGATGATGACACAGGTGAGGGTGGGGGTGGTGTGCAAGGGGGCTGTGAGAATGTGATGACATTTACGTACATTTTTGTATGATTACACATTTCATGTTCCAACACATATTCGCATAAATATGTTCATTAAAGTTAGACAAAAATGAATAGGCCTACACGTGATCTGGTGTAAAGTTGGTTAAACTTGAAAACTCCATTATAGATATTATTTAGCAACACAGTATAATGCTAGGCACGCATAAAAATCGTATGTGCATAAAAGTGCCCCTCGTTTATGGTTTAATAAACCTGTACATTTGGTCTTGCAGATTATGTTTGAGACGTTCGCCACTCCTGCCATGTACGTGGCCATCCAGGCCGTGCTGTCTCTGTACGCCTCGGGCCGCACCACGGGCATCGTGTTTGACTCTGGTGACGGCGTGTCCCACGTCGTGCCCATCTACGAGGGCTACTCCCTGCCCCACGCCATCCAGAGGGTGGACCTCGCCGGAAGAGACATCACCCACCACCTGGCCAGGGTGATGACCGAGCGCGTCTCCAGTTTTCACTCATCTGCAGAGCTAGAGATTGTGAGAGACATCAAAGAGAAGATGTGCTACGTGGCCGGAGACTTCGACAAAGAGATGGAGCTGTCTATGAAAAGCACCGCGGTGGAGAAATCGTATGAGATGCCCGATGGTTCTGTCATCACGCTGGGGAATGAGAGGTTCAGGGCTCCAGAGGCGTTCTTCCAGCCGTCTATGCTCGGGATGGAGTCAGTTGGCATCCATGAAATCCTTTATAACTCTATCCAGAAATGTGATATGGATATCAGAAGGGACATGTACCAAAATGTGGTGGTCTCCGGAGGATCCACGATGTATCCAGGACTCAGTGATCGTATGCAGAAGGAATTGGTGTCCATGGTTCCTGCCGGTATGAAGGTGAAGGTGATAGCTCCTCCAGAGAGGAAGTACTCAGTGTGGATTGGAGGCTCCATTTTGGGAGATCTTTCCACCTTCCAGAACATGTGGGTCACTAGAGAAGAGTATGACGAGTATGGTGCGGGAATCGTGCATAGGAAGTGTTTCTGATGAACTGGTTTGGTTTTGATGGAACAGTCACTTGAAAATCCAATGTAAATATATTTATTAGATCTGTGATTGTATAATGGTATGCATGTCTAATTTTATGAAAGGATGGAATACATGTGTATTTTGATGAATGATAAGCATAATGCATTTATTTGAAGGAGTAGTTGTTTTCGCATGAATACCTGTGGTGAGGTTTAGATTGTAGTAAATGGTAAAACGAAAACTTATTCCATGCTGGCCATTGGATTAAATGTTGAAATGAAAGTTATATTTGCATGTACACTGTACATATATAGTTTATACTTGAAAATTTAGTTTATTGCAAAGGG
>CM032663.1:21393655-21469668 GCA_019095985.1 Streblospio benedicti
AAATTGATGAGCCTTTACCTTAAAACACTCACTGTCTTTTGTCGTCTGAGTAGAAAAACTTGTAACATTAGTACTCTTTCACAACGGTTAACTAATCTATGTCACTCGGGCGTTTCTCTGATGACAACCACGCAACCTATCTTCCACTAATCCACTATCCCCAGCGTGAGAATTTGTGTTGAATGATTCTTGCAAGGAGTTGCAATTATGGAATGTCACGTGGCAAGACCACCACGCTGTGACATTCAATTTTAGCATTTGCGATGATATGGTGATACATCTGGACACGTTATTACCATTAACTTTTAGTGTATCACCAAATTGCACTAGTACAAAAGTGCTCAGAGAGCACAGCGTTGCTAGACCAACTGTGGCCCATGGGCAATAAAGATGTTTACTTTGCAATCAAAGCATCAAAAGTCTTATTTGATGTGTTATTCAACCTACATGTATACTCTTGGCATTGGTTTGCAGGTGCTTTTTCTAAACATAGCTAAAGTAAATATCTATTGACGATGAGTCGCCATTAATATGGTGATGCTGTGCTCTCTGAGCAGTTTTAATACAATATAACATGTATTGCGTTTCTATTTCTGCACTAACCTGTTTATATTTCAATTTCAATGTTTAGTTATACTTTAAGTTTTACTGTTAATCAAGTTGAACTTTTAAAAGTTAACTAAAATGTTAGAGAAATCTTGATTAAAAGTACACAATTATGTAATCAGCCACAAATAATCTTATAGTGTGATTGTACTGTGCATGTGTGTGCTGGGATCGTTAACCAATGACTTCATCACAGAGGGGGCGGGGAAGGGGGCGGAGGAGTTTGGAGAAAGATGAGGAATGATGACAGGGTCCAGAGAAAAATGACGTCATCGCGGACTTTGGGGGTGGGTGTGCAGATGTAAAAAAGTGCTTTTAATAATTTTCCAATGGAATTGTATTAAATGTAAAATATCAATACAATGTATGTTGTGAATAGTTTTTTTGTTTCATAGCAATGTACAAGATGCTGTAAGTGGAAAGTGGAAATGCCACGTCATAGTGGAGGGGTGGGTGGGGGGAGTAGAATAATGACACACGATGACAAGGGGCGGGTGGTGGGGGGTTCAGAAATGCCCAAAAATGACGTAATTTGTGAAAAATCCCTAATACTGGTTTCAGTAATGTTATTAATTTGCAAAAGTTAACAGCACCAGGCTAGACTATTGCTGCTACCTTGCAATATTGATTTTATTATGTTTGGTAAAGTGCAATGAATACTAGTAAAATGTCATAAATGGCCCTGTGTAATACACACTTTAAGTGGCAAAGTACCCAAAATCGAATCACTTCGATGTCACAACATACCGCATGGTTGTGTAAAGTTTGAACAAAATCGGTTCTTCAATAAACGCTCTAGCTTGTCTGCAGACATGCATATAATGTAGTTAGTTAGTTACAAAAGAAAGAAATACAAGGCTTTCGCTTCATCTGCTGAAGCGACGCAATTAAACTCATTATCAATTTGTTCCAACATGACTTCCAGCTACTGTATGTGCTCATCTAAAATTTAGTTGCAGGGTATTTTATGTAGCGAAAAACATAATACCATCAACGAATTTTTAGCCTAGTTGAGTAAAATTGGACAACTATGAGAGTTTTAAACCCAATTTTCAAAACGCGAGCAAGCCAATTTAGTTTCTATTTGTTGCCTCCCAAAAGAGTGATTTTTGAAACAGTGTATTGCCCGCCGGAGTGTCTTTTAGAATTTATGTGAGGAAATGAAGGAGCGGCGGATCAAACTAATTTCCATGAAAAGCAAATGCAATTTGGTTAACCAATTGGTACGTATGTAAGGTTAACTGTAAATCTACTGACTTAATTGGATTTTTTCCTAATAAGTGAGTTAGGATACATGGACTTCATTTCATTTTGGTAGCTAAGAATCCAATTAAAATCTAATCATCTTTAGAGGCAAATACATAATGAAGTTAATGGAGATGAAATATGACATGTTGTAAAGAGGATTGCATATGGTAATTGAGGTTCACTTCAAACTAGTATAGTAGGGCCCCGTAGTAAGTTCATTTACATATGTGTTATGTTGTAGGATTTCACTATTCCCCTAGCCAATCACAAGGCTTTATAGGCAGGAGCCAATATCATAATTATGCAAGGTTAAATAGCGATATGATTTTGTCTGAATATCAGGCAATCTATTACAGCTATATCTATATAGCATAGGCAGATCCATGTTTTCAGAAGGGGGGGGGGGCACTTAAGGGATATCATGGGTCTCGTAAGCGAGATCGATAGAGAACATGCCAATAATGCAAAATTAGGTATTTTGGTGGGGGAAAAGGGGGCGGGACGCTCCCATTGCGCCTCCTGGATCTGCCTATGATTAGGGTTACAGGACATCAAAATTCTCACTTGAACTTGAGCTTATACACTTAGTTGAGTGAGCAAGCATCAATGGCAAACACTTTTAATCATAGGCAAGATTCCCCCACCTCGCTTAGTACTACCTAGGTCTGGCTCTTATGATTAAAATGCATACAACACTTCACCTAACTATAAGGATTGGTACAAAACGCGCCATATGAAGATCCACTAGATGAGATGACTGTATTAAGACATTGAAGTATTGATGCAGAGAATTCTTTCTACAAGTCATTTGAGCTACACGTATGCGAATATCACATAGCTACTACTGAGATTCGAACCACGAACCACTACCACTGTGGCATGTAATCACAAAGCACTCAGCCACCCCCTCGTCATATCTCACAGTTAGATATACGATACATGAACTGATAAAGGCTGTGTACAGTATAAGACATGAAACCGACGATGGTTCACCCCGAGAGAACAAAAAGCTCTTTCATTCCAATTGACCTGCCAGCAGAGGCTATGTGATAGTCTTGGAGAAAGAATCCTCCAGTGTCAATCCGTACAACTAAGTCCATTAATTACAATATGTCCACGTATGACACTATAAGTGTTTCTTCATGAGTGATGGGAAAATGGGATTATGTGTTGACAGCATAGACAAATAATCATATCCCCCGCCTTTTTTTTACATGGGGTGTACTTCAAGCATAGCAGTAATGGAAAAATGCAAATATAAGTAGAGTTTTGCACTTGCACGTAATAATGCTAATCTATACAATGTCATGTAGTAGTATCTTTCATCGTTGTAATGTTCTAGCGAGGTCTCAAAAAGAAGACATATATTCACATGATTGAAAACTGATAACTGACGACTCATTTCTGATGGTATATCATTTCAACCTCTAACAATCTTTAACCGGGTTTAGTCGTTTTTTATGTACGAATTCTGCATTTTTAATGATGAATAAGCATTTATCTTCTCTCCCCATAATACATTTACAGTAAAATTCGAAGAAGAACATCCCCGACTGTCAGAGTGAGGCATTTTAATTGATTCTATGCCACACCGTCCCGCATGCGAATTAGATGATAACGATGGTACAAAAAGGTTGCCACAAACTTTATGATATCAAAACCACACACACGAAACTGAGTTTTCCCAGAGGGAGTCCTGTAAAGCACTCAATCATGGATTGGCCATCAGCTTAAAAGGCAACTTCTTTGATATCTTATTGTCTACGGGGATGCCCTATTAATATCAGAATGCAATAGCTATAGAAACTTCCATGACTTCATCCAAAAATGGCAAGCTATGGCCACACAGTTCGGAATATTGAAGACGAATCGGTCGTGTTCTTGTGGGCATTGTTAATTAACAGACTGTCTTTTCAAACTTCAGGCACGTAGATTCGCGACTGTCAGAGGGGGCTTTATTCAAACCATTTCACATTGCAATCTCCAAATAATGGTAATAATCTGTGTAAACAATTAATTTTTTTCTATGGAACAGGAAAACACTTATACTATAGCTAATCCATTCAAGTACATATAGAGTTCAAGTGCAATTAAACTTCTTTATAGTCAGCATAAACCACTGCAGAAGACAGAAGGAAAACAGATGTATGTATAATACAATGATCAACGTAGGATAATAAAATGATCATGGCTTATTGCAAAACACGAGCTGATCCCACAAAACGAGGGGGGCACGTCCCCCTAACTGCTCCCCTGGATCTGCCTATTCCAAACATATAGATGTAATTGTACAAATGTAAGATGCAATATGTTCAAATAACAGCAGAGATTACAACAGCAATTTATGCTAAGTGTGTATATATATAGTTTATGCAATCTTACTCCCATTTTTTCAGCTTCTGTATGTCATCTATAAAACGTATTCTGTTAGTTTGTGAACCATGCATTATCTTTTCGTAAATAAATGCACTTTATGCACTTAAATGTATATATTTTACACCCCTACAGAAAAAAAGAAAAGGAAAAAGAAAGTTCCATTTTAGTATCATAGAATATGGCAATAACCGAGTGCCATGGGTCATGGAGTAAATTGCCTCTATCATAAAAGGTCTTTTTTGATTTTTACTCTTGGGTAGCATCATGCCAAAAACGTATTTGTGATAGAGAAGAGGGCAAACAAATATTCAGATTATGATGAGAATGGTTATGCAACATGTGCGCAAGTCTATTGCTAAATGATAATATTACACGTGGTTAAAACAAAAACAGAAAAACAACAACAGAGTTCTTAACATTATTTTTGAGTCATAAAACATAAAAACAACAACTAAGCAACACACCCATCAACCAGCATAAAAACCCCAATAAAGTTTAAAATACAAATAAGATATCGAAAAAGGAAAAAAGAAAAAAAAAGAGAATCGTGGGCAACCCCAATTGTAATCTTATTTATATATGTACATTCCAAAGCTATGAAATTTAACACACTGAAGTAAAAATAATAAGTATTAACCTATGATTATCATTGTTGAACAATAACACCCCTATCAATGCATATCTAAAGCACTTTAACACAGATTCACCCCGTGGCATCAAGAACAAAGTTTATATAGTGAGGGACCTTTTTCTTCAGGCACTTTTTTGCCTTCCAGAGGCTGTTTTCCTTTTCATGCTGATCATATTTGCCAATCTCCAGAGCAGTAAATGTCAAGACGGGGACAGAATAACTCAGGCCGCAAATTAGAGCTGCCAACGGGGACAACGAGGTAGATAAACGCGCTGGGCAACGATTTTGGGTGAGTGTGCGTGCGTGAGTGTGCGTATTTTTTGGGTGGGTAAGTTAACGGACCGTTCGTTGAGATAACTGAAGTGACAGACAGACATGGAAACGTGAATAGAATTTTTTAATGTGAGCATTGGCTGACTAAGCGATGTAGATAAAGATTGAGGGACAACATATCAGACATTCATGCGTGCAGACATGCATGCAGACAGGCAGACAGGCCGGTCAGCAGGGAGGGAGGCAGGCCATAAGTCAGTCAGTCAGTCAGTCAGTCAGTCAGTCAGTCAGTCAGTCAGTCAGTCAGTCAGTCAGTCAGCCAGCCAGCCAGCCAGCCAGCCAGCCAGGCAGGCAGACAGACAGGGAACAGGGAGGGAGGGAAGCAGGCAGCCAGGCATCTAGACAGGCTGACAGACTGACATGCAGGCAGACATGCACGCATACAGGCAGCCAGCCAGCCAGCCAGCCAGCCAGCCAGCCAGCCAGCCAGACAGGCAGACAGGCATGCAGGTAAGAAGAAAGTCAACCAGGAAGCAAGCCAGGAAACATGAGTTAGACAGACAGACAGCAACACCACAAGTCTGAATGCTATTTCAGCGAGTTAATTGCCTTCTTGTAACCTTTTCACCCGTCCTAATTTAACCCATCTTTCTTTACATCTCTTTTGTTTATTTGCTATTTTTTGCCTAATACTTAATAGAGACCCACATTAAAGGAAGCAACAAGAGAATATGTCTCTTGTAAACTAATCTCTTAAAAAGGTGTGGGGTGTTGAGTAAAGCATACAATAGGACTAAAATACCATGTTCTATACGTTTACAGAAATCAATCTTTGATTTTCATTGAAAACCTGACTTGTGTCGTCATAAAAACCCAGTAGGGTTGGGGTTTTCTTAGAAAGAATGCCACTATTTTGAATCTATGCGGACGGTGTGTCAGTGACCATTTCCTTCACTCAGCCAGAAAGTCCTTTGCATACTTCTTAATGAAGACAATTCCAACCACATTTGTATAACACAAACGGTGAGCGTTCTACAATTAATATTAGTAACTGAACGAGTTCTAGACTAGATCTCTGGCAAGTCTATCATGTAGTATGTAGACCCAGTTCGGATGCCTTGCCATTAGGGTAGATAATGTTACTAAAAAGACCAAAACGATCTTCAATGTGGCCTCTTATTGTATTCACGCTTTACCCCATATACGTATGGGTACTTCAACATAATTATAGTAGTGCAAAACGTTTTGCACACTAGTCAAGAAAATAGAATGCGTAGAGCGCGGTTGTTAAATCTCACAAAGATGATTATTTTCTTTCGGAACAAGGAATGGATAAGCCGTAGTGTTACCTACAGAGACAAAATCAGCTTACATTAGAGGTATGGCCACAGCGTGTAGTGTTTTGTTATTAAAAAACAACAAAAAAAAAACAAAAAACAAATAAAAAACCAACTAACAAAAAACAAGAAGTAACATTTCAATGACACGTTGCACTGACGTTGTTAAGTGGGAGATAGACTCATGCCTCAGGGTAGTAGAACTTGCAGTGGTTGTCAAATTGGATATGGTGAAACCGTCAAAAAAACATAATTATGCTATGAATGGTGGTCAGCTGTTGTTATTGCACATGGTGATCTCTGATGTGCTGTTTGGAAACAACATAATAATGCTATGTTCCCCGTGGATTTATCAGCTGTTGCCCTATTGTAAATTGTTAGTGATTGGGATTCGTGGGTATCTCACCAGAGCTTTTAGCTTGGCGATAGGTTCTCTGTAGAACCCGCCCCCCACAAAAACAAAAACAAAACAAAACAACAAAAACAAAACAAAAAACTACAAAAACAAAACAAAAAACAAACACAAAAAACAAATCAAAAAGAAAACATCCACACCCATCCAGAAACAAAAACAAGGACAAAAACAAAACAAAACAACAAAAAACAACAACAACAAAAACAAAACAAAAAATCAAACCAAAAATAAAACATCCACACCCATCCAGAAACAAAAACAAGAACAAAAATAAAACAAAACGAAGCAAACAAACCCCGGATTATTGTCTGCCTGCTTTCACTTAACTCATGTAAAATGAATTTTTACCTGTAATATGGCACTTTCTACACAAAATCACACAGTATTTTATTTTCAATCAACCGTTTGCATTAATCTTAATGTACGCACATGGATTTTGATGGGTTGTATATCATATTACAATAGTCTGCAAAAATGTCAAGTGCATCTACATGGCATATTCTCGTATATCATGACTGTGTAATTAGTGATAAAGTCCTGACGAAAAGTCCCAAGTAGATTTTGGGAAAAGAAAGGTTTTTAAAATGCTATAATCAATCACTACCCAGCTGGAGGCAAATACGTCCCAGCTGTAAAGCTGAAATCTCAAAAGTATGCGTGTGCAGTCTTCCAGTTGATTTGAAAGGAATTGATCAGAGCTACTTAAAGTTGTAAAATGCATATGTGCAACAAACCCAGGTATTCAGCAAAAGGGCTTAGGGTGGAAAAGGTGGAATTCTGTGGTTTGTACCGTGAAAAACCGCTGAGAGGAAAAAAAACACAAGACAAAACTGTAAACTGAAAGTGGGTGGTGGGGTGAGGGCAATCCCTCTTCACCCACTTGTCATTTGTCACAAATAATTCCATTTACTGCCCTCAATCAACCATAATTAAAGGAGAATAAGACATACACATAGAAAGATGCTGAAACCCCCCAAAAAAAAACAAAAAAAACACAAAAAACAAAAAAACAAAACAAAAACAAAACAAAACAAAAACAACAACAAAAAACAAAAGCAAACAAAAACAAACTTTGAAGCTATCACTTCAAGATTGGATTAGTAACAAACCACTATAAAACACGTCATGTCCACATTTTGACAAAGCATGACAAAGCAGACACCAGCATCCAGCTATCCACTGCCAGATCCATATTAGCCCCATAGCGAGAAAAGTAGTGAACATTTGCTACCATTGCAGTCTAAATTAAAGCTTAGAATAAGCTCAAATTTACCACAACGGATTCATGCTCACTGATTTCGCGTCAATAGGAAATCCGCCATGGTGAATTTGTGCTTGTTTTAGGCTATATTCTCAACTTATTATCGTAAACGAGACAGTCATATTGGTAAATTTGAGTTTATCTTAACATGTCATCTAATCTGCAACAATAGGCACCAATGACTGACCCACCAGTGAGTGGATAATTCAACATCAATATAAACCATAGCACCAACATAAGCGATTGTGTATAAGTAATTAATGCCTTACTAAAAAAGTGTTTTACTATTCAAAAGACTAGTAGTTATACACACATATGCAGTATGTGAAATCATGATAGTGATGCTGGTGTACATGATATAAACCTCGCAACATCCTCAGATTGACAAAGCATATTAAAGAAACCACCAACACCCAGTCATTCCGGCGAGATCTATATTAGAGCTGTCTTCAGCAAGGCAATTTGTAGCACATCAACGAGGTCAATTCATTTAGCACGGCTGGTTTGGGATGTTTCCAACACGACTGCACACTTTTTTTTTTTGCAAATGAGACTAACAAACATTCGTGTTCTTGTCAACGGATGGCATGAAATGTGAATGATTTTGACTTGCAAATCATGGACTGCCGTATGTTTCCTGTTTGGTGTTGTCTTTTGAGAAATGGATTTGTGTGGGATATATACTTTGCTATGGGGCAGGTAATGTCATAGTAGGAGTAAGGGGGTACTTTGCATATTATTAAAAATAAAAATGCCACAGACAATTGGTGAAAAACCGAATTTGAAGATCATTTTTTCCGCATGACGTTGAATTGAGAACAAAAATGCTTCCATCTTAGATCAGCTGAATACAAGTTTGACTACTGGTAAAGAAAGAGCCCCATGTCAACCCCGAATATATAAAGACTGGCCCTTATCCAGTCCGACAGACAGCCCAACAAACAGACAAACAGTCGGCGAAATATCAGTCACGCAAGTCAGACATCCACACATTCGTCTGCGTTTTGTATATTATTCAGTGTTCATGCTATTATAGTGCTCTTTGTAACAAAAGGTTACAGAATTGATTGAGTAAACACACCCCATCATTGTGTATTCATTAATAAGCCATATTGACCAAATTTCCAATTATGATTAGCTAGGGTAAGCAAACAAAAGATATGGCCCAGGGAGTTTCTTAATGTCTGGATTCAATATCTGCAGCCACGTAATCGTGACATCAAAAAACTTGCTTGGCTACTGTTGTTCCAAAACGGATAATCCATAAAGATGTCCAAAACATTGTCGTAAATCCAAATTACAATGTAACCCCCCCCACTCCAAATACTGATATCTATGGACAAAATGTCTAAAACCAAACGACGGAGTATGCTCTAGTTCTACGTACATGTACATGCATTAAACGTCTATGACATATTCGTGATACGTCCTGCAAAATACATGAACCTATGTAGCAGCCATGCAGGAAAAGACTAGCAGTGAGAAAGTGAGCAGAAAGGGAGGTAATGTTACGAGCGTTCATTTTGTAAAGAGTCCATCAACACCAAATTTGAAGGAGCCATTTACTTGAGGATTGTGTTTTGGGGTATTTTTGTGACTCCCTCCCTTCAATTTAGACAAACCACATAGATACAGAATTGGCTGCAAACAAATTTAATGCTCACATACATGTTAGGAGTCATAGGCAGATCCGGTGGGTGAGCATAGCACGCGCAAACCTCCCCTTTTTGTTTTCGTTTTCTTGTATTTGTATTTTTGACATCGTTGCAAGCCTTCTTGAGCACGTTTCCATGTTAGGGGAACATGTATGTTCGATATGAGATATATCACATTACAGTAGAACCTAGTACATCTCTATCAAGACAACTAGCGACTTGTCTTCAAATGGTCGCAAAAAGACGTGGTCTCGTTTTGGAGGTTGGCAGTGCTAATGGTCTCTTGCATAAAATATATAAAAGACCTAAAGCAATTATTTTATTATAGGTATAAACTATTCAACAGAAGTAGTCTCTTTAAGAGGTGTCTTCATTTAAGGTTCTACTCTTAATCTCATACAAATAGGTCTCTAACAGTATAAATTCAAAACACATCACCACAGCAATATGTACAATAAAATGTGCATGTCAGGTTATATCTGCAGCCATCAAATAATTACACACATTTCCCACCGACCCATCAAGAGGTACTTAAGTACTGACAGCTCTGACTCATTTGTGTAATACAGACATTCCTTCTCAATGTGTCTCAATTTGCTCAATTTTGTATTTCTTCTTGTGGGATTGGTGTGGTTTTTGATGGCATAATTTGGCTTAAATGCTTACAAAGTTTCTCCCTGATAATTAAATTACACCTTTTTGTGGTTTATTATTAGATATAGATCGCTACATGTTGCCGTTATGAATTCATTATTGGTTTTTAAAATGTTTGTAGCAAAACAGTGCATTAGACACTGAATTCAAAAGGACATTACTTTTTGTCAAGACGATTCGTTGTTGCGAAAGAGATAGCGAGAGAGGGGCAGAGAGAGACGAAAGAGAAACGGAGAGAGCTGGAGAGAAACATGGAGACTGATGGAGATAGATGAAAATAAAGAACACAGAAAAAGAAACATTGCAACAGAAAAACAAAACACAGCTCTTCAGTCAACAATCAGACGAACCACTCAACCAGCCAGCTAGCAAACAATGCAGAAATACATAATCACTCCAATCAAGCGACAATTTTCCTATTCGCAACTTCACAAAGACCCGTGCATCCTTCTCCCCAGCTGCTAATATAACCGTGTATCTCACACAACAACACCTGCAGCGTCATTAGTGCCGAGCAGGTGCCTTTTATTCCCGGGGAAATATACGACAGTCTCGTCTGAGTAACTAAATTGAAGCTGGCACCTGGACCTCCTTTGTGGACGACGGCGGGCTATTTGCCTAAGAGGGGTATATTCTTTGCTGGTGTATACTCTGCTTGCCACAACTATCACGACTTCACACAATGTTATTGTAATGGTGTGCTTCAAAGATGCACAATTCTCACTTGTATGACTTTATAAGAAAAAGACAATGATGCCCCATCCGCATGTTTGGACCTGCCTATGTCGTGGCATAATCTTCAATAGTCTACAAAATGATACGCTATACATGTAGGTGGTGTGTGTATATGGTTTTATGATGCGTCAAAAGGTACCGCACTTGTAGACAATTTAGGCTACTCTATTAAATATCACACCATTTCCCAAAAGAGACCTCTATGCATATTTCAGGGTGTGACTACATTAGAAGTTGCAATTAGGACCACTTGTATAAAGACCGTTAAAGAGCCGACCTCTCTAATAAGACCACTTCTCGCTGACCAAGCCTTAAATAATTAGATGACCCGCGCAGAGAGCACCTCCATCAAGAAACCACCTCTCTATTCAGACAACTGAAGTGGGGTCTCAATAGTGAGGTTACATTGTATTCAAAGTCGCCTAGCGGACTGGTTTACATCTCTCTGACACCTCCATTTGCAAGCACAGAACCCCTGGGCGAGGAATATGTATTCATACTGTAGACAGCGATATATTTGATATACAGTATCAAATGTAGCGCTATTTGGTGTGTAAACGCAGCTATACACTCAAAAGGATTATCATGCAAACGCATGTTACTTCATCCACTGTCGTATCCTCCTCCACGCCCACTTTGGGCCACAACAATGCATACTTTATTGCATTATGCAAATTCTGTCACCCAAGCTTGGCTGTAAGCAAGGACTTGGTGCAATATGCTGATGTAAGAGGATTAGACAGTGGATTGGGGCTGTAATAGTACACTATGATCGCTGCAATATCATACTCGTGGTGGTTTCCCCCCCAAAGAGGCTGTTTTACAAGATAATAACTTATTATCAGTGTGTAAGATAGAAACTAATTAAGAAAAAGTGTGTACTAGTAAAGGATTTCCCGATTCATCTATATACATTTTCTTTTTGCTTTTGAATAATTGGATTTTTTCTAGCTGTAGATGAAACGCCTTAAATTCTGCAGAGACAAAAAATCCAACAGGCACTTTTCATTGGCTGATCCAGACTTTCCCAGAGGGGGTGTCCGACTTCAAAACGACCAGAAGCGCTTCGGAAACTGTCCATAATCTACTTGGTCAAAATGATTATGGAGACAGCTCTTGGGACATTTTTTCAAGTCGAATTCAATTTCATTTTTTGACGTTTATAAGTATAATACGGAAGAATGGATCTAGGCCAGGGAAGTCCCTGGATATGTCACTATTGTCTCATCAAATTTATAATCCATTTGATGATGATGACGACTGAAGCATGGAAATTTATATAATTGCAACAGCATCCTCAATGCCATTGTTGTTACATGATATATGCACAAGACATTTAATAAAAGATCCTTAAAACCCAGCAAATGCCACCGATACAACAGACTAATGGCAAACTCGTCTGATGCTAAGAGCATCGTATTTTACCATCAAACCGAACATAGCAACCACTGGTGGTCATGTGGAAAATGAGATTTTTGGCTTCTTGATTTCACCAAAATAGCTTAAGCCCCAGTCAACAAAAGACATGTATGGTTATCATTGAATTGGTACTGTGATACACAGAGTGAGGGTGGAAAGGGGGGGGGTAACATACAACTGACATGGAACAGGGTGCCGAATTAGCAATAGCTACACAAATTCGGCTTTAATATCCGAGACTGTCTGATCCGAGCTCTACCATCAGAATATTGCTGTAAAAGAATGAGTCTAGAAGCGGAGGTGTTTACTCTCTTATTTTAAACTTTTTTTCTTGGCTTCCTGATTTTTAGCAGGAACATGTCACTGTAAAAGGTTACGTCTCCAAGATAAAATGTTTGGCTTCTTGTGTTTTACTGTAGCCTCTTATACAACGGTAATGCACAATTTTGGGCGTTTATAAGGGTGGGAGGATTTTAGGACGGGCCATGTCCAATGTTTATCTATGAGGGGGGAATTTTTTTATTCTGTATAAAAACGATTCTATTTTGTAGACTTTCTGTTTTGAAGTCATGACCAATTTAATCACAGAGGTGCTATTAATTTTTTCACAACAATTTTAGAAAATCCTCCTACCCCAGCCTGTCACAAATACTAAATGGTCCCTAATAAAACGTTCTATTTTGTAGACTTTCTGTGTTGAAGTCATCTAATATGGTGTGATTGGTGTGTACAATTGTGTAATACCAGTATTTGATGAGAGCTTTTGAAGCTTACTTCCAAATTAGAAACGTAGATGCTCAAAGCTCCAGTAGTTGTTCAATTTATATGCTCTGCCAAACATATGGTTGCAAGTGATCAGCAAACGTACATGCGTATTCATTCGTTTTTTTCCATTCAAACTATATACAGTAGAACCTCCCAAAATACCACCTTTGTAAAGAGACCACCTCTAAGGTACGATCGTTTATTGCAGTCCCAAACCTTCATAAAGAGACCACAGTGAGGGCTCTGTAACACAACTTCTCCATTGCAACCACTTGAGGCCAGTTTCAAGTGTGGTCTTAATAGAAAGGTTTTACTGCATGTGGATATAGGATAGCTGTGGTATTTTATTCTTACAATCCTTCGTGTAGCCATGTTTGTCCCCTCAAAAGTCATAGAAATGAGACGCCATAACATAACATCATGGTTAAACAGGAAAACATGAACACATAAAATAATAAAACTAACAAAATGAAGTAAAAACTATATCAGCATCCAAGATCATCAAATTATCATTCACTCCCCTGCTTAACCCAATTAAACGAAACAAATAAAACAAAGCATCCAACCAATCCCAACGACCTATACGGAAGTCGACAAACTAGGCAGTGTCGCACCCTCACAGGACACATCTTTGTTTCAAGTAACAGTTTGGGGAATACAGTGCATAATGTCTGGCTAAATAACCTCATAAGTGTAGTCATCGCAAACATATAAGTTGCACCCACGGGTCAGGGTAGGCCACCCAAGGTTTGTGGTGCATACGTTTGTACTAGAAAGTATTATACACAGACCCACAAACAGCTAGCTTTGGATAACTCACTTGTTCTATTCATTCGTGCATAGGTTTGCATGTTCCTGTAATCTTTAATTTAAAAATTACAGGATTTTAAGATTGTAGCCGAGTCTGCCATACCATAAACACAGGAAAGCAAGGCTGTAGGTAGTGGTAAACACAACGGAAAAAATAACAAAAATAAACAAACAAATTAGTAGAACACAAAACGCGGTTACCGCAACAAACGTATGGAACGTACTGACGTTTGCACATGCGCACGTACATCTCATATGAATCCTTCTGTTGCTAGGGACAGCAGTGTAATTCGAATTTAATTCACAAAATCGTTCGTGGTGACTTCTTCGACCATTCCATAGTTTGTTCGTTCGTTCTTTCAATTGGTCAGTCAGTCAATCCTTCGCTCTCTGGTCACCCACGTTTACTCACATTCACTTACATTCACTCACATTCACTGAGGTGCATTTTTTTTTTTTTGCATTTCAATAGGCAAACAGCAAAGGTATTTATTAACAGTGTGCTTCATCCTTAATATAATAAATCTAAGGGCGATTCTCTACTGTCATCATTTTTCAAACTAGCTCCTCTTTTAGAATATATACGTAACAGAATATATTACAACGAAGGAAATGTAAAACAGACACATTTACCAAAATAAATGTGTGTAATTTTGCTGATGCTCACAAACTGGGGTAGGAAAGTTATGTCACATTTGCATAGCAAATCTTGCTGTTTACACCATGCTCATTGGAAAACGGAAAGAGGTGTGAATGTTAGATACTGCCTCTTGAATCATCTAATTTGATGCTATCTTTCTAGAGGTGTACGTACGTCTGTTGAATAAAGTTGATTTTTTTTCAGTGAAGGGGGTAAGTAAAATGCGGGGTTTGTCTATTGTATTTCATCACCTGGTTATTCATCAACATCTGAATAGACATTATGTTTTTGCTGCCCTAATGGCACAGCAAACCATGTTCCTTGGGCTCAAACAACCTCAAGCCTATACTGACTGGTTGATCCCTATTATTCTCACTCAAGAATAACACATATAGTATAAGTTCTTTACCAAGCTGGAGGTATCTGATATCCGATCGAGCAGACATCTTGACAAATTTGAGGTTATTTTATGCTTTATTCCAGGCACTAATAGCAGCACCATACATTACTAACTCGGGGCGGGCCCAGCCAAAGAAGAGTTAAAAGTTGGCTATGAAAGGCGGCAATTTATATGCTCCACAAGCAAGTCATTGAGCATCAAAATATGCATCAGCTGTAGTCACCGGTGGGAGAGAAGCTATGCTGATTGCAACATGTGGAGATAGTTAAGTCACCTTGGGTACCCGGTGCATAATACAGTTGCTCTAGTTTCTTCTTGTCTTGTTACAATGCGCCTGGGTTTCTTCTGATCGCTCCCACTCTGCTCTTCTTCTTCCTCCTGCTGAAATTCTAATTCTTGCTCCTGCTCCTCCTATTGTTCCTGTCCTAATTTTTTTCCTGCCCCCCACTTTTCTTGTACTGCTTCTGCTCGTTTTGCTCCTGCTCCTATCAGGCCCCAGGCCATGTCTTGCGCCTGCTTTCCATTCTTGCCTCTCATGCCCCCCACCTTTTGGCACCAACCATCTTCAGATATACCCCCCCCCTGGGTGTGCCCCGCTCTTACTGCTACCTTTCTTGTCTCTTCTACCCCTCTTCCTCCTACAGCACCACACAGAGACGATAGCCCAGGAGCCATGAATTAATATAGTTGTAAGACGTTGTATGACACCGCCCGCGTTTCAGAGAGGCATAAACTGCTATTACAGAAATGGCGGGGTTTTACCCAAACGTGCACAGAATGTGATGCGAACTGCTCAACTAGGAGCTCTTGTTGCAAGTTTTTGCGATTCCTCATTACCCCTGCCTTCATTCAGGTAGGCCAGCAGGAAGGCAGGCAGACAGACAGGCAGGCAGGCAGGCAGGCAGGCAGGCAGGCAGGCAGGCAGGCAGGCAGACAGACAGGCAGACAGGCAGGAGGCAGGGAGGCAGGCAGGTAGTAAAAATTGGAATGAGCAAACCACTCAACACTGGATCTCCCATGTACGAAAAACGTCTGCTTGCAATTTAAAATACCACGGAGGCTGATACTGTCGCCGGTCCTTATTTACATATATGCGCGACGCAATCCCTCGACACGAACACAGAGTTTTGTATAATCTAGATTTATTACACAGATGCGTTATTGATAACTGTATTTGGACCATATACGAAATTTAGAAAGGGAGGCTAATGAATACTTTCTTCCTTTTGTCTCTGTGTAGCAAGCCACACGTTATAGGCGGCATAAAGCAGTTTATGTGCGTAGATTAACCCTTTAATGGATAAATTAGTCATCGATAACAATTATTGTACGCTAGAATAAAAACTATGATAAGCTCAAAATTAGCAAGATGGATGTCGGATTTACCCGAACGAAGTGAGAAGGATAATCCCCATAGCAAGCTAAAATTTACCACAATGGTGTTCTGGTTCACCATCATCTAGCAATAGTGGCACCAAAGTTCAACGGCTAAAGGGTTGATATATTTTATGGGACAATGCACATTAGCGGTAATCACATGCGTGGGGTGATCTTGTTGGTTTAGAAATCTTTGGTAAGGTGAGTAAGGAGGGATAATATTTTGTGGTTATCTCCAGTTGGCTTATTATGTTAGATTCTGCTAGGCTTAGAATCGTGTTGGATTTGGCAATCAATTCCTACTTTATTGAGTCTTTATAAGTCTTTACAAAGAAAAAAAAAAAAAAAAAAAAACAAACAAAACAAAACAAAACAGGCAAACAAACAAACCAAATGAAATCGGGCAGAAATGTGGTAATGGTAGCCTATTTATTGATGGAATTCAATTCTATTCCTCTCTTCCATCCTCCATTTTTTTGCTATAGCAGAATTGAAAATGAATCTAAACTGTCAAAAACAAAGAAAAAACCCCACACCCCAACAACAATCACATTCATAATAGCATTTATAGTCTGCGATTTTGCGCATACGTTTCTTTATTGTATGCATACCACGTGCAATGTTATTGCTCCTCAAATAGATATATGACTGTATTAGAGGTTGTTTTCTACCAACTTTGCTCGAGTTATTGCTTTGTTTTTGGGAAGACAAAGATATGCTTTGGCAGCCTTTTGTAATCATTAATTCATGTTCTGCCTGTAACAAATTGAGCTTAACGATGCAAGAATAGGACATACATTTGGTTCAGTAATGCTAGGGTCAATGGCAGCAAGTTTTCACGCATGCATTACCCTAATAAGTCTCTAATATACACCAGAAATATACATTTACTGTGTTAAAGCAATGGTCGGATATTTAGCAATAATTGAAGCCGAAACAGCAGGGTTGTCAGTAATGAGATGAACCTGGCACAGGCACTTTTTGTTGCATATTTGTTTGTCATTTTGAACCCCGTTTCAGCTTGCATAGCCTGGAAATCATAGCCTTTGGTGAAATCGTAATTGCGCCCCAAACCATCTTTTACATGGCAGTGACGCCCTTGCCTGAACAGTCTCAATATTGTACATGTAGTTGTTATATTACATATGATACCATGCCACTATGATATAATGAATCCACCAATCAATCAATTGTTTGGTAATTGCCATATTGCCGCGTATAAATGTGCTGTTTGTAGACAGAATCCTAATTGTTTTTGCAATGCACCCGCTATATGTCAAGGGCCATCGTAGATGGAACTGCATAGATTAGTTGGGGTGGGGGTGGGATGGGGTGAGGATGGAGGTATTCTATCTTAAAAACACGTCTTTCAGAAAGTTAAATGTAAATGTAAATTGGATGGTTTATTGTTGTGATCCAAGTCTTGTTTCTGGTCACGAGTCCAACTCCCTATCCACTCGGCCACTGAAGCCCACATAGCTACATGATAGAATAATTAGGGACGGACCATTCGATATTTGGGGGGGGGGGGCGACAAAATGTTTACAAATGAAACAATTTTTTTTGACTTTCTAGAGACAATTTTTTTTATTTTCAACTTGAAGTGAGACAAATTTGGTGAACATCAGGGACAATTTTTTTTCCTTTCAAAATCAGAGGCAGATTTTTTTGGGGAAAATTTTGTCGCCCCCCCCCCAAATATCGAATGGTCCGTCCCTTACCTAAAGTTTCAAGCGAAAAAACACCAAACCTTCAGAAGTTCATCATTTGGTGGTATGCATATATATAACATATCACATATAATTGCTACCCAGCCCATGTATAATCAACGTAAGCTAATCCACTTAATTCCCCACTTCACTGTGCACATGGATGGCAGACATCTCCATGGATTAATTTAGTTCCTATTACGGGGATTAGATTCATAAGCCGAGGTCGAAAGGTGTAATAATTGGAATGACGAGACCCTGTAAGATTTCATAGTAACCATTCTTGATCACTCAAACGTTAAGAGTCATATAGTTCCAAATATTGAAACGGAATCAGGCGTGGTAAAGATATTGTAACTGTCAAAGGTATCGGTACTGTCAGAATTTAACAGCAAACCGATATAACCGATAAGCCAAGTTTAACAATCAAATCACTGCAAAATGGTTTCACTACATTGTCACAATGTCAGTTTCAGAATAATACCTCATTGTGTGTGTCAATATAGGGGGTGCAAAATTACTTGAAAACGAATTTGGTATCGTGTTACCTGCACTCACTGGAAATCCATGCAACCATTGGACCCACACTCCACCCTTCAGTAACTAAAGTAGTAAATTATGTTGCTAGTACAGCCTACGATAAGGCCTAAAATAAGCTCAAATTTACAAAGAAGGGTGAATGCAGGGATGTTCAATCAAACATTTATGTTGTCAGAGTGTGAGCTTATTTCGAGCGTTAATCTAGACTGCAATAGTCCATAGGCAGATCGCCCCCCCTTTTCCCACCAAAATTCTTCATTTTCATAAGGTTTTTCATGAAATTCCAAAGTGCGCCCCCCCTTTCCTTAAGTGCGCCCCCCCCCTTTCCAAAAACCTAGAGTTGCCTATGAATAGTAGGCATTAATTGACTATTGTAGCCAGTAAATTCAACCCACCAGCGACCCATGCATCACTGGCAGATTCATTGTTTTTTCAGAGGGTGTGTGTCTCATGGGTTTTGTACGCGCGATTGATAGGGAACATGCCAAAAACCCTGGGAAAATAAGGTATTTTTGGTGCGGGAAAGGGGGAGGGGGGCCTCCTACCCCCCCCCCCCACACACATGGAACTGCCTATGAGCACCGTCGGCCTACGGTAATCTAGTTTACAGCGTACACGATTCAGTGTTAGAATATCTCAATAACTTGTGAATTGAACAATAAACCTGAAATAGATGAGCATGCGACCCAAACAATGTCCCTATTATTAAACGAAGGATCAACAACAGTGTGTCAAATCAAACATTCATCTTCAATATTACTGTGAACTCACATTACATGTACTTTAGGCTTTATTTGATTGCATCCTGTAATAGTAGGCATCAATGATTATTTCTGCAAGTATAGGGTTCAATATTAATTCACCCATGCACCGACTCAAGCAATGTGCTACATCACAAATCCATCTGAGTAAACTCGAATACCCTGTTTTGTAGCCAGTACTAATTTACCCTTTCAGCGACCCTAACAACGTGCTACTAAATGAGAGGTCCACACGGATGTGTTCAGTTAGCCGTCCATCTAAGTGGATTTGAGCTTATTTCAAGCTTTATTCTATACTACAATAGCAAACACCAATATGTATTGTAGCCGGTAGTACTAATTCACCCCTGCAATGACCCAAGCAACGTGCTAATAAATGAGGGGGCAACACCGGGGTGTCAGAGGCTGACTTGGACGCTCACCAAGGATGGATGAATCAGGCACAGAAGGCCCGGATGCAATCTGGATTGGTTACTGGTTTACAGCCTCCTTGCCGTAATGAATGCTTCGATCGATGGCTGTCTAGTCTTGTAAGGAAGCCAATACTGTGGTGATCAAGTAGTTTGGGGTGTTTATAGAAAGATACATTGTGTTTTGGTATAGTGGGGGAAATTGCGAGGCAATACAAGTCAATGTGGTTGAGTGTGTGTGATTTGCAGTGCTTTGAGTTTTTTTGTTTTTCAATTGTATTTGAAAATGGTGTAAAGGATCTTATAAAGATGGACTGTGAATTGTTTTGACAGTTGGACACGTTTAGTTCGAACTTGGAGGGGGTTAATTAAAAAGAAATAGTTATTCAACGTTTTGATTCAAAGCATTAAGTCATATTTGTATTGCATTGATCTACCCATAAAGAACACATATTACAGTTTGAGTTCAAAGATTCACACTGCATTTGTTTTGCAAACAGTTAGTGATGGCAAATTAGTACTGTGGTGTGAACCCCCCCCCCTCTTCCCTTACACTCATACGCACACCTACAATCCACATCCTTTTCACGCACGCACCCCCCCCCCACACACACATGAACACGACCCCAAACAAACAAACAAAAAACAAAAAAAAAAACAATCCCCCAAAACACACAAAAACATGGGAACAGAGCCCCGATGCGTTGCAATATCATTTCTACTCACAATTTATTACCACCAATAATAGCACCCGTGGAATCGACAACATTAGAAATATGGGGTGGTGTGGCTTTGGGAGCGGAACAGATACGTTTCTCTCACGGGAATACGATCATTCTGACTGAACTCTCGCTGACCAATAAAACTCGGTGGTAGACAGAGTAATTGCAATTTCGATAAATCGGCGAAGCTGTTTTAGCTTGATATGGAATGCTTCTTCCCTGGAGCAGAAAGAGATTTATATGCGGAAAGCTATCCAACAGAAATTCAATACCGAGGAAGGGAATTGAAAAAAAAGTAGAGTCTGAAATGTCGTATGGTGGTATTTCTTGGGGAAAGTTCAACGTTCTTTTCAGGAATTTAGTTATTTTCAAACATCACATGACCATGTGCGTGAGCACTTGAATTCTGTTGCTTTTTGATGATGGCTATTAGGCTGGGATTTTTGTTTTGGTTTAAAGTATCACCTGGTTTTAGGAAAATGTTTGTTGACTATATAGCCTCAATTGCAATGTTCCCAATTGATTAATAATCTTGTCTTAATCGAATAAAATGTCTCTGAGCTGCTGGCGCTAAGTGTTTAGAGTGCTCTATAAATGTTGATGACCAATCACTCGACAAGACTTGAATATGCAATAGGCATTGATTAAAGCAAGAAAACAACTACTAAGCCATTCAATAACTGGTCATGGTTGGATCATAGTGCTTACCGCACGCTGTTTTTAAGTTAGTTACATAAATTATCAGAATATTGGCAACAAAATCCACGGAAATGTTTAAAACATATCGAGATGACCCACTAACATGAATATATCGCCGTATATGTATGTAACATTTCATCAGAAACTCATCAAAATCAATGCTCGCCAACATATTCTAAAATATTGTCCACAACAAAATATGTGTGAAAATGGAAATAAAAATACAAGAAAAAATACAATGGTAGCAAAATATACACGTTTATAGTGTATACGAGCACCATCAACAGCTAAATTAAATGTCGTCTGAAACCATCTGCAATTGAGTTAGGGCAGTCATCACTATCACCAGACCCATATGCCATCGATACTTTCGCCGCTCCCTGTAGACCTACAGAGCATCATCGTTCTAACGACCGTGCATAACCGAATGTGGCATACGAGTACCGCAAACTCACCCACTGCCACCCAAATCTGTCCAACACACCACTTCATGCATAATAGATTGCAAAGACAATACTTACCATCACAATTACTTGTGGGGGTATCCAAAGCAAAGTATCCGTACTAAATATATTGCGTCGAAACTGTCACGACAAAACTGGTTTCAATAATCGAGCACGGTGAGAGTTATGTAATTGAAAATCCGAATTGTTCGGATGAAGTATATTTCCTTGGTGAATGCAACTCGGGCAATAATGCAGAACGTAAAAATCACAACAAAAAACACACCGCTAATCTGGACTATTGGAGAAGGGTAACGAGTGTTACATAAAAGGGGGTGCTCAATGAGGACCCCAATATTCTCTTCAATACACTTTCGCCCTCTTCGCTAGATGCACAGCAGAATCCGGTCAGCGCTCAGACTTTTGAGCAACGACTGTCGAAAAGGCGCTATGGCAGATTCGCGCCAAAAACGTGGCATGTCGTTTGCAAGCAACTTTGCTCAATTTGTTTACATTGGTAGTGGCAGGCCATTTTAGGGAGGGAGGGATGGGACGCTTTTGCCAAACAGCCCGAGAATTAGTCGTGGCATATTACGAAGGGTTATAAGTGATTTTTGGTTATTGATATTTAGCATTTACAATGTCTTTACATTGGCAGTGGCAAGCAATTTTAAGGAGGGGTGATGGAAGTTTTTTCCCCTAACAGTTCGAGAATTCGTTATTTTTTGTTATGAATGATTTATCAGTGATTTCTGTTGAAGCAGAACCTCTCTATTAAGATAATCCGAGGGACTGACCACAAGTGGTCTAAATAAACAGGTAGCCTCTTAATGGAGGCTCGTTTTGGTCGCTTTATGCAGGTTTGTGACCGTGCAAAATGGTCGTATTTTAGAGGCTGACTCTTTATAGAGCTGTGATTAATATTCAACAGTTTTTTTTTAATGAAGTTGTGTGTATTGGTAGTGGAAGGACAACTCAGAGTGAAGGGAAAGACGGGTATTTCTGCTAAACAGCGATCATAGGTTTGGTTTCTATGTATACTATGGAAAGGTTATTGGTGATTTTGGTTAACAATTATTTTGGTATGTGAAGACATTCTGTAATAAATCGCTGGTTTCTCTAAAACGAGCGCATTCGGCCATTTTGTTTTAACCACCCCTGCTTACATCTACGCGCGCGCGTGTTTTCTTCTTTCAAACGGTACTCATCTATTTCCTGCTTATTATTCAATTCACAGGTTATTGAACATTGAGATATTGTAACAAGATATATATGTACAAATTGACATGAATTCCCGTAGACCGACTATGGTGTAGGTTAGACGCATATTAGTAAACGTGTGTGTAGTGAAATAGTGAAATCCTAAGCGTTGTTGGATTGTATATTCTACGAACGTTTTATATAGAGAGTGAGTGAACCACTCGTCTATGCCAATGATCAAGTGCAAATATGATGCAGCTCCATTGTGATACGATTAGGATGTTTACATTTGAAGAAAATGTCTTTAAAAGTTTTCTACGAGACACCACATTTATAGGATATTTTATGACCAATTTAATGAGTGCATGTGTGTTCTTGCAATGTCGTATATTTATTATTATATCTCATACAACAAATGAAATTCAATTAACAGTACGTACTTCGAAGGTATCAGAGAGGTAAATATATATTTGATTTAGTTTACAAATGTAACATGTTATTTGATGTTCAATTTCGCATTAACATACAATTCAAAGTGACAATAATTTAAAAGAAATTCTCATAAAAAAACACTTTACACCAATTACAAGACCTGCATTTTTTTCAAGTAAAGCACTAATACTAAAAGAAACTATGCCAAACGAAGCAGAAAAAGGGAAAACCTAACTGTTCTAAACGAAACAAACTCTATATTAAAAGCAAAAGGAGCAGTTATGTCTTATCAGCATTCTTCGAAAATGAATCATAAAGGGGGCAAAGCGAAAGGAGTATGATATCAATATAACAAAAAACACCCAAATTAATGTACATGGGCAAGTATATTTGGGTTAAGTTATTACCAGTCTGACATTCACGAATGTGAGAATTTACATTACCATATGATGTGAGATATACATTTATACAATTAAGAAATAAAACCAGATGACCATGGGTTCGGCCATGCCGAACAACAATAAATCTATATCAAGATAATGTGGGTGTAATTAACTAATACAAAACCCACGACTGTTGGGCTTCAATCATCGGGAAAGTCAGACTCTGGCATTACATTACGAGACCGCTTATATTCGAGAATAATCAAGGGTTAATGCAAGCTGCAAAATGAAAAGTTAAAAGCAAACATTTAAATATATGTTAAAATATCATACTACTCTATGAAGCAATTTCTAAACGCAGTACTTTGCATAAGATGTTCTTTTGTTAAAATCTATTTCACCCAGGGGCTGTTTAGAATTCACCAAAATGTTTGTCAGTTACCAGTACTACCAAGGATACACCAGGCACCGTGGTGGTATTGGCACTGACACATTATGACACAACGTATACTGACGACAAATTCTTTCGAATATACAAAGTAATAATTACACAACATCAGTACTAAAAGAAAATCAGTATATCTTAAGGGGCTATTATTTATTATGGTCCAGGGGGTTGTGCAAAAAATTGAAACCATTATGGGAAGATTTTCAGACCCCTACCTAAATGTATTTGAAAATTTCAGTCCCCACACCACTCCGGCGTCTATAAGAGCAACCCAGATTTTCAACCCAACCTCCGCCCCCCCCAACCCCGCCCAAACAAGTTGAGCTTCCAGGACACTTTCTAGTTGTCCCTTACCCCGTGGACAATGGTATATGATAGTCCCCTTGGATAGCTGATTTTCGACCATTTTCTGATTAGGATATCAAGTACAAACATCTTGCTCCATAAAAGTATTACATATTCAGGACTGTCTTTTGGATGATGATGCATGGACTGGTGGGAATGAATTCCTTTGAAATAACATTGAACCGTGTTAATGTGTTTTCACTATTATTTTAAACAAAGTTTCTTGTAATCATTAGCATTCGTAATTTAGTTTACGTTTTAAAATTAGTGCTCTCAAACTATTCCATCCCAGAATATATTTTTTAAAAAGTCCAATTAATTTTTGCCAAGTGTCTAATCGACACTCAAGTCTAGTTCTTTCCTTTGGCCTAGTCAAGACAATAGTCTTGGTCGCGTTTGCAAGCCCTGATGCATCGACGTTCGCATCTCTTAATTTTCCTGTTCTTCCTCTTCTTTTCTTTCTTTTCCTCCTTATTCTGTTGCTTCTTACCCTTTCTGTTCCTGTTCCTGTTCTTTTTCTTCTTCTCACTTGCTGGGGCTTCGGTCGGACACGCGTATGTACTAACACTGTCGTTGTAGCGTATCACAAACTCATCTAAAATATGAAGACCAACCAACAATGTAATATCTAATTATTAATAACCTATTTTAATAACCTATTTAATCTATTTTAGAACACTCTGACTTCTAACCTCAAGTGTTCTCGGTATATAGAGGCGGTCACTTTATGGAACTTCACATTGGTGTCTTTATGACGGCTGGGGCCAGCAAGAAGTAGTCTTAATATAGAGGTGGTCCCAACAGAGGGGTGGTATTAAATGGAAGGACCTACTGTAGTTTATCTTGTACAATTTTAGAACCCATTGATGAGATAATATGCACATTGAAAAATAACATTAGTTGATTTCAATTAAAATAAATAAACAGATTAAAGCCGCTAGTGGATACAAATGTGAGTGATGAACACCATATCATAGAGTAAGGAAGTAGGAACAATAGGAAGTGTTGTATGCTCCTCCAGATAACTGAGTTGATATAGAAAGTAACAGTGTTAGAAGGCTGTCAATGACCTAGTGTAAGTGTGAAGTCACTCGAGCCCGATAGCAGTTGCACATGTAAATAAACGCTTCTACATTTATATATTGTGCACCCCTACCCCCCTCCTTCCCCAGCAAAATACTCTATTTTCATGGCATGTCTGCCATCGATCGCGTGTACAAAGCCCATGAAATCTTTTGAGTGAGTCCCCTTCCCCCACCACCGGTTTCAAAAATCAGGATCAGCCAGTGTTGTGTGAATGAGCGTGCATTACCTCTGCAGTGACACCAGCAGGATTCGCGACTCTCATCAACTTCGCAGAGACTTGAGCAAGGTGAGCACTGCATCTGAACATCATCAAAGTATTCTCCTAGCTTACAATCCTCGCGAGTGACCTGTAAAAAAATAAATCCCCACATATTTATGATAACATTGTCTCACTCTGTAGCATCCTGTCACCACATGCCATGCACCTATTACCGCATGGTTAATTTTTGCGGGTACCCTTTTAAAGGTTATGCTCAGTGGCCGACCAAGTGTGCTTGTAGAGAAGTAATATGATGTGTAATGGACATTCTGAAAATATCTTTTAATTAAACAACGTATTGATGCATGTAGAGCAATTTAAATACCATGACATAAACGACCAGCTAGTAAGCATCAAAACATGTGAAGCAGCAAATGTAAACCGAATGATTTTCGTCAAACGTAACTTGTACGGTGCATGTAAGAAACCTCCTATCTCTGCTTAGTATCGCGCAACACAGACCAACGTACAGCGAGCTCCACGTGGCCCCGTCAAAGTGAGGCTGGCTGGTCGAGTCTAATCTCTGCTATGTTAATTGTGACGTCTGCCGTTGGAAATCCACTGTATGTCTGGCGAAAATCATTCGATTATGCAATATCACGTGACCTCGTGTTTTAGCTAACAAGATAGTGTGGTATTTTTATAGGTGTAATATATAATTAAGGTGAAAAATATTAGTATTATTTTCCTTACTCTTCCAATGGAAGAGACATTGTTTATTGATCCTGGAATTTACAGATCACTTTTATTTTTGACTGAGCATTATCTTTAAGTAGCCTGCTCACCCCCAAGAACTAAGCTTTAAGACTTTTTCCTTGGGATATGTGCACACAGAAATAATATGGACAAAGAAAATACAATATATCTATTAATATTCTTTTGAATGTACACTTTGGTCTAGTTGTTTTCAAAGGTTTAGAACCACGGTATATTGTTTCATTAAAGAGGTGGTCTCGATAGAGAAGTCTTAATTGGAGCTTCTACTGTAAACATTACCATTAATTCTTGTAATAGTAGCGACTTAAGCGCACAGCACAAAATTATTGAATCCATCGATAAATTGTTTTGAGTATCTCAACAAATATATTACATTTTCGGATTGCGTTATTTGATCTAAAATAAATTCATGAATAAGTAACTAACCATGGATCCATCTCCAAAAGCATTCCCAGGTATTCCAGCTAGCCAAACAGCTAGAAAAATATATTTCAGCATGACTTTCGCTTACAATACCAACAGGAACAACTACTAGAGATACACGAATTACTAAAAGCAAAGTGAGGGATATTGGTCACATTCCTTTTTATTATTGTTTATATTGGAAATTTTTGCCACCAAAAATAACCAGGGATTTTCAAGGAAAGGGTCAATTCACTGCCCATTCATCGTCATTCAAATATCGATAAAAAAAATGCGCGGTGATAATTATGAGCTATATGTCACTTTGCGACCCTGTCTATAAATATTTTTACCCATATCCGGTTTTGCATAACATTCCGCACAAAGCACGCGACTATGAAAAAAAGTTGGGTCTGCGTTTTGAAATTTTCTATTGGTCACTTTGCTTAAAACTGGTCATTTGATATCGGTGCTACTAGAAACTTGTAGGCGGAGGGATTATCGTAATCTATGTAGCCTTTGTAACCTGTATAATGTATGACTCTTGGTAGAATAGTATATGTATTTGTTATTAGACCTATGTGAATTCAATAAAAGCTTAAGTTCTTATAAACGCCAGTGAGAAAAGTGATTAAACATGTCTCCCAATGAAATCAAAAGGAAACTGGTACCTTGGTGGACAATAAATGATAAATCATATGGCTGTGGTAAAAATACGCCCGGTGTTTGAAGTTAAGAGGAGAGAACGTCAGACCATTTCTTTATTTTATTTATAATATAAATCTAAACACGCCTTCAATGAATAATAAAAAAATAGATACACGAGGGCAATCATTTTTGTATCAGAGATCAAATTTGAATATTTTCAAGTAGTTAAAATGATTAATTTGGATAGACAAGTAAAGAAAATGAAAACAGTTACATGAATCAGGCTTGACAAAGTTTCCCACTTAGACAACAGCTCACTCAAAGAAAAATGAGTAATACGGGTTTTGTTGACCAAAATGACCATGTAAAAACATGCATTAAAATCCCACAGTGCCCACGTAACTTAGAACTGTGTCTGAACGTTAAGCATGATAGACGACGAAATATTATTCAGTTGAACATACAGAATTATAAATTGCATGAGTAGTTAAAAGTACATCTTTCTAACACGTATAAATTTTGCATATCTTCGTGGCTTTGTATTTCTGTATTTAAACGTTGATTTTTGTCACGATAGTTACTCATTGTATGATTATTACAACTTGAGCATGCATGAAGTTTTTATTGTGTGATAAACTGTTGATGATATATATTACTTTGTACTTTTACCCAAATGCCAGAGTAAGGTATGGTCGATGAAGCATGATTAAAGTAAGACAATATTTTAACTCTGTATATAAAAAATCGTCTAGTTGTGAAGAAAAGAAATGTCCATTTAGCAAAATGAAATATCCGCTTTCGCTTTGGCTAGGAAATTCCAACAGAAAGTACCCAGCACACAGCATATGAGTCATAATGCAAACGACATTTTTTGTTACATATTTGTGGTGGTGAAAAACAACTAAAATTGGAAGTCAAATCGATTAGATATCTTTAAAAAAGAGTTTAAGAGAATTTGCATTATTAGATGCATGCATACAGTTAATTAAATTAGGGTAATATTTCATTTCCAACTGTGTTTTGATCTTAATAAGTAGCTTTGTTTCTTCTAAAAAAAGATAATATGGTTATGACTTCAGCCCAAAGAAACTACCAGTGAAAAATAAAAGTCGCGGGCGACCACAGATACCCATACATTATCTATTCTACAAGTAGCATAATTAGTTTAACATTTTAAAGGATAATAAAGTGAAAATAAAATCCAATTATGTTGTCTTGGCTTTTTCACGTGCTTCCAAAGCCTGGATGTACGTTAGAAAGTCATTGTACTCAGTAGCTAGTACGTCATCATAATTCCAGACACGAATATATCTGTTCAGAAAAAGATAGTCCAAAGTCAGAAGATGCTGAACAGCATCATCACAGTTTAAGGTAGCAATCCATCTATTGTCATACCCCTTTGTTCCAAGTTTTACATTTCTGTTCTCAAATTGAAGCAAGGTGACTTTTGCGTCAGGAATGTACCTGATTTCAGTCTGAAAGAACAAGCACAGAAACATAAACTGATAACTTTATTGATAAGTTTTCACCAGTAATCACCCCATATCTATCTAGCAACCATATTTCTACCGCGACAGACATAGCTGGAAAAAGGTTACAACCCTTTGCTTCTATTCAACTCCACCAAGTGGACCTGGTGGGACTCAAAACCAAGGTTGTGAGCCCATAATTATGATAAATGTACCATAATTCCAAGCAATCGGCCCATTGCTGTTCAAATATTAAATGGCCGTAGCCTTCAGCGCAATACTTGCTCACATATAGTTATTAACCGGGACACAAAAGCGCACAGAATGTTCTTTTTCACTGATCAATCAAAGATTGTAATCAATTAAATATCCATACCGTCAGAATGTGTAGCACCAGCGAGTGAGTGAAGTCTCCAGGTGGCAGGTTGAAGCAAACTTGCATGGGGCGGGGTTCCGGGCGTGAAGTGAATTTCACCACTGGTCTCTTTAGAATATCTTTGTTGTAGCCAATACCCTGTAACAAACATAATTGCAAATGGGCATAGACATATAAAGAATAAATAGCATAAAAATACCAGTGGACTGCTCAATAGACTAGTCGTGGGATTAGGGTTTGCTACTTTTAGTAGCAATTACTAATTGCCCGAGAGATACAAGTAAAAACTTTAATACAGTGAAACCTCCAATTAAAACCACCACCCCATTGAGACCACCTCTATAATAAGACTATTATTCACGGTCCCAAAATTTCAAAAAGCTACCAAAATGAACCTCCGTATAGAGACCATATCTCTATTGAGACCACCCACCTAGCACTGTTCCCAAAGGCGGTCCTAATAGAGAGATTCTAAGCTGTATATATTCCAAGAGAGCAATACCTTGGTCTCTACGTTGCGTCTGCCCTCCCGTATCGCAGAGCTGGGGGCTGTAGGCGCGTGTCGCACGTGCACAGGCGCACTCACATCGTACGAGCGACGCCGCCCGTCTCTGGGGTGCAGCCAACAGTGGATGGCGCGCAGGGTCTCGTCCTTGAGGGGGTCGTAGTCTTGGTCGTCTGCTTGTGGGTCGTCATCATCAAATACGTGCGTGAGGTTTGTGGACAGGCTGGCTCTGATAGTACGAATGATAATTAGATTGATTTATATGCAGATATGTTGTCTAGATTTACAATTGAAGGACACTTTAGTAATGGCATGGTCATGAATTAGAACTTGAATCATTATGATTTTGTGATGTGTACATTAGGGGTTACAGTGAAACCTGTCCGTGTGGACAGCTTTAATTCAAGACCACGTGTTATGTGGACACTTTTCACACATCCTGAAAGTGTCTACATATAAGACAGGTTCCACCGTACTCACCAGCATGGCCGATAATATCAAAGAAAGAAAATGGCACTTGGCCCGAGTTAGAATCCATAAATTATTCTACATACCAAAGCTTGCGATAAGCAAGTCAAACTGTGCATGCCAAAACAAATTATTTACCCCGTCAGAGAAAACTCTGGTTTTGCCTCCTTGTCTATTCGTTCCTCTCGATGCGGCTTAAACACAGGAACAATTGATTTCATTTTCTTCCATCGGGAGACCTTCTTTTTTCTTCCGTTTCTTCTTCTTTCACATCCATCGATGATGATCGTGATTTCCGACTCTTTACCTGGAAGCGGCTCGTTACTGTTATTTCTCTTCTCATTTCGTCTGTTAACTTCACTATTACTTTCAGGAGGTTTCAACAATGGCAACCGTGGGGAGTCTGTTATTGAACTTTTACTTTTACTCGATGTATAATAACCGTCTCTCCCCTCCAAAGCAGGGAGCAAAGTGTGGTTAGAAAACGAACGCGTTGCACACTTATCCAGGAAAAAGGCAGACGGTAAATTCACATCAAGTTCAAGAATTTCCCTTTTCAAATCTGTTGAAGTGACTTTGCACTCCACGAAGGAGTTATTTCGAGATATAGTGCGATTATTCCCCAATAGACATAGTTCATTTTGTGTGTCGTCCAAAGAACTCCTACTTTTCATCAGAATCTTCTTTCGTCTGATCGGTTTAGGCGATTTTCGATGAGAACTTTCGAGAGGGTCTAGGAGACGAGCTGTTCTAGAGACGTCTATAGGGGTGGGTACACCTACTGCTTTTCGACTGTCCTCCATTTTTCTTGAAATGTGATTATTATAGTCCAATTTTCCGATCACATCTTTGAGATTCAAGTGCTTTTGTGATGTTTTAAACTTTACTTACAGTGAAACACGGGAAATTAATGCATTTTACTATGTTCTTGTTTTTCAAAGCTTCGATTATTTCAGCGCCAAAGATGTTTTAATTTTAAACTGTTTTCACAGTGAAACACGCCAGATTAATTCCTTATATATATTTTTTTCAACGCTTCAGTAATTTCAGTGACAAAAATTATTGAGACATAAACTGAAATACTCTGATTTGTGAGAATATTAGTATCTTTATTTTCGCGTTCTTAGTTATTATCACGTGTATGTCCACAATACTCCTTGTCGATTACACAATAATTCACATGTAGCGTTATACATTATTATTCTAATCCAATGTGTTGTCTGATATGCCCTGCTTTTGCGTGTGTTTTTTTAATGTTGTAATTTACATACACACATAAACAGATTCTCTATCAGTGTTGCTTCTCTATTCCCGTTGAAAAGAATGCAAGCTAGAACCAAACAGTCCCGAATGCTGACGAAATTGAATCAGTCGTTGTATTTAATTAAGCAATTGTTCACTATATACTAACAGATTTTCTCGTCCAAGACGTGTTTTGAGAATGTGGACTCATCTCCTCTCAATCTATTTCCCATCTTCTACCACACAGTAAAAAATCATTAATGTATTGATGACTGTCAGACTGGGTCGTAAGCAGGCAATATGATGACCGTTGTTATTGCCAATGAGCTTGGCATATAAAGCAATACAAAAATCTAGATGTTGGCAGACAGTCTACATTGGAATTGTTTTATTAAATAGATTTCCCATTTAGAGTATGGATCATGAACTGCATGTACTCAAGACTAATAAAACAACAATGTACAATTCATCTATTAACACACATACAAATAGAACACGGTCAAAATAGATTATAATGGACGAAGCAGAAAAAAAAGTTCAGAAATTGTGGAAGTTTTTTGCAGACAGGCAGGCAGGCAGGCAGGCAGGCAGGCAGGCAGGCAGGCAGGCAGGCAGGCAGGCAGGCAGGCAGGCAGGCAGGCAGTATTATGATAAAAAGTATATAGCTACAGTCCAGTGTCAAGACGCTGTTTTGAAATCTGTAGTACGTTCCACGAGTATGTTGTTATTGGACAAAACATACTACAAAATGCAATGGACACGCTATAACACTAAATGACAACATTATTGGGATCTTGACTACCACATATCAATCTTCCCTATCATAATTAATGAACTAGTGACTTCAATGTGATAGCAGAAAAAGCTACAGCCTTGAATAGCCGTTGACTAAAATATAAGATTGTAAAACATATGCAGCCAACCATATACAATGAACAACGAACGATTGAAATGGCGGCAATGATAACAATGACGTTGACGATCCTACAAAAAAAGACAATAAACATTCGCAAAAATAAATAAAACTGAAGATAAAAAATCCTGTGGATGCTAAATTAATCCAAATAGAGGCATGCTGATATAATCTTGTCCCATTGCATCTATTCTAACACGTAATGCAAGGGTAATACGGTTCCAAATATTAAATGCGAATCAGTGTTGTATTGTTGCCATTGTTATTTGCAGTATTGTCTTGCCAGAGACTTTTTGTTCTGAGACTTTCTGAGACTGAGTCATATATTTCCTTCTGGTATTTCTCATCTGTGTCACCTGTCAAGATGTAACACTTGTGACTGTCCGACTGATGTTTAAAAGCACTTGTATTAGTAGACCAATTACCTGATACCATGGCAAACAATGTCAATGTTAAAATTGTTTGATATGCCGTAATCATATTGTTTGAATTGACACTTCAAGGAATTATAATCTATAGGTATCGTGTAAAGTCATATCTAAGATGGTTTAAGCATGAATGAAAAACAAACTGAAACGTATAATAATAATAACGGAGATCTGGGAAGGGATGACATCTCAACCGAGGATGAAATCAAGGAAAATGCCACTTGGAGGGCTTGGAAAAGGGGACAAGTTATTCCCGCAGTTCTTCTTTGTTTCGTGGGAACAACACTAGTAAGAACATTAGCATTGTACATCATAATTTTCTCATAGCCAATAATCTGCATTTTAATTAAAGGAAAATTACTATTATATATAATAATCTTTGTAATATTGAGTTGTATTTTTATCCATTAAAACGATTCATATACTGCACTCGGTGGAACACCCAATAAAGACCAATCTATCGAGACCATTTCTACAAAATGACTATATTTCATGGTCTTCCATAAAGAGCCTCAGTCTTGGCCTTCATAAAGAGACCACCATCCTATTGAGACAGTTTGAGGTTCACTCATCTCAATTGTGATGTAGGATTTACTGTTTCAGGCAATTACCGTTTTCGATTGCTAGAAGTACTTAAAGAATACTAACAAGCTACTTTATGTATACTGTAATAGTTGAAACGTTTTCTATCTGTTTTAAGATGATGATGTGGAAAGCAACCGGTCCAAGTCTCCTGGATTTCCAGCTGATCACGGGATCCACGATCCAGAGAGTGTCCTGGTTCCTAAGTTGCAATGCCATTGGTGGGATCATCGGGCCCATTGTGCTGGGTATGAGCTTGTACTAACCATTTAACGGTGAAGACGTTAATGGTGATACTTCAGGAGCCTATATCAAAATAAAGATAAGCTTACATTCACTGCGATATGTCTGATTGACCATCAATGCATTCTCATATCCATTAATTTCTCAAAGCTATTTTGCAGGAAATTTCATAGAGTTACCCTCCCGGTGGATCCAAATATCTTCATTCTGTGTGTGTGCTGGCATCGTCTACTCTATCATACCATGGGTCCCCAATTACTGGGGAGAGCTAGCAATGTTTATTGCTTGGGGAATTGCTTCATCTTATACATACACAGGTATATTGTATCAAATATTAGAGTAGAAGCTTTCACTTAGCACCACATAATGGTCTTAATAAAAAGGTGGTTTCTTTGGGTTTATACGACACCGTCATGAAAATCGTCCGGGCGGAATGTGCGGGATAGGCAAATTAACATGCAACCAGGAGTCTAAATGACGGCGTCATGCTAAACGTAGAGTTCAGGCGCCGGTCGGTCTGTGCTAAGGACAATGCCTCCCAAAGTGACCATAACAGCCGGATTGTCAGCACCATGCCTCGGGTTGAGTTCTGAATTTGTTGAATATGGTGTCACATAAGTGTACATTATGATACCCACTTTCTTAACACAATCATTTCTGTCAAGCCTAGTCAGTGGGTATATATACAGCTTAAAACCATACAGATGTCGTAGATCCTCATCTATCCCCGTTCTGGAGCACGGGAGCTCCATGAGGCGTGCACAAACTGCCGTCCCGAACATCCGTGACGGGACGGAGACATTAATCATTATAAAATGCAAGTCCGGCCGTACCCGATGTCCGTAGTCTAATAGTCCGGCCGTAGTGTCGAACGACGGTAATTTAAGAAAACCAGCACAAATTGGACTTTCAATCACTACGGCCGGAGCCTATCTGGAGCGAAAGTAGGCCGACCGTAGAGCAAAAATGCCGGACTTGCGGGTATGATCCGAAACCAATCCGGACGTTTTTGCTTGGACGGAGCCAAACGGAGCCAAAACGGAGTATTTATGTCCGCCCGGAGCCTCATCTGGAGGGGATTAACGCTGATCGATATTTCGAGTTCGGGACGGAATACAAAAATCCACTTCGCAGGAGAAGTGAAATTTTGATCCTCCGTTTCCATGCACGGAGCCTGAAAATTGCCGCCCGGATTGGTCCACGGATTCGGACTTTGCCATTTTCGGGTGATTACATAATTTCTTGCAGAATACAAATAGAATATTTCATTAATATATTGATGTGTATTATGTAAATTACTTATATTACGACGTCGGTCTAATGGGGTAGTACTTTTTGTCTCATAAAAATCACAGGTTACAAGACTAATCTCCACAAAGAAACCTCCTCTATATCAAGAACATTAGGAGTATGTATCCTATGTGGTGCTAAATGCTAAATGCTAAAATCATTTAACAGCCAAGCCCATAAAATACAGCATAACAATGTGTGTGTACATGTATAATGCTAGAAAAGTTTATCATATATGTACATTTAATTTCAGGTGCGCACTTGACTATCTACAGTCTTTGGGAGAGTAGTAAGGACAGCATATTTTGGCAGAACATCTACCAGTGGTGTGTCTTCGCTGGGGGTGCTCTCGGTCCTCTTGTCATAGAGCCCTTCCTGACACCAATACCTCCAACTGTTCTCCAGAATGGCTCACTAATTCAAAATATATCTTCTAGTCATGATCATATGTCACACATCAATGATGTTATTGACATGTCAACAAAACTCAAAGAGTCTCAAAATAGTAATAATTCCATATCTGATGGGATTAATAGCAACGGAGATGACACTATGCTGGTATACGGTTTCCTTATTTTAGGTATGCTGTTAGTAACCCTTGGAATTACTATGTTCATTGCACATTTTGCTCTGGGCGGAGTATATGTGACCAGTGGTCGAAAATCAAAGTCAAATGGTGCTGCTAGTAATATACAATCTGAATCTTACTTGAAATACGTTATAGTATTTCTTCTTGCCATGTACTACATTTGCCAGTCAGTATTCTTACGGTCCTACAGCAATTTCATTACAGCTTTTACTGTCAACTATCTAGGTTGGACCAAAAGTCAAGGTGCAAATCTAACCTCTGCGTATTTTGCAGTAGGAGTTATCTACAAACTGCCAATAATATATCTAGTTCGAATAATAAGAACTGAAATTCTAGTGTTCCTTGGTATTGTCATGTGTAATGTAGGTGCCATTGTGTTGGCGTTTTGTGTAGACATGAGCGATATAGTGATTTGGATCTGCAGTATCTTGATTTCTTGTGGTACCAACACTACATATTCAGTACTACTAGCTTGGACTGATAGATATATAGGTATCAAAGGTATAATTGGTGTTCTCTACACAATTGCTGGTTCAGTTGGAGAAGTAGCATTTTCAGCCATTGTTGGCCAACTGTTTCAGAAATCCATGTATATGGGCTTTTTGTACCTTCAGGCTGGGTGTACTGTATTTTGTCTTCTTGTTATGTGTTTACTGCAGGTCGTTGGCATGAAGTTGAAACGTTCCTACAGTATAGTAACTGCAGCTGAAATTGAACCTCTTATCAAAAATAAAAACTGATGAAAAAAAATGAGTTGATTCAATGTCCTTTTTTAAAGAACACGTGCATACATACTGTTTACCCCCAACTTGTTAACAAAATAATTCACAAGCCATTTCTTGTTTACAAGCGTGTAAACATATTTTTGTGCCCACTTATGATATACATGTATATTGTTTAACAATTCTAACAAAATTTAGCCAGCCAATATGTGGATGTTTATTATGTACACCTTTTGTTATCTGTAGAAAGAGGAACTTGATGTTACTTAAGTACTTTTGTGAAGGTCAATGGGTCGGGAAGGATTGGAATTCGTGGTTTAGGACCCTCATTTAATAAGCAATGGTAAATCGGCTGACTCGTCTGATTCAAGTAACTTACATTTTAACAATGTTATTCCAGTGTAATTTAAACACTTTTATATTGCAAAATACACATATCGTACAATATGACAAAGAAAACAAGAAAAATGCATTTTATGGTTGTAATTTATTTTGTTGAACATCACAGTTCACTGGCATACATTTTTTAAAATGATCATTTTAAAATCATATCAAGCTTGGGTATAATTTCAAACTATTTTGCCAAATATTTTATTAGAACAAAAACCACTATCATTTTTATCTGAATAGTATCCAACTGTATTACCTTATTGTCTTCTCACCTTCATCTCTTTACACCAACACTTATGTATTTTACACTTTCTCCATTACAATGTTTTAGATCTTTAGCATTTTGCTTTGAAATGCCTTGCTTGTACTGTATCTGTTTGGGGAAAATTTCACTTTTGCCATCACTGTAAATCATTGGGCGAGGTAGTTATGTTGCTTCATGAAATTATATGATCATTAGTGAGAAACTGCAAATGTATTCAAAATTTTGCAGAGAAAAACACCTTCAGCCATAACACCACAATCTGTTCAAAATTACATTTGTAAAATGCAACAGCAACTTTGCGTCTACACATCATCCCAGATATACCAGTCAACACATTTCATGCATTTACACATATCTCACCGGCGTGTATCACCTAATCATAGAAATCCCCACCGCACCAGTTTGAGCGATTCACTGCAAGCGTCCAACAATGGGCATATGCCTGCACACGGTGACAGCCCCAACGTCCCCATCACACTGCCGGATCAGCCTGCACACTTGATGGTTGTCCCAGCCCGCCACCTTGCGCCCGCAAATCTCCATGACCAGGTCCCCACAGCTCAGCCCGCCCCCCCCCCCGTGGCTCGCACTGCCGGGCTCCACGTGCGCCAGCACAGCGCGACTGGCATCTTTCAGGCCGAGGCCGAAACCTTGGCCTTTGTGCAGACGACAAAGTTGTTTGGTGAACTGCAAAAACGAAGAATTCTTCTGCTCCGCCGCTGTGCACATTGTGATTGGCATTGGTTTTAAGTAGTTAGGCGAAATGAATGGGGAACGAGCGGAATTGACCGGGACGTCAGCATTAGTGTGTCTCAGAGTGAACTGTTGGTGGTTGTAAATTGGGTGTCGGCTGTGCAAGGTTTCTTGAATGTTAACGGCGCCGGGGTACTTCGTTAGTGCGTTCTCTCCAAGGGCGGGACCCGTTATCGCCACGAAACTTTCGATCTCGAGTACGTTTGGTTCGAATGCGCGCTGATTCTCTGAACTTGAGCTGACGAGGAAACTCATCCGTATTCCAAGATCACTATCGCGCAGGTAGAACCACCTCTCTCCTCGTCAGTAAAGCCACCATATCAAAAACCATTAAACCCAAGAGCTCGCTGTCTCGATGCGATGAGCTGAAATCCCGCAAGGTAATGACGATGTTTGTCGTGATCCTCGGGTAATTTGACTTTTACGGAGAGTTCCTTTTAAACTGAGGATTGTTCGTGTCTTCGATGACGTCAGAAATCCACGGCTTGGTTTTTTCAGGATTAACGTACACTATACAGTAGGGGTCGGTGACGGGCTTTCCAACGGTAGGGGTCAGGTGTCTGGCTTCCATGATAGTAAGAGTGATTAGCCCATCACCTTCGTGGATGATAGAGAGAAGGATTTGACCCTTGTACGGTTGCTTCACAATGTCTCCATTGGACAGTGATACTTGGATGACGGGTCCATCATAGGGTTTCTAGAAAAAAAAGGACGTGGTTATTCACACATTAATGCATGGCGGTGTTGTTTTTCTATTGTCTGCTGTGGTTCGCCACCCAGTAAAACTAGTGGCACATCACTTGGTTCTGTAGATAAATCAATGTCACAGTACTGGGGTGTGGTTAGCTGTATTCGACACTAACCCCCAGAAGGTGTGAGACGTAGATTATTGTGGCCTACATTTGATGTACAGGTTGATATTTTATATTTTTGACCTACATTTGATTGCTGGTTGAGATTCTGATGATTTTTACCTACATTGGAATACAGGTTGATATCTTTGACCTACAGGTTGAGATTTTGATGCATGCACAGAGGCAGTCTGAACACAAACTGAAGGCTCAGACACTACCTTCAAACCACTGACGTGTAAGCCGGACACTGGCTTACAAGAGCTACTGCTTTTCAGGTTGTTTATATACTGGTCCACTTACAATATCTAAAAAGTGTTTGTTTATGCAAATGTATGTCATAATGTACCCAAGCACCACACCATATTCAACATGAACTGGTAATAAAATGAGGCAGTACTTGAACCACGTGAATTATAGTTTGTTGCATGTGTCTGTACATTGAAATTTATGATGGTGATCATGGAAGCTAGTCAATAACAATTAAACATGAATGAAAACTTTAATCTTTAACAAATACAATGTGCCAATAACAAGTAACAATGACACGTGTATTAGTTCAAAGTCCATTGTCCGTCCATAAGTAGCCTATACAGTGAATTTACTGGTTAAATGTAGGAATTGACCACTCGATTGTCGTGTCAATCGTGAAATTGAGTATGAATGAAGTGAGGGTAAATCAGACGTCAGCATGCTCAATTTCACGATTGACACGACAATCGAGTGGTCAATCACCATTCTATCATGACTAAAATCTATTTTATTTTAAAATAAATCATATTATAACATTCTCATTGCAAGTTTTCTGTTTTGTTTTGAGCGCGGGAGACCACTACTACGGCGTTGGTCTCAAACTTCTGCTCTCCGCTACACGGAACACGTTTTGCGACGTCAGCGGCTGTATTGATAATGTGAAAGGAGTTTAGACTAGCGCCGATCCCGCGTTTTCTGGAGCATGTTTTCGATCGAAAATTGAGCACGCTTGATTGACCAATCAGCATGGGTTATTGGGGGAGATTTTTGCACGGAATGATAGAATGTGACATTGCCGCCATGAATTTTATAACATAAGTTGCTGATCTGTTGAGTATATTACTTTTCACTATCATTTTCAATTGTTTCTTTTAAAAGAGATGTTGCTGCTCCATTCGATGTATTTGTTCACACCTTTATGGTATATTAGCAACAGTAATTGCAATGGTGTAAGTGGCCCAAAGGATTTGTATTAATTAATATGTAAGTCAAGCATTAAGTCAGATAATGCATGCAGTTTCGTATGCAGCCAGTATGGTATGCCCCGGGAGTTGAGAAAGATATATATGAATGTGCCGATGACCTGGTGTAAATTGTAAAGTCGTGAGATCAAAACTTGGATCAAGACTATAAACCAGACATTTACATTTTTTTAACATTATATTAAAATCTAAGAACCTGCAGACACTGTCTGACCCAGATGTCCCTCACCTTGGCTGCGCCTCGGTTTTTGGACATCTGGGTCAGACGTGTCTGCAGGTTCTTAGATTTTAATATCAACCTCAACTTCATGCATTATCTAGTACAGAAACAAGAGGAGCGAGGTAGTTATGTAGATCATAATACTTTTGTTCTTTCACATTTTATACTTTGTTGTTAAACTATGAAAATCTCCAAAGAAAGTTATAATTCAATCTTATAATTACAGTTTTGAAAGCATCAACCTCGTATCCCAACAATTAAAATGATAAAAGCATGGCATTACTTAGAACTATATTTTGTAATGATTGATTATTTTGCATTGGTGGGTGTGTTTTTTCTATGACCATTCCATTTTAATTTGCCCCCTAAAATCATGTTTATACACAAATTATCGTGGTAATGTACTAAGAGGAAAAGTGCAAATTGAGTGGCCTCTTTTCTAGCACATATCAGAGTCAAAGACAACTTCAATTGCAATGACGTTGAACAATTTATACATTGGAATCTCCAATTAAGACCACCCGTCTATTGAGACCACCTCTTACCCTGGGGGCCAAAGGGGTCCAGCTTATGTCGTCTGCTGTAAAAGGTTGGTGGGTGGTTTTGACTTCCATGGGTGTCTGGCAACAGCGCTAGGGACAGCATCCTTGCACACTTGCTGCTCAATTTTTCTGTGAGGCCAAAATGTAGGTTGCTATCTATAATAAGACCACTTTTTACTGTACCAAACCTTCATAAAGCTACCACAACGAACCTCTGTATAGAGAACACCTCTCCAGTGAGACCACCTAGGTTCCAAAGTTGGTTCTAATAGAGAGGTTCTATTGCATTTCGTACTTTTGAAGTTCACATTCAAGTAAATATGTTTCAATGGAGTTGACGTATAATTTGTAAATGCAAATAAAAAAAATCTAGAACTTTCTCTAAATTAAAACAATTCGTATAGTAGTCAACCCTGCCTCAGCATGATCCTATATATGAACACGCCATTGTAGACCAGATAATTCTTAGAAATCTAAATGGTGTATACTTGTACGTCATGAGAAAGCTTGCTTGAGCATAACTTGCGTCGCGAGTCCGTAGCTCTTGGAGTTTTGGACGTGCCACATCTTATCACTGAATGAGCCAATCTTTTAGAGGAGACTTAAGCACATTTCGGAGGCTTCCACACTTCTCATTCGGGCCTTGCTGTGCATGTCCAGTTTTAACAACAACGCCATGGGTGTCCAATGCACAAGCATTGCTGTATCCGGAATCTGAATGTTAAGGCAAACTATGCAGGTTTTTGGCTCCGACGGGACCGCTCTGGTGTTTTCGGAAATGTCTGTAAGATTTGAATCTTGGATTTTTGCTGCATGAACTTAAACTATATTTACTATTATTGATGGGTAAGCTCAGTGAAATTGCCCCTTTTATTTTACTTTTTGATAGGCATATCGTACATAATTCCTGTGTGGACAATTTAAGAATATCTTGTGGAGTTTTCTTATAATGTTTGTTTCCTTAATAATATTTCAAATATGATTTTTGTGAACCAAAGAGCAGAAGATTATTTACACATACTAAAAGCTAGTGTAGCGAAAACACATAAAGTATAATACCTAAAATGATACCAAACATGAGAGAAAAGGTACTCATACGAATAGGGGTGAGAAATCAGACATTATAACACTCTATCTGTGACACGTGACTGTATCCTGCATTCTGATTGGCTTAGAGCCAAAATCAGCCGGGGATAATTGAAGACATATGTCATGGTTTGGTTGAATATTGGCCTCGCAAGCTCGGGCGATATTCACCACATTCGGGCATGCATTCATACATGGCGACCGACGATAAACACTCAAAGATGTCAATATTTCACAACAAATGAACACTTGGAACTACTCGGAATGTTTCGGAGCTCAACAGTAATTATCCCCGGCTCATTTTGACTCTAAGCCAATCAGAATGCAGATAGAGGATAGAGTCACGTGTCACAGATAGAGTGTTATAATACTGATTAAACATAGGTGAATTTTGCCCTCTAAAAGTGGGTCACACTTTCGGCATCTATTCAAATAAGTAAATCAATATATAATCATATTGGCCATCTAATGCTAAATAATTGTGTGTACGTTGGATTTTCTGCAAAATTTACTTGCAAATAAAGCGTAGATGATTACTTCGTTCAGTTACGTATTGCTACCATAAAAATTTGAATGCAGTGCTCTTTCTCGTCTTTGGCTTTTAGTAAGGTAAACAAAATTCTGGCAAGATGCCCATGCATTAATTTAATTCCAAAAGAAACTGATCACCATGTCATCGGACATTTTAAGAATGAACACGTCAAACTGTACAAACAGGGTTAGGACTAATTCAAAATATTCTTCCAGTCATGTGGGGGATGGTCAAATTTATCAATATAATGTAATTGATATTCCTAAATTCATTCATGTAAATCAAAACTCTAATAAATACAGATAAGTCTGGGATCTTCATCCATGTTACTGTATGATCCAATGCTGTGTAATTATGTTTAAAATTTTGGTGTGTAAAATGTTGCCCTTCAACAATCACTATGTCAATTTGACAGCATCTCTCTTAATTATGAAAAATACTCTTCCAGCAATCAAATCAACAATGATGTACATGTTTTTACAATCTGAATTTACAAAATTGTTTTTTACTTTTCTTGCAATTTAGATATGTCCACTTCAACAGATGGTCAAACAAAATTTCAATACAGTCTTATGGTTTTATCTAGAATGTGACCTAAACCAAAGCTATACTATGTAATATTGCTGCTATTCCGTGATTTTTAAATGCAAATGAAATATCAGGAACCCATAAATTCAGCTTAGAACAACAATCTAACGGGTAACAGTTATCCAACAATGCCATGTGTTTTCAGTTTGATTTGTGTTCCACTTTTGTGATGACCTCTTCGATAAAGTAATTTGGATCTACAGTATAATGGTGGATTCTTGTGGTACCAAACTATTTAACTACTACTATATGTGGACTTCGTTTTTTAGGTATCAAAGGTATAATTGGTTTTCTCTACAAAAATTTCAGTTGGAGAATAGCATTTTTAGCCATTGCATTGGCCAACTGTTTGGAAATCCAATATCCATAATTTTTGTAACCTTTTGTGCTGAGAATACTGTATTTTGTCAACTTGTTATGTGAAACACATCAGGTCGTTGGCGGATAGGGCAGTGGTTTTATAATAGTAACTGCGTTTAAAATTGAAGAAATTTATCAAAAATAAAAAACTGATGAAAAAAAATGAGTTGATTCAATGTCATTTTTAAAGAACACGTGTTTTACATACTGTTTACCCCCAACTTGTTAACAAAATAATTGTAAAGCATTTCTTGTTTTGAGCCGTTAACAACAAATCTTTGGTCATGTTTTGACAAAGGTATTGTTTAACAATTCTAACAAAATTTAGCCAGCCAATATGTGGATGTTTATTATGGGTACATTTTGTTATCTGTAGAAAGATCAACTTGATGTTTTTTCAACACTTTAAACTTCAGGTCAATGGGTCGGGCAGGATGGAAATTGGTGGTTTAGGACCCTCATTTAATAAGCAATTTAAAATCGGCTGACTCGTCTGATTCTGTCTTTAAGATGTTTAACAATGTTATTCCAGTGTAATTTAAACACTAGACTATTAAAATACACATATATTACACAATATGACAAAGAAAACAACAAAAAAATGCATTTTATGGTTGTAATTTATTTTGTTGAACATCACAGTTCACTCCATACAGTTTTTTAAAATGATCATTTTAAAATCATATCATTTCTTGGGTATAATTTCAAACTATTTTGCCAAATATTTTATTAGAACAAAAACCACTATCATTTTATCTGAATATTTTCGTTTAAATTACCTTATTGTCTTCTCACCTTCATCTCTTTACACCAACTGTTATTTGCTGTGTTTTTTACACTTTCTCCATTACAATGTTTTAGATCTTTAGCATTTTGACTTTGAGATGCCTTTCTTGTACTGTATCTTTTGGGGCAAATTTCACATGTTTCTTTTTTCACTTCTAAATTATTGGGCTAGGTAGTTCAGTTGCTTCATCAAATTATATGATTAGTTAGTGGAAAATGCAAATGTATTCAAAATTTTGCAGAAAAAACACCTTCAGCCATAACACCACAATCTGTTCAAAATTACATTTGTAAAATGCAAAAAGCAACATTACGTCTACACATCGTACCAGATCCCCCAGTCAACACATTTCATGCATTTACACATCTCACAAAATGTGTATCACCTAATCGCCACGTCCCCAGTGCACCAATTTGAGCGATTCACTACAAGCGTCCTTGGTTTTGAAACCATATATTTCCCCATCGCACTGCCGGAAAGCCTGCAAACTTGATGGTTGTCCCATTCCGCCACCTTGCGCCTTGCAAATCTCCATATACGTCCCCACAGGCTCAGACCGCCCCCCCGCCCGTGGCTCACTGCCGGGCTCCACGTGCCAGCACAGCGCGACTGGCATCTTTCAGGCCGAGGCCGAAACATTGGCTTTTGTGCAGACGACAAAGTTGTTTGGTGAACTGCAAAAACTTTGAATTCTTCTGCTCCGCCGCTGTGCACATTGTGATAGGCATTGGTTTTAAGTAGTTAGGGAAATAAGTGCCTGCATGTATACATACTTACGTCAGCATTATTTCTCAATAGTGAACTGTTTGGTGGTTTTAAATTCATGTCATGTGCAATGTTTCTTGAATTTGAAGAAATACGGGTTTCTTACCGTTACTTCTGAATTGCCTGTTCTCACAAAATTGAAATTTTTACCTGTAAAAATACAGTGAAACTGCTTTTGAGGGTTTTTATTCTAGTTGGAAGTCAGCGCGCTGATGCTCTGAACTTGATAGTGACTTGGATGAAATGAAACTACATATAAACAATAAAAGATCCACTATCCATGGACAGCAACCCTCTCTCATTGGTCTGCAAAACCTCTAAAATAATCAAAGGACTGAGACTCCTGAAAAGCCGAGCTTTAGAATGTTATGCGGCTGGGGAGTGCATAGTAAAATTTTCTTCAAATGCAGTCAGTAGAAATATAAAACAGTTAGCAACACATTGTCTACCCTAGATAGATGACTAAATACAAATTCATCCCTTGATGATAGTCAGCACTGCATAACACTTTATAATCCATCCTATTTGTCTTTTTTTCCAGCTTATGGTGAGTCATAAAGGCAAATACTAGTCTAACACAATCATTTCATTTTCTCTAAAATTACTTCTTATCTGTGTACATAACTGTGTCAGGACATAATAAAGCAAAGTTCTTGTTGGTCTAAACTTGTAGTGGGACAATTGGCCCCTTGGTAAAGGCAAATCAATGGGTCAATTCTGTACTTGATGGGCCAATATTTTTTTGCCGTAAATTTTGACCATGAACAGTTTCAATAAATAATATTTAAAAAATAACTCCAGTGTTCACTTTTATGCTGAGTAACCATGACTTATAGTGAAATAAAGTACAATGGTTTAAGTAATGTTTTTCATATTTTATTTATTCACACATCATAAGGCGGCAGTAATATTTTATCAGCATTTCAAATCATTGATCTTAAATCAAGAACATTTGTTTCATTTTAAATAATATTTAACATGCATAGGCAGAAAAAATAACATCAACGTGCATCACTTACTACAAATCTGTCTGCACATTGCACAGTGGGTAAAAGCGATTATTTTTGATAACTGTAAGCGCATTAATGGCGGTTTTACCCGCTGTTGCTAACGCTTTAAATAATTCTGAGCAATATTGTTACCACGGTAGTTGTAGTGGCGTATTAATTTTGATGGCTACAATGTAATTGGCGTTTTCCCAGCTCATTAACATCGGCGATTGTCGGCTGTTCAGTTTCATTGATAAATTCAAATTGGGCACTAATTTCATCATTCTAATTTCGTATGAATGTGCTTATTGTAGAGGTAGTGGCGGTGGACAGGGAACAGAATGAAACGCCTAGGACGACTATAAAGCTCGAGTCTTCTGCTGGCTTCGGCTTTAAAAACCAAATTCTCACTGCTAAATTTATAGTGTGCTAATCGCTTAAAGAGGCCCAAACAAAGAGGCTGCTCTTACCGAAACAGGTATGCACATGATCTTTCACAACTCCATTGTCAATCAATTTTACTGGTTGCATAATTATTATCACTTTAGCAGCAGCCCTTCAATTTACGTCAATGTAAAATAACACTATTTTTTGGGCTGGGCAACAAAGCTAAATAATAAATGGGCGTGCCAGAGGCAAAAGTGCAGGTAAATGTGGGTGTGGCTGCCGCAAACCTTCATATTTCATTATGTCATCATATTCAGATTTTTTCACACAGCAATGTCGGCTAATTGCAAGCGTGAGCTGCTGAGCATGATAAGCGACAGTTAGACAAGTAAGTGTAGCATTGGGCATCGTATACTATCTATGCGTATACTTGCTATACAAACACTAGTCTTATCCATATAGACATATTTCTGACATAGAACAAATATTTTTTGTACATGTGAATAAGAATAGTGGTGATGATTGGGGGGGGGAGGGGTGTAATGTAGTATGTACACCCACCCCTGGTCATGATCTGACTCATGGGTATTGAGAGAAAAATTGATGGCTGCCGTGCCATATATTTTACTTCAGTGATATACACTGCTATGATTATTGATAACATTGATGTATGATCTTTCACAATCATTTTTATGGGGAAATATAAAGACATATTGAATAATGTTTTAAGCTAAATTAAGTTATTTAGAAATTAAGTCACTTAGACTTTTAAATGGTGTAGAAAGAATTTTAAAAAAACTTATCAAAATCTTAAAATTCATTTTTAAAAAGGCAGATAATGTAAAAAAAAGCAAGATTTTCTGGTTGGGTGGTATTTTTTATTCCAGCAATATGTAGTTTAAAGATATATAATACATATCTATTATAGATATGTTAAACGAGCTAGAATAAACCAATAGAGTAGTAAAAGTAAGGGTTCCAACCAAAAAGTATTAAATAAATAAACATGTGACAAATGAATACAATAAAAACTATAGTCCCAAAATGTTAACTTTGTTGCAACTGTTCAAAACTGAAAAGTGGTTAAACTCTTCTTCTCACAACAAACTTCCTCTTACGAGTACAACGCAGTCTGTGTCACATGGAATAACAGTTGTGTTCCTGTCGATCACGAGTCTCCTTTTTCTTGACATATCCGTGGAGCATAAAGAACTAGAAGTATTGACTTCCCTACTCTCTTGTTCAGATTTCGGGAAATACTCCTTAAAAACGCCATTTGGGTTCGCAAAATCCAGCTCGGTAAATGGACGTGACTTGAAGACGAGTCTTGGTTCTTCTGTTATCTCTGACAAATCAGAATCTTCAACTGCTTGTACAGCAGTCACGTTGCTATCTGTTTCCATAGATTCTCTTTCTGATTTCTGGAAGAAATCCTTGTACACGCCATCACGACTCGCAAAATCTAACTCAGTAAATGGGCGGAATCTGAAGAAATTCTTGAAATAGCCATCGTGGCTTGCAAAGTCAATTCGTTTATTTCAAGGTCACATATGATACAGTGGTCCAGTTCTACTCGAGTGTGAAAGAATTGGTGCTAATCATCGTTGAATTATTTAGAAAAGTATTGCTAAAAATAAACAAATTTTGGCACATATCAAAATTAGCACACAGTTTACCACGTCCAATGTAATCTAATTCTAGACTGGATCTAACCATAGCCTCGTTCCAGATTGGAGCTCTGTATTTCATGAATCTATCAACTCTGTTCATAGAATTTAAAACTAAATTTCTAATGATAGCTTGACAACTAGACATTAACCACTTCATACCAGCCTGGTTCATAAACATTCCAAATGCATTATTATAAACAACATATAATTTCTTGTGATTTTTTATAGCCTACTACTGAGCCTACATCCAGTAAAAATGTGTTCTAAATAAGTTAATAATAGACAGTATTAAAAGAGCCTGAAAAAAAACTCTTGCTAGTGGTATTGCCTTTTGCTGCTAGAACTCTAAGTATACTGGTCATCCATACCATCATCAGTAATGATATGTTTACCCCCTGGGACCAATATTGATACTAACCTCAAATGAGATGCTCCAATGTAGGAGGTGTTCTCTGTATAAACTTCGTACATATCAAACTGCACTTATCTTTGTATTATAGAGGTGGTCAATTTATTATAGTTCACATATGTGCAATAATTCTCGCATGCATGTCTAAGCGTATTACAAAGCACAACTGCATTCATCAAATGATTTACATTTCGTGAGCTTAATACCCATATTTAATCATTGAACAACATTTTCTCACATTAGACCAGATTTATAGACATATAATAAAAAATGGGAAGTATTCCGATTTACATTGGATTTGTGGTGACTCTAAATGGTTCAGACAAGAACATCTAGATTTATAAAAAATCCCAATGCTCATACCAATAATGCATTTCGAAAAACATACATAGGAACTCCCTATTCCTTAGTTTCTGAAACAATATAGAGTGATTAACTCTGTCAAACGCTTTAGATGCATCGAGAAAGCACATAAATATAGTGCCATTCAGTTTCCTAGGAATCAAGCAATTTCTTTCAAAGAACAAATACACATATCACATCCAACCAGGGTTTAAAAACCAAATTGGTTACAGTTAGTATGATGAAATACATCACCAAGTCTATCGAGCAAAAGAAGTTCAACAATTTTGACATAATGGTATAAAGCTATTGGTCTATAATTGTTTTTAAATTAATTTTACCATTTTTTGTCTTTAATGATAGGAACTAGTACAACTGATAGCATGTTGCTTGGTAATACACCATGTACAAATAAACCTTGAATACAGCATGACAATAATGGTAATAATCTGTTGCTGCAGTATTTAAGATGTTCAGCATAAATACCATCAAGCCACATGATTTGTTATTGACAAGCTTATTGACAGCACACGAAATGTCCTCAATTGTTACTTGTATAACATCATCAGCAGCAGCAGCACCTCCACATTTAAAAACATAACTACTTTTCAAACAGTTGAATATTGATTCAAAGTGATTTTTCCATAAATCTACAATTTTTTCTTTTCCATTCACACCATCAATAGTATCAGGGATTGTCATCCTTACATTATTGATTTTCTTCACATCGTTCCAGAAATTCTTAGCATTGTCTGCCATGTTTTTTAAAGCCAGCGAGTCTGCTCTTATTTGGTTAATATGTCGTTTTATGAATCTTATGCTATACTTAAACTTTGCTCTCGGGTTGACATAAGTTTGAACAGTGGACCGTATTTCGGTTTTACCACCTTGGCACCACAATTTAAAACATTCACGTGCACAATTGTGCATGTCCTTAACATAGTCAGACCAACCTGGTCTACATTTAAAATTACTTCTTTTTATTATATATAGTAGGAAAAAGTCTCATTATTGACCTAAGTAATGAGTCCCACAATATCATCATACATTTTCATGGCTACATATGCATAGCTTTTTATTCTTACAGTTATTATCCTTACAACACACAGATTCAGTAAGTAACGCTTTACTAAGATTGTGATTAGTTCTCATTGTATATATATAGATATATATATCCTTTATAATTATATATATATATTTATATGTTTTATAGACAGAATTTTTCATACTTAGGAAAGATCCAATTGAAACATCAATTTTTAACAGGTATATGATCACCAATGCTCTCATTATACATAATCTCCATATTTCAAAATTGTTATGATATCATCTGTAGAGAATACAATGATATATGACATAGTATTCCAGCATTCACTAATAAAGTGTAAGAGTCATTAATTAATAATAATTCAAGATAGATGTAGTCTATATCGACAAAAACTGTTTAATATATTTCCAAATTTATGGTTAGGAGGTTACAACAGTCTGCATCACCACAAATTTGAATACAGGAAGTCGCCAAATCTTCTATGAGAGTTGACAAAATACTAGATTTTTTCAACATATTCATCGTGGCTTGCAAAGTCGAGTTCTGTAAAGGTCGTGGTTTGACTGCAGTTACAGTTCTACTCGAGTGTGAAGAATTGAGATTGCTAATCATCGTAAATTATTTAGAAAAGTATTGCAAAAAATAAAACAAGGCCTGCTTGATATATGTGATTAGCATTGGTTACCACGCACGTCGCACGTAAGCGTGCGTTGTTTGGCTACGTTGTACGCAGAACGTATTGAGACTCCCATGTTGTTAGTCTCGATCAACCACTTCAGAGCCTGGTTGAACGAAGGACCACTGTGGGCTGGGTGCAGCCTACAGGGCCTGGGTGTGATTTTGTTAGCCTACTACTGAGCTTAGATCATCCAGTACCGATGTAGTTCTAAGTAGTGTTGATATAATAGACACATTAAAAGAGCCTGAAGATAAAACTCTTATAGAAACTTTGGTAGATGTTTTGCTGCTAGAACTCAACATGCACTACTACACGCGCATACAGTAGAACCCCCCTATTAGGACCACCCCTGAGACTAACCCAAATGGAACTAATGTCAAATGTTCTCTGTATAGAGGTGCGTTGGTATTGGAACTGCAAAGATGGTCGTATTATAGAGGTGGTCAATTTATAGAAGTGGTCCTAGTGGATTGGTTCTACTATACATGTCTACGCGTACACGTTTACTGCATTCTATAATGTTTTTGTGTATGACTTAATAATATTTAATCCTTGAACAACAGTTCTTACATTGTCTTGTGCTGCCACCCTACTACAAATCAAAAGGAGTGAGACTTGAGATTGTTATGCAGTAATATCGGCGGGGTGCATATATATATAGTGACCATGGTGGCAATGACTTGATAATCGAGGTTGTTGTGCTAATCTTTATAATCGTAATAAAAACTGAGATACCGCTGTTAAGCAAACTTTAAGATGATATTTGTATAATGTATGTCCTGTTATAAGTCTCTCTTGAATGAAATAATGTGAAATTACTACAACATGCGATATAAATCGAAGTTGTTGCATGCATGCCGGATAGACAAAAAAGAACAAACACACCGGCCGGTTTCTCATTAGTATGCACATGCATATATATATGGCGTATTAATTTTGATCGGCTGCAATGTAATTGGCGTTTCCCCAGCTCATTAACATTGGCGATTGTCGGCTGGTTCAAGTTTCATTGATAAATTCAAATTGGGCACTAATTTCAGTATACGTATGAATAGGCCTTATAGTATACATAGTGGCGGCTCGCTGTCCGGGAACAGAATGAAATGCTCTCGCGCGACGCACAATGAGGAAAGCTCAGAGTCTTCTGATTAACGAGTGACGGGCTCGGCTTTGGCTTCCATGATTGTAAGAGTGATTAGCCCATCACCTTCGTGGATGATAGAGAGAATAATTTGACCCTTGTACGATTGCTTCACAATGTCTCCATTGGACAGTGGTACTTGGATGACGGGTCCATCATAGGGTTTCCAGAAAAAAGGACGTGGTCATTCACACAAGAAAAAATAGTAGTGAGGTAGCTATGCACATCATAATACTTTGTTCTTTCACATTTTATACTTTGTTGTTAAACTATGAAAATCTCCAAAGAAAGTTATAATTCAATCTTATAATTACAGTTTTGAAAGCATCAACCTCGTATCCCAACAATTAAAATGATAAAAGCATGGCATTACTTAGAACTATATTTTGTAATGATTGATTATTTTGCATTCTTCAGTTCCCAATTGCGCGGGACGTGTTGCGCAGTAGAATTAATCCAAACCAAACAGTCCATTGACTACTTCCGGTCGCTCGCGTCATTGTAAACTAACACGACTTTAAATATTCTAAGGTAATTTTCAGCTATCACTTATCCTATGTCATTCATGTAAAGTACTTTCCTAATAGAATTTTGAGTGAGGATTATGAATCTGTTATCGGATTTTAGTTAGCATTGAAATTGACGAAGATATGGGCAGAATACCAGTCTTCGTGAAAAAAATGCAGACGACCTGTGTAGTTTGTGCATGATACAAAAGTTTTAACTTCACTATTAAGAAGAATGCATGCCTCAAATAGCGTTCCTAGTAGTATTTTTAATGAGGATTACGAATATGTAATCGGATTTTAGTTAGCATAAAAATTGACGAAGTTATGAGCAAAAGCCGGTACTTGGTCAAATTTGCAGACAGCCAGTGAAGAAAAAAGTTGACAACTTCACTATATTGAAGAATGCACGCTTCAAATAGATGTACTTACTTAATTTTCTTAACGTCTATCAGTGTAACAGCCATCAATGTTGTGTAGAATACACACTTTTGAATTATATAGCATTAAATGCGATTTTAAATGGGCTTATAACATATACCGGAAGTACCCATGGACTTTTTGTGTCTCAAATGTTTATAAATATAACAGTGCGCAACTTTTTCTTAATGGAGTTGACGTATTTTTAAATGCTTATTAAAATATCTAGAACTTTCTCATGGACTTTTTGTGTCTCAAATGTTTAAAAATATAACAAATGCTATGTTTCTGCGCCATTGGGACCAGAAAGAATTTACATACAAATGGTACTAGTATATTTTTCATGTAGCTTTGCTTGAGCAGACTTTCGTCGAGTCTGTCTGCTCTTGCAGTTTTGAACGTGCCACATTTTCTCACCAGTGAGCCAATCTTTTTAATAGTTTCTCACAAATTTCGGGAAGCTTCCACACTTCTCATAAAGGCCTTGCTGTGCATGTCCAGTTTTAACAACAACACCATGGTTGTCCAATTTTGTTAGCAATGCTGTATCCGGAATCTGAATGCTTTTTGGCTCCGACGGGACCGCTCTGGTGTTTTACCAAATGTCTGGAAGATTTGAATCTTGGATTTTTTGTTGCATGAACTTAAACTTTATTTACTAAAATTGATGGTAAGTCCTCAGTGAAATTGCCCCTTTTATTTTACTTTTGATAGGCATATCGTACATAATTCCTGTGTGGACACCCACCCACTCTGTTGTGCCATTTCTTATAATGTTTGTTTCCGGGGTTTGCTTCAAATATGATTTTTGATCTGGCAAAAGTTCTGTACACTTATTTGCACTGGAATAGCTAGTGTGCTTAAAACACATAAAGTATAATACTAAAATAAACACTAAAAATCCGCTCATACGAATATTGGTACAAATCGCTTGGTCTAATTCTATTTGCGAATGTTCTTTGCATTCTGATTGGAATATGAGCCAAAATAGTTTAATTTTGACATTTTCATTTTTTTTTTTTTTTTTTATGAATGCATGCCCAGATGTTTTCAAAATATTGCCCTCGCAAGCTCGGGCAATATTCAAAATAGAAATACTTAATATAAAACTCAATTTGCAAAATACACTCAAAAGAATGCATATTGGTTATCAAATTAACACTTGGAACTATGAAGGTCAATTTTAATCAACAAGCTGGTTTTGTGAATATGAGTCCTATGGAATGCAGATTGGATAGTGACTAATGGGGCAGATAGTGTGTTATTGCTATCTCAATACATAAGGCCCAATTTTCCATTAAAAAGTGGGTCATTCTTTCAGTCCCTATTCAAATTGGTAAATCAATATATAATCATATTGGCCATCAAAACCAAACAGGAAATTGACTACGTTGGATTTTCTGCGCGTCATTTGTAAACAAATAAAACGTTAGATGAATTGAGAAAAGAAAAAAATCCACTATGCAAACTTTTTTGAAAAATGGGCTTTAAACATGGCCTATCAATATACGTGAAATAGTTGCTGTCTAAAATGTATCATATAAGAAAAACTATTGAAGATAAAGGTTCATTTTAAATTTACTTTGTTGTTAAACTATGAAAATCTCCAAAGTTATAATTCAATCTTATAATTACAGTTTTGAAAGCATCAACCTCGTATCCCAACAATTAAAATGATAAAAGCATGGCATTACTTAGAACTATATTTTGTAATGATTGATTATTTAGCATTGGTTCAGTTCCCAATTGCGCGGGACGTGTTGCGCAGTAAAATTAATCAAACCAAACAGTCCATTGACTACTTCCGGTCGCTCGCGTCATTGTAAACTAACACGACTTTAAATATTCTAAAGGTAATTTTCAGCTATCACTTATCCTATGTCATTCATGTAAAGTACTTTCTAATAGAATTTTGAGTGAGGATTATGAATCTCTTATCGAATTTTAGTTAGCATTAAATTGACGAAGATATGGGCAGAATACCAGTCTTCGTGAAAAAAAATGCAGACGACCTGTGTAGTTTGTGCGTGATACAAAAGTTTTAACTTCACTATTAAGAAGAAAGAATGCATGCCTCAAATAGCGTTCTTAGTAGTATTTTTTTAATAAGGATTACGAATATGTAATCGGATTTTTAGTTAGCATAAAAATTGACGAAGTTATGAGCAAAAAAGCCGGTACTTGGTCAAATTTGCAGACAGCCAGTGAAGAAAAAAGTTGACAACTTCACTATATTGAAGAATGCACGCTTCAAATGCATGTACTTACTTAATTTTCCAACGTCTATCAGTGTAACAGCCATCAATGTTGTGTAGAATACACACTTTGATTTATATAGCATTAAATGCGATTTTAAATGGGCTTATAACATATACCGGAAGTACCCATGGACTTTTGTGTCTCAAATGTTTAGAAAATATAACGAGTGCGCAACTTTTCTGCGCAATTGGGAACTGAAGAATTGGTGGGTGTTTTTTCTATGACCATTCCATTTTAATTTGCCCCCTAAAATCATGTTTATACACAAATTATTGTGGTAATGTACTAGTAAGAGGAAAAGTGCAAATTGAGTGGCCTCTTTTCTAGCACGTATGAGAGTCAAAGACAACTTGAATTGCAATGACGTTGAACAATTTATACATTGGAATCTCCAATTAAGACCACCCGTCTATTGAGACCACCTCTATAATGAGACCACCTTTCACTGTACCAAACCTTCATAAAGCTACCACAATGAACCTCTGTATAGGGAACACCTCTCCAGTGAGACCAGCTAGGTCCCAAAGTTGGTTCTAATAGAGAGGTTCTACTGCATTACGTACTTTTGAAGTTCACATTCAAGTAAATATGTTTCAATGGAGTTGACGTATAATTTGTAAATGCAAATATTAAAATATCTAGAACTTTCTCTAAATTAAAACAATTTGTAATGTAGTCAACCCTGCCTCATCATAATGCTATGTATGAACACGCCATTGTAGACCAGATAATTCTTAGAAATCTAAATGGTACTAGTATATACTGTACGTCATGACAAAGCTTGCTTGAGCAGAACTTTCGTCGCGAGTCCGTAGCTCTTGGAGTTTTGAACGTGCCACATCTTATCACTAAATGAGCCAATCTTTTTTAGAGGAGACTTAAGCACATTTCGGAGGCTTCCACACTTCTCATTCGGGCCTTGCTGTGCATGTCCAGTTTTAACAACAACACCATGGTTGTCCAATGCACAAGCACTGCTGTATCCGGAATCTGAATGTTTTTGGCTCCGACGGGACCGCTCTGGTGTTTTCGGAAATGTCTGGAAGATTTGAATCTTGGATTTTTTGTTGCATGAACTTAAACTATATTTACTATTATTGATGGGTAAGCTCAGTGAAATTGCCCCTTTTATTTTACTTTTTGATAGGCATATCGTACATAATTCCTGTGTGGACAATTGAAGAATATCTTGTGGAGTTTTCTTATAATGTTTGTTTCCTTAATAATATTTCAAATATGATTTTTGTGAACCAAAGAGCAGAAGATTATTTACACATACTAAAAGCTAGTGTAGCGAAAACACATAAAGTATAATACCTAAAATGATACCAAACATGAGAGAAAAGGTACTCATACGAATAGGGGTGAGAAATCAGACATTATAACACTCTATCTGTGACACGTGACTGTATCCTGCATTCTGATTGGCTTAGAGCCAAAATCAGCCGGGGATAATTGAAGACATATGTCATGGTTTGGAGGTCACCATGTATGAATGCATGCATTCAAACATGGCGACCGACGATAAACACTCAAAGATGTCAATATTTCACAACAAATGAACACTTGGAACTACTCGGAATGTTTCGGAGCTCAACAGTAATTATCCCCGGCTCATTTTTACTCTAAGCCAATAAAGTATGCAATCAGAACGTTGCAGATAAACGTAGATGATTGAGATAGTCGGGACCACGTGAATCTCATTTCGGACATTTTTTGGAAACAAGTGGTTTGGCTTCACGTTTGGCCTTTCTAGAGAATGTAAGTTAATACTGATTAAACATAAACGTCAACGGGGAGATAAGAGACCCTCTTAAAGAAAAGTGGGTCACACTTTCGGCATCTATTCAAATAAGTAAATCAATATATAATCATATTGGCCATCTAATGCTAAAGAATTGTGTGTACGTTGGATTTTCTGCAAAATTTACTTGCAAATAAAACGTAGATGATTGAGACAAGAAAAAAATTGCTTTCAAAATTTTCTCAATAAAACTTCCATGTTCTAAGTAAGACTGACGTGAAATAGTACGTCTGACGTTACTTCGAAACGTATGGCGTTTGTTGTACTACGCACATATACGTAAGACGTTTAATATCGCATGGCGTCCTAACTTTAAAAAAAAGATTCAAGTTCATTTGTTGTGAAACATTGACATCTTTGAGTGTTTATCGTGTTATAATGAATATATTATGCTTTGTCGGTCACCATGTATGAATGCATGCCCTCATGTGGGTGAATATTGCCCGATCTTGCGAGGGCAATATTCAACCACATGAGGGCCTGCATTCATACATGGTGACCTCCAAACCATGACATATTTCTTAAATATCTCACCCCGACAGACCCCTCTCGTATAATAACCTATTAGTTTCAATAACCAAACTGATAACTGTTAACAATCGGAGTTACATACATTGAAATATTACATTGTTGGCAGCAATTAAGGTTTTATACAACAGACAGGTAGGAAGACATGGCAGACAGGCATGCAAACAGGAATACATGCATGCAGGCATGCCAGCAGATAGGCATGCAGGCAGTCAGTGAGGAAGCCACACAAGCACACGGTCCGCCAGTCAGCTAGCTAAATAAAAATATTGTAGTGAAGTAAGAGTATAACTACATACTTTTCATATATATTATCCAGCGCTAAGTGCTTATCATACTGTCTTCATGGATCTGTTTTAAGCTGATATAATCTTGTCCAATGCACTTGCTATTACAGCCAATGCTAGGGTCATACTGTCCCAAATATTGAAGCCGAATCAGCCGTTGTACTGTATTTGCCTAATGGTCTTGCCACAGACTTGATTATTGTTCTAAGACAGTGTCATATATCTTCTGGTATTTCTCAGCTGTCGTGCCGCACACTGACTTGTCAAGAGGTAACATTTGTGACTGTCAGACTGATGCTTAAAGCCCTTGTATTAGCAGACTATCTCCCTAATATCATGGCAAACAATGTCAATAATAAAACTGTTCGGTATGTCATAATCAAATTGTTTGAATAGACATTTCAGACATTAAAATTTGTAGTAATTGTGTATAGTCATGGTTTAAGCATGAATGAAAAACAAACTGAAACGTGTAACGGAGATCTTGGAAGGGATGACATCTCAGCCGATGATAAAATCAAGGAAAATGCCACGTGGAGGGCTTGGAAAAGGGGACACGTTATTCCCGCAGTTCTTCTTTGTTTCGCGGGAACAACAACAGTAAGAATATTAGCATTGTACATCATAATTTTCTCATAGCCAATAATCTGCACCGGAATTTAAGGTGTTAAAATTGAATGACTTTTATTGCTAAAATTGGGGAAAATTGTTCTTGTAAGAATATAAAGGAAAATTACACTAAAATCTTGTTACATGGTTAGTCCACACAAACAATTCATACACTGTACGCGGTGGAATTTCCAAGTAAGACCATTTCTATAGAATGCGACTTTGCATCAATTAAACCCATTTTGGCATGATTTTGAAGTAGTTGAATATGTATGGTCATGTATGAAATTAACACTTCTCAGGGCGTCCTATGACAAGTGGAGGTTCATTTTTGCTCTTCTGGGGATATTGCAACAGTTCATGACAAATCTATTTTAAAGTCATTCCCACACGCTAGATAGTCAACGTGTTTATTTGTGGTGCCCATAGGCGTGAGCTACCATGAACGCGTGCTAGTGGGGCCTGAAAACTTTTATCTCTGCCTGTTGAATGGCTAGGGAGAGGATCCTGTGGGAGAAAGGGCACACTTTGGCAATGATCATTTTTGCCAGACTTCTGCTTTCCATGGTAAGGGAGAGTTGCAGCACTGGGCCTGACACTGTTGATAAGTATTCCAAATTGATTTTGATATTTTCCTCTTTAAAACGCTATATATGTCGAACCAGAGTAACACAAATACAAACACGGGGTGAATTTATGAAGCATGACCCTATTGACACAGACTGTTATTTCAGATTACATTTAGGACTCGACCACAAGGGGTATGGGTTAATTTTATAGCTGTATGGAAAGGAAAAAAAAATGAAATTAGCTTGCATAGATATAGTCTTGATATATGGATACTGAATTGTAATAGTGAGAGTGAAAATGATAATTTCTGGACAGACTGTAGCTGTATTGGCGGCCATGTTAAGTGATTACTCAAAACTGTGTAAATTTCAGATATTGTAATTGCTTACAAATTGTTGGAGAAATGGCAATTAGATAGGACCAATTTTACACATTTTATGTTGTGTTTATATATTTTGAGTGACAAATAAAGAACACATATTTTAAGAATTTTAAATACTTTGTTACAGCTATAAAACAAATATGTATATATAAGCACATGTTTAAGGCCCAAACCCCTCATGTTATGTTTGGTTCGTGTGCAGAAAAAGACAAATCCTATAAGACAATGTCACACCAAAACAAACAAACTTTCAGAATGGGTAGTGGGCTACTGTGTTAGAACAGTGGTGGTCTCACGACAAGGTGTGGGAGTGTCAAGACAGTGTGATGCTGTAGACCTGAGCTATGCAAGCAAAATGTGTTGTTGAATAGCGGGTTAGGGTAGTAGGCGTATGGGCGGTGTTTATTACTTCAGAATACGGCATGAGACTTGAGCCCGTTATTGATTTTTCGTCCCCATGGGTATAAGCTAGTCTTGCATACCATTGCCTAACAACAATTGTGACAGTGTAGCTATCCACAGTATTTTAATCATAGGCTCCAGTGCTACCAGAATTTGAGCGTTTTGAGGTATGAATGTAAAGTCATTCATAATACTATGATCTACAACATATAGGCCGTTTCTGGGCGTTGACACCCCCGAAAAAGTCACAGGAACATTTACAAACCATGAATATTGTTTACCCACCCTTATACTTAGACCTTTCTACAACAAATCATGCGTAGATCTATTTGCGATGCCCCGTTCTTTCTGTTTAGGCATCGTAAATAGATCACCACAAACTCACTTTGTGCATTCTAATGTTTAAACAATCCTAGCACAGCTATTATTGAACCCACAATAGTGTTTAATTCTACTCTCACTATTCTGAAATGCCGGCTCCTACCACTGTATTGACATAGCTGAAGAGGTATCTTCCATTTTACTATATCAAGTGGCCCTGACGGGGCTCGAACACACGACCCCAAGGTTGTGATACCAGAATGATACCATCATCCCAAGCAGCGAGCTGTTAAAAGGTTACACGGACGAACCGTTGTCTCTGTAACCCCAAGCATACATACTTGGTCAGTTATCATCTCAACCCAGAGGTCGTGTTCGAATCCTACCTGACAATAGTGTTTGATGTGTCAAAATAAAGCTACTTACTTATATTGCCACATGATAAACAAAAATAATTGCATGAGGATGTGATAGAGACTATCGCTTTGTAAGTTATCCATGATTGAGTTTTGCAAGTGCAGTGACCACGTTTAGCAACATACGTGTGACGTAATTAGCTGACCGTGCTGTACATCATTCGTTCAAAACCTTACGCAAAACTGGGTCACACTCTCTGACTGAATTTTTTGCTGAATTTTGGATTGAGTTCACAGCCTACAGACCTATCGTGTGTATAGTCTTAATCAATCCAATCGGGGCTTGGGTAATATTGACAATAAAATAAAAAAATGAAGAAAGCGGCCCTCACATGAACAAATTGATGCACATTTTAATTTTTCAATATTACTATTCAATAAAGGTTTGTTGAGTAAAAGTGTTGATGGATTATCGTTTGAAAAATTCTGCTTTACACAATGACATTGTCAAACCAAATAATAATAATCCGTGCTAAAACCTCCTAAGATTAGTAAAATTCATAAGTCTTACAAATCAAGACCACTGATGCAGCTGTCTTTGAAAGAGACCACCTCCCTAGTGATCTCAATGGGGAGGTAGGTACTACTGTTTCAGGCCTTAACTGTTTTAGATGGCGAGAAGTACTCAAAGAACACAATGAACATAATTCATATATTCTGTAATGGTTTCAATGGTTTCTATATGTTTTAAGATGATGATGTCGAAAGTGCTGGGTCCAAGTCTCCTGGATCTCCAGCTGATCACGGGATCCACGATCCAGAGAGTGTCCTGGTTCCTAAGTGCCACTGCCATTGGTGGGATCATCGGGCCAATTGTGCTGGGTATGAACTTGTGCTAACCATTTAATGGTTGATGTACTAAATGCTGCTACTATTCCAGCCTATAATATAAATTAAAATTATGCTGTAATTCACAGCAACATGTCTACGACACTGTATTCTCTGCAATCTCACATGTACTAATTTCTCAATGCTACTTGCAGGAAATTTCATTGAGTTACCCTCCCGGTGGATCCAAGTATCTTCATTCTGTGTGTGTGGAGGCATTGTGTACTCTATTATACCGTGGGTTCCCAATTACTGGGGAGAGCTAGTGTTGTTTATTGTCTATGGAATTTGTGGATCTTATACATACACAGGTAAAGTGTATCTAGTATTAGAGTAGAACCTTTCATTTAATGTCACCCAGGAGACTGGGCTCAAGTTGTATCAATAAAGAGGGCGTCTCTTTATGGGGAGAAGTCTTTAAGAAGCTTGGGACTGAAAGAAAATATATGATGTTACCATAGAAGTTGCCTCAATAGAAAGGTAGTGTCTAATAGGGTCTTTACATTATATATTTTAATTTGTTTCTTTACTTCAAGTTTGCATCAATTCATTACAGATTCGTTTCAATGTTGATAAGTAATCTGTGATTTTTATGAGACAAAAAATACCAATATCATAGGACCAATATCATAATATAAATAATTAACATGATACACAACAATATATCAATTAAACATCCTTTTCCTATCCTGTAAGTAACTCAATTGACAAGATTCTTTCCCTATGGCTTTTATAACACAATGGCGAGGCTGTGGGTCAAACCATCAACAGCTATCACTGTAGTACCTAACCAATGTGGGCTGTGAAACATCCATATAGAATTGGAGAAAAGAATAACAATACTTAACAGCCCAGCTGATTAAAATACAATATAACAATATATATAACGCTATCATACGTGTACATTTCAGGTTCGCACTTGACTATCTACAGTCTTTGGGAGAGTAGTAAGGACAGCATATTCTGGCAGAACATCTACCAATGGTGTGTCTTCGCTGGGGGTGCTCTCGGTCCTCTTATCATAGAGCCCTTCCTGACACCAATACCTCCAACTGTACTCCAGAATGGCTCACTAATTCAAAATATATCTTCTAGTGATGATCACATGTCGCACATCAATGATGTTATTGACATGTCGACAAAACTCCAAGAGTCTCAAAGTAGTAATAATTCCATATCTGATGGGATATCTAATAGTAACGGAGATGAAACTATGCTGGTATATGGTTTCCTTATTTTAGGTATGTTGTTACTAACCCTTGGAATTGCTATGTTCATTGCACATTTTGCTTTGGGCGGAATATATGTGACCAGTGGTCGAAAATCAAAGTCGAACAGTGCAGCTAGTAATATGGAACCTGAATCTTACTTGAAATACGTTATAGTATTTCTGCTTGCAATGTACTATATTTGCCAGTCAGTATTCTTACGGTCCTACAGCACTTTTATTGTGGCTTTTACTGTTAACTATCTAGGTTGGACCAAAAGTCAAGGTGCAAATCTTACCTCTGCATATTTTGCAGTAGGAGTTATCTACAAACTGCCAATAATATATCTAGTTCGAATAATAAGAACTGAAATTCTAGTGTTCCTTGGCATTGTCATGTGTAATGTAGGTGCCATTGTGTTGGCTTTTTGTGTAGACATGAGCGATATAGTGATTTGGGTCTGCAGTATCTTGATTTCTTGTGGTACCAACACTACATATTCAGTACTACTAGCTTGGACTGATAGATATATAGGTATCAAGGGTATAATTGGTGTACTCTACACAATTGCTGGTTCAGTTGGAGAAGTAGCATTTTCAGCCATTGTTGGCCAACTGTTTCAGAAATCCATGTATATGGGCTTTTTGTACCTTCAGGCTGGGTGTACTGTATTTTGTCTTGTTGTTATGTGTTTACTGCAGGTCGTTGGTATGAAGTTGAAACGTTCCTACAGTATAGTAACTGCAGCTGAAATTGAACCTCTTATCAAAAATAAAAACTGATGCAATGAAAATTGAGTTGATTCACTGTCATTGTTTTAAACAGGCTGTATACTGTCTACTTCTAACCTGTGAACAAGTCAATTTACATGATTTGTAAGCAATCACTCCCCGTTCACAAAAGTTTCTAGTATACACTTTTGATATGTACTGTTTAACAATACCTATAAAACTACTAAAACAGCGACCACCATCTTAGGGAGCCAATTCCTGAGTGTTTAATCACCACACTTCTTTTTACATGTAGATAGGTGAATTTGATAACCAATTTGTCGAAAGTTGCGAAGTATCCAAATTCCTGTATCGGGACAGTCAGTTTCCAACGAACACAATGCAAACTAACTATGCTTTTTGTGGATGACAGTTTCTAGTTTATGCGTTCATTTGCGCTATAGCCAGTAGACATTTTTGTTCATTCGTGCATATATATCAGCATATATATCAGCTACTAAAACACATAATATTAGCTTTACAACCACGTTTTGTACAAGGTCTTCATATCACACTTGTTAAATTGCTATATGTGAAGAATATTATACAAATATTGTGTGTACTTGCAAAGTGAGAGCACAGGAAGATGTTGAGGCCCGTGGTTGTCGGCGAGTTTTACTTTGTGCTTATAATATCAATCGCGATATACATCTTCTACCCCTTCACCTCTGACCTCCTTACCGTTACGTCATACCCGATTTACGAAACCACTTTGATATAGGCAATCAATTGTACTACTCGTCCCAGATATTTCATTGCGTATGTTTCCCCCCAATAAATGTGCCGTTTTTTCTCCAACGTATATTCAATTTTCTTCTTCTATTGGTGGAGACATTTATTTTCTATGGGTGGTAAAACCATGACAAGAATCGGCAACGCAACCGCAAAAAAAGTCTGAATCCAATATACAACTAACGAGATTTAGAACAATATCTCCGCTCCTTTACACCCTCTTTTAGTGGATCACTCAGAACGTAGACGCTGAAAAATAGGCCATTTCCTTCTCTTATGACGTAAGTTGTAAAAAATGAATTTTATTATGAAGCAGGGCATCTAAGGTGAACAAGCAAAGTTATGCAAAGCATTTGAGTGCATTCTGGTTAAATTCGATGGTATGCTCTCCTTCTTGATGAACCCATGGGAAATAAAAATCACACTTGAATCCATTGACCGTTTCTCGTGATATACAGTATAAAACACCTCTATTTGAGGAGCACAAAAAAAAAGCTACAATGAAAGCTTCAACCCCACCCCACCCCTGGACCCTAAGGGGTAGCATTCTAGCTGTACTCTTTGTGTCGCTAACATGTATCTAATTGCAACCATTAAATACATGTACTGTGAAAACCAATTTTCTGTGTACATATCAATTACTGTTAACTTAAGTTATATAGTCCACAGGAAGTTATTGAAGAGTTCATTTTTTTATAATTCCTGACCACCCACTTCGATTTCAAACTACCCTTCAATAAAGCCGAGAGGAATAACTTGTTTATATGTGTGTGTAAACGTCAGCAAGTAATTGAAATGTTTAGTCTTTCAGTCACACTCAAGCAAGCCAGGGAAATTACTCGTGTCGCAGACGACATCGGCAAGTGAGTAAAGTTCCCATCATGAAAGACAGAGGGCGCTGTTGTCGTAATCCGAGTTTGCCCGACGATTTTGTCGGTTGCCGTGTGAGCAAAAAAGTGCCGCAAGTTGTGCGATTCAGTGCAAATATTGCATTGTAATATAAAGTTCATATTAGCATTTTATGCAGATCGCATGGATACTGGTTTTTATTTATTTTTTTTGTTATGCGAGGATATATTCGCGTGTTTTGACGATGAGAATTATTGATAGTTTGCTCGTGTGAGTTTAAAACTGTGGCATGTTAAAGAGGATTTCAACAGGTGTGATATTTTGTTTGCGCAAGCGACGAATGAATTTAATTGGATTTATTATTGGAGCCGGTCAAACATTTGGATGAAAGCACCCGATATCCAAATGACAATTGTGAATATTAAAATAGTTTGACTTCAAATGACTACAGTAAGCCACTTAAAAATGTATGTAATTACATAGAATTAATAAACTTTCAAAAACAGTTATTCCATTTGTTTTTACTATGAATCACAGATATCGGCATTAGTGCCATATATATTCATGAACAGAATTGGTTCTGAATCTAGGAAAAAAACAAGGATGGCCAATAATTTGCAAGGATATCAAAGTCTCCCATCAGATTGCGTTGGGAGTGAAAATTGAACAGTGTTGCGGATCTGGACTAGATCCATGCAAGATCCATATTTCTTTCGCAATCACTTTAGATCATCTACGTGTCGTAATGCAAAATCAGACGGTTTTTGTACGCATGTTTTTTTTTCTTCTCACATTCAGATGCAGTATAAGTTGATAAAGGTTATTGAATGAAAACAATGTTGACCATTTTCTACAGTTGTCATTCTGTTGTTATCTTGTTGTTAACATGATGGAAAAACAAACCCCGAAAGTGTTTGTGATTTTTAGTCTGGGTTTGCAGACGAGTTAGAACATTCTAGAATAGAACTGACGAAATGCGGGATGTGAATGTTCGAATAGAATCATTCCTGCTTTCTATTAAATATGCCGAGGTCATCGTTTGGACGATAGAATTTTGGTTTACAAAGGATAGTGATAGTAATACCATGCTGCAAACCACATTGTAGGGTTTAAAACATAAATGTTGACACACTTATTATATTATATATTAGTTAGTTTTTACTTGTTATCAGGTAACGTAAATATGTAAAACTCTGAAAATGAAATTAGTTTTGTAAAAACCTGCACCATTATTATTAACTAAAGTATATATTAAAATATAGACAAACGAAACCTTAAACAGCAGTATAAATGGATTACAACTTTAGAGGAGTGTTTGAATATAACCACTGAATCTGGACCAGTAGCATCCTGGGATTTGTTCAATCAAATAGAGTATGTTGGATCTGTTAATGTAATAGAAGGTAGAAATTTTAGAATTATCACAGAAAATATAAAAACAAATCACAGCTTGGTTAGTGAAAGGAAGATAAATCATTGTTTAAATAATACAGAGTCCAATCGCAGAGTTTAGAAGTCAAAATCACTAAGAAGGCATTCAGAAATTATAATCTAATAAATGGATTAACAATTATGGTTGCATTGTCTGAAACCTCTGGGAAATAGTTGTATAGTATTGTTGAAAACCCCATGCGAATTTGAATAGTTATCTTAATTGTGCTTCATACGTGTATGGGAGGAGGAGCAGAGATTGGTGCTGGATATAGACAGAGTTGAAACCTTGTGGAATCTTTTCAAACCTGCCCGTCTTATATATTTGTAGTATGGATAGTCAAAACGTATCATTCGATATCCATATTCAATTCTTATGTACATATTAAACTTTTTTTTAAAAACCTCAAGAATATTATTGAAATACAATGATAGTGACTGTTCAGCAAACAGTAACTGCGCTCATCAAAATTTACGGAGCTCTACTTCAAAGACCTGAAGTGGTGACCACATATATAAATATATACAGTGTCTAGTGACCACTGCTAAGTGGACAAATAGCAGGATATCACTGATGTATAGACGATAGCAGAGTCCTCTCCTGGAGTTATCTTAATTGCCGTGGACTAGCACAACATCAGATATGTGTGCCTATCATAGCGTGACTATGGGACTGAGGGGCCTGCTTCTGACTCCTGTTGTGTGGATGGGTAAGTTTTCAAGTTTTCAGTGTTGTTTCCACTGATAATACAATGTAACTTTATCAGCTATTGATGAGCATTGTCATTGATATTAATAACGGTATCAGATACTGATGAGTACTATCATTGGTGCTAACTTTGTCAGATATTCAAGAGCATTGTCATTGATGCTAACTTTATCAGCTATTCAAGAGCATTGTCATTGATGTTAATAACTTTATCAGATACTGATGAGCATTGCCATTGGTAATAACTTATAAGAGGCTGATGAGCGTTGCTATAGACCCTCTTTTACTGTTATTTTAACCTTGTTTTGGCTACAAAAAAGTAATAGTACAATTTTCTAGCTAGCATGACAGCCTGGGATAAAGCCTAAAGTAAGCTAGAATTGACCAAAATACGGCGTCCGATTGAGCCGAATACAGTGAGATTGTGGTCAATCAGACGTCAATTACTATTCGTATAAAAGTAAAAAATAAGCTAAAAGTTGCCAATATGGTAGCTAGATATCTGATTTACCCGAACGCAATAAAGGTTAATCAAACACCCATTCTTTAAATTTGAGCCCATGCTATGCTTTATTCTTTTCTTGGCTGCAATAGTGACATTACACAGCCACTGAAGGGTTATTAAGGCAATGTTAATCGAAGTGGACGTACTGCTAATAGGTTTACGGTTTAGACACATGGCGATGCGCATACTTTGTTGGTTTTAGATTTCAGAATGAAGATTGAGTGACATGTTGAGGTTTCTATTTTATATGTGGTAAACAGTCCAGCTTTACTCTAACGGTCATTGAAGTCTTTGATTGGTATTGTTGATGGGAACTGTACATTACATACATGTTTACATTTCTATAAGAAGAAGAAAAAGGTGTTTGTTCGTTTCTACTTACGAACGAAGGTTTCTCTTTTAATTTGTCTGAGATCATTTATTCCATTAGAAAAATATATATGATCATGCCACAACAATCTTGATAGCGTCTTAGCCAATAATCGCTTTATATCATAAAAACACGGTAATATATCAAAGCATTGCACAACATCACGTTTATGCATAAAATGATGTTTGCAGCAGAACCTAGGCATAACATAGCGAGTATCACCATGACACACACACACCTGAACACACACCGCTGATACGCGTAGTATAAACACACCTTAACTCATTTTTTTTAAATCATTTAGTGGTTATTTCTTTGTGTTTTCGTTTTTAATATGAGAACAAATAAATCAGCAGCCAGTTTCTATTTTCAGTCCACAATGACGTGTTTAAAAGTTGGAACAGAATTCCGGTTAATAGACTTTCAGGGGGTGGGGGTGGAGTCAAACCACCTAACCTTCCAGTGGCTAACGTAAGCGGTGTCGCTACTGTTGCAGACCATACAAAGCGAAAGATAAGCTCAAAGTTATCACTCTAGTTGTCTGCTTCTCCCTCACTGCGGTTAGGTCAATGATACATTAATCCCGGTATTTTTTTTAGCTTATTTTATGCTAGTTAAGTACGCATCGACGGCTAGTTTAACCACAGAAATAAGAGTTAAAAGGGATTAATTAATACAACAGACACAAATGTGAATAGGCTATAGTACATGCATACGATCTGATAGTAGTCCTCCAAGAAATGCCAAACTACGTTTTCGTTGCATAAGCTACGTAGGTTTTCTCTTTGCAAATTATGACAAACGATATATGAGCATTCCCCCAGCACAATTAGCATTTGATTAACAAGTAGAATCCTGTTTGTTATTGGCACACATAAGTCATTGTAGACACATCGGTTCTCAAGATACACGATTATACCACCCAACTAAAGATTACGTTAATGACATGTCAATCGCACCATACGACTTTAGTGATGGATTGTGTTAATACATTTCTTCTTCCATTCCACACAGATTACAATCTCATGTAGAAGGGTACTCATTGGAGCACCAAGTCCCAGCACATCTGAGAATGACTGTGCCATTTTCTTATTTTTAATTGGATTGTCGGTAATTATGGCTTAATAAGCATGCTATGAAGGATAGACTGCACTATATAGTGATCATATGCATAGGATATAAGCAAAGATAATGCTTAAAAGGTTTATTATGGCACTATAAGAACAAAATACGCATTCACATACATGCACTAGAAGTACAATAACACTTCGGCGCAAATAAAACCGATTGCATGATTGACGCATTGCAGCATATTTTATTTATACCAACTTTGCCGCTTTACAGTATTAAACTAACAAATTACACTGTGGTCAGTCACCACCATCCAGGAAGCAGGTAATCACCCGTTTAATACAAATTTATTTAACGGTAGAAGCCCAAGGTCTTCATGTAAAGTACTTGACCAGGTATATTAGTTCCTTGTAAAAGGCGACACTGACCAATTACGTAATAGTCATCGTCGCCTTTGGAGCAGGGCCTTGCCAACAAAGAGGACAGTTCGACTGCCCAAGTTTAGGCGGGAAAATGACCACACACCGAATTGGGCAATTATAGGGCTGAAGCTAAAAATGCTAGACTGTTAAGCTCACCCCGGAAGCAGCCGGCACGTCCATGGCAACGTCGAGGAACGTATTTTCGCACTCCATTTAGTGTAGCCAGCTTGATGTTCAAAGTGTGACAAAGACAATTTCTATGCTTCGTTGTAAGGAACAGGAAATCGTCAATTTTATTACACAACAAATCATGACAAATCGACTTGGTTCCGGGCTCTCAACAATTTTTTATACCGTGTCTTATGCTTTGCATGCTGTCGAAGGACGTTTCGCGTCACATGTCCAAAAATTCGACAGAAAGTTACTCTGATTAGATAGTCTACTATTGTAATAATATTTCCTGCATGATCCATGGTTAAAATCCAATTGTCAATTTTTATTATTCGCATTTCTTTAATTTAGTTGGTAATATAGTGTCTTGCATCATGCAAGATTCTCAAGATTGAATAGAAAGGAAGCAACTTAAAACTAACAATGAGCTCTTTATGGTCTGTTCAGAGGTAAGTTTACACACTTGTGTTACTCATGGACATACACATTTGCATGGGTTGATGCTTACAACAAGCAGTCATTAATAATGACTCACATTCAAAGATCACATGTACCAGAAAAAAATATACCCACCCATTCCCAACCCTACTAGAAAAGAAAAATAATTGCCATATTAACACATTTTTTAAATAAACCTATATTGTGTATCGAATCCATATGTAACACAAGGGACTTAACACACATGATCACTAATGATTATATTCATCGTGAAATCTTGGTGATGAATGATGAAGACATTTTGAAATGAGCCTACAGTTTATAGGCTTTCAAAATACCTACATTACGGATGGACATAATACATTGCTATCGTGATAACCTATTTCCGAACAGATCAAAATAATTGAGAATCCATTCAGATTTAACACAATATAACTAGTCTTCGTCTGATGAGTCGTCATCATCGTCATCAGCAGGATCATGTATTGGAAACCTAAGAATGGCAGCTACACCTGAAACTAGGCCGAGTTGTTCTCCTGATGTATGCTGACTGGAAAAGATGCAAACTTTTCCACGATTTTCTTTCACAGAATCAACAAGTTTCACATAACGTCTTCGTTGATCAATATCATCGGATCAGAAGAGTTCGTCAGTAACTAACAGAGTTTTGATAGCTGCAAGTTCATTGGCAGTCTCCACATGCTTGATACCATAAAATGCTCTATTGTGATCTGAATTGAGCATACTATAAAAGTCTTGTAGTGCCTTAACATCAGCGAATGCTTTTGTGTCCGTTAGTATTGCTACAACTCGTGGGTCTTGTAAAACTTCATTGAGTGCTTGTTTAAATCCATTGGAAGAATGTGCCAAAAACAAATTTTGAATTATTTTCTAGAAGCACCCTTTGATCGAGTTTGAGGGCTTGCTCGAATAAATACTCGCGGAACTGTTCTCTTACAAAGCCCGGTGATGCCAATATCACACACTTGACCTCTCTGAAATCCACATGTCGCAAGAGGGCGTGATGAATTTGATTAAAAAACCTGTTCAAGTCTTGCTCATGTTGCGCGCACATGCCTTTACGCTTCCTGTGTATAGATGTATGAATTTTAGCTTTTACTATTGTCCTGCTTTCAGTGATCAAGCAAACGTGTGCTAGTCCTTCGTGCATAACAACTGCAGCTACACAAGCACTTTTTTTTGCTGCGAAACGAGCTAGTTTAACTCTTGCACGTGCAACACTATCCCATTCCTGCTTTCCCAGTGTGAATACTTTGTGCATATTAAGATCGAATGAGTGGTAAACACCCACAGCGACATACTCGTTATACGGGTCAATATTCGTACCGGTCACACGTAAAACACTTGCTTGTGCATCAAAAGAAACAGCTGTAACTTTAATTGTCAGCATTGTTCTAACCTTTTTTTTTATTTATATCCAGTGCCAATTTCCATGTGTATTTTTCGTGTAGCTTCCGCACGGACTACGTCCCCGACGGATACAAGATTGTACGCATGCCAAATATCGTCTGGTACTTCAGGTTTGATTGTCACAGCCTCACGGATTCATTATAAGCACTGCGTATCCTCATTTTGAGCAATAATAAACTTTTTTGAACAATTCGCTGCACTTAAGGAGCAATAATAAACTTTTGTAAACAATTCACTGCGCTTTTGAAGATAAATTTCAGTTTTTGTGTATATCCTTCAATGTTCAGTGATCAGTTTCCTTCTGCGATGTATCCTGTTGCTGTGAGGCTGGTTTGTCCTCTTTACGATGGTTTTTGGGTCACAAGAAATGGTCCTATCATAGGGGTATTCTCGGGATAGGAGATCTTAATAGGCGTTCCTACTCTGCAATGGAATAATGCGCGACCAAAAAGTCCCTAAGTCACAACATTCTGGCTACCAGCTACAAAAAAGTTCACCATAGTTACGATTTGCAAGTCCCTTGGTGCTCATAACTCATCCATATAGACAACTGACTCTGGCTTATACAGCCAGTGCACTTATCACAATGCTCCATGAAAGAAATCGAACGTAAGACCATGCCACAAGTGTCCCACTTCATTCTTACTCCTTGTCAAGCCCCTCAGGATCTAACTAAGTCGATGTATCTTGAAGTTTATTGGACAATTGCAAATGGTCGTTGAAAGAAAGTACTATAACCAAATTCAGACAGTGGCTAAACCAGTAACGCGTGCAACTATGGTATTGCAGCTTTTAGCAAAGGTATAAAATATGCTGAAATTTACAACAATGGATGTCTGGTTTCTTCTCACTACGTTCGGGTTAATCACAGAACACCGTTTAAAACCTACTTTACACATTAGCGAATTCCGCCTACGTAGCTCTACGTGCACTGGCGAACTGGCAATTTCGTCCAAGAAATTTTGGACATGTTCAATTTTTTTGGACGAATATACAGTTTGATTACAGTTCACTACTAATACTTATGCTGTGTCTGGGGATCGCAAAACACTCGCCATTATAAGGAACACTTCGTTTGGCTCAGCAACTCGTCGCACCTTGCATTTTCACTACGTTCAATGCCGCCACAATACGCACAAGTTGGTGACTTTACGCAATACATGTAGGTGCGTTGGAAGGGTTCGCCTACGCTCCCCTATGTGTAAAACGGGTTTAATAGGGTTTGTTAACACGTACCAAATCAACTTTACTTCAACAAGAACACGAAGAGGTTCAGTGTGTGATTCCAGGAAGCACCTCTAGGTCACTAGGTGAGAGATCCCAAGGCTTAGCCCTACATGAGGTCTGAAAATAAGTGAATTGTCCGTTTGTCAGTTTTCAAGACACTGTTACGAGCGCTGTATACATAAAAAGATGTGCCGCCATCACTTGACCATAGATAGGCACTATCAACTGTCGAACTTTTACAGGTTTTTAAATGGAACAAAATGGCCGTTCCGTCGCCTCATTTTTAACCCATGTGGGGACCTAGCGAAGCGCCTGATGTCTTGAGACAAGTGTACACGTGTTTCTGTTTTGTTCCTCATCAGTGGAGGATTATACTTCAATAGTAGGCCAAATTGCAGACAAACCACGTGCATTTGGTATTACATAATCCCAACTCAAATAAATTGAGGACATGTCCATCTTCTCTTTTGTAATAGATAATGGCCAAGTATTAAAGATTATGTGTGATAAGGACCTGTGAGAAAATACCGTGGGGCGCGAAAAAAGCTGGTAGCCAGTTTGAATCTCCGCCTCTTTTGAGTAATTACTAACGTTAAGTCAAAGAAAGGCTGCATTGGCAACACGCTTCTGGCGTCAATTGAACAATCTGGTACCATGTTTCATGAAATCGTACCAATAAAGATATTCGGGTGAGAAACAATTTATTAGTTAATGTTATTAGTAATGTTAGTAACTCAAATAGTAAGGATTGCAAAGTATCTGAGTCCAGTGGCTTAAAAAATAGAAGCATGATAATAAGTTTGATGGAAAGACAAATCGTATCACCGGGGGAAACAATACTTTTTACATTAATTATTAATGTTAATGAGACAATAGTGCTCAAAGCCATGTCAGTGATACTGTGCTGTCTTTACTTTTGGAAAATATGATGATTAACATATTCAGATAAGAATAAGTGTATTTTGAGTTGTACTGTACTTTTTGTATTTTGTTGCTTTATAAAATATAGCGTTCCGAGATATTGTTTCTTATTTGGTTAAAGAGCACACTTTAAAATATGAAACTATTATATTGTCTAGTATATAATTTGAGGTAATCTCCTGCACTTCAATAGCTTGTACTTGGTCTAGACGTTTCCTAGGTTGTTGCACTGTACTACTGTTTGGCTACTGTAATCCCACAGCATAGTGTATTGAATTGTATCCTGTATCATTAAATAAGTACGTAGATAATTTTGTGTGGAATAATTACATGAATTACCCCCTTCAAGTTGAATAACGACCTAGGATATATCTGGACCAAGTTCAAGCTATTGCAATGCAGGTGATTACCTCAAATAATATATTAGCTGAAACAATAGAAGCATATTTTAATCAGGCATATGTAATCCCAGCAACGGCGTAATAACCCCTACATTAGACCGACCCGCAACAGCGTGCGTCATGGTGATTTTAGTGAAAAAAATGAAAAGTCCAAAAAAATGCATTTCTAGGAACCCCGAATACCGCGGAGCATGGTGTGGAATGATTATACCTGGACCGTTATAAAACTGATGTCGTTTGGTGACGTTTGGTGCCAAACCTATGCCACAAGCCGAAAATTGGCGCGGCATTCGAAGGAGACACATGCCGTCCTAAGTTGCCCAAGACGTACTCTTTTTCTTATCGCTTTTTACCATGCCGTGGGAAGCCAGGCGCCGTGCTCTGCAGCATGACTTTTTCCTGGTACCCCAACATTTATTATTTTTTTACCTTTTTCCTGGTATCCGGTAATTTACTTTTTACCTTTTTCCTGGTACCCTGAAATTTCTTATTTTTTTACCATCTTCCCGTGTGGTGACGCGTGGTAACGCATTTTGGTTTAATGTAGGGGTAATAATGTAATGTAATTTTACAAAGGGGTTCATTGTAGATTATTTTGAAGGCATTTTGAAGAATTCTAACAAAATATCTTATTATTTTTCAAAACTGTGGACCATAATTTACTCTTAAATATGACGGACGCTTTTCAAAGTATGCATCCATACTGGTTCAAAATAAATATGACTATGCCACAACAATTTTTCATTTTATTTAGCTACATGCTACATCCAATCATATAAATGATTTAGAGAACTTTTACATAAAGATTGTCAATGCGACAAGATATTGAAATTGATCTCTTGTTCATACAGTAAGAAAATAATATCTATCTAAATTAAAATGAACATTTTATTGTATTTAATACCGTAAAATGATAGAGGCCACATGATCAAGAACTCACATATTGGTGGTGTACTACTTGGTAGTTTATGCAGTTATTCAGATCTTACCTGCTCTGATGTACAAAGGCCAGCAGTTGTTTCAGATTTTGCCACTGGCAAAGTTTATGCTGATATGGTTTGTTTATTCCATGGGCTAAGAGAGACTAGGTATGCTCAATGACAGGAGCCTTTATACAAGCCAGTGGCATTTAATAGCATTGATATAATAATTTTCATGTGTATGCTATGTTGGATGGCAATACAGAGAAGAAAAATAGTAAAATAAAGAGAATGAATAATAATTCAAATAAAAGTAGCTCACATGCGAATTCGAAGTGATTGGTCCTAAACACTAAATTTACTTTCCCCCGTTTGATATAATACAGTAGAACAAGTGTATATGTTCTAATACTAAAAACTCTTGCACAGCCATCTTAAGATGGAAAGAACTGTAATGCCTTAGTTCAACGTAACTGGGGCCATGTATATGTGCCCCAATTTGAGCCTAACACTCAGGAAGAACATCCATCTTTGAAACACACCTTTCACATTGTCATATCTCACGGCTATATACGTAGTATATAGGCATGATTCAAACCCCTTAATATTCGTGGAAGTGTTCAGAGGCATTGAGATCAATAGTAACGACGTGATTTTGATTTCTTGCCACAGCTGCCAAATTTTGCACGATTGCGTAGGTCTAACCCACAGGTTGATATTATGAACATGGATTTGTAAAAGCAGATGCGTGAAATCGACGATGACCTATCATATAACTTAATAAAAGAGGTATAGCATTCTTAAAAAAATGTGAATTTGTATGGAATAGTAGCGGTTGGTAGGAACATAGTAAGATGTAGAACGTTCTCAGTCCCTCAGTCTTACGAAATTTTACTTTGCGGCAGCAGACGAGAAATGAGTGGAAATATGGCTCTACCCTTTTCCTTTTTTAAAAAAATGGGGGGGGGGGACACACGTACCAATGAACAATGACTTCAATACCCCAACTGATTCGGCTTCAATATTCGGGACTGTCTGACGAAAACAGTATACCACACCTGATTCGGTTCCAATTGTCAGTCCTGTCCGACACCACATCACGCAAGGCTACAGCCTCCCCTCAGTCCCCTGCCATTGTCCACAGCAATATTACAACTGATGTAATTATCAATCATATTCTACATGAGAGGCATTAAGAAGCAGCGGCCATGATTTCATGAATGGCCAATTAGTCTGATGCCAATTCATGAACATGTGCAATTAGCATATGGGGCTAGTCAAAGGATGGGCTGTGAGAAGGTCAAGCGTGTTTATGACTGAGCAATATACAGGTGATTGCAGATCGTGCCGTGACTCGTAGACAATACTCATGTCATACTTTTTTGAAGAATGTGAGTGCCGATGTCTTTTAAGTGTGAAGTGGGACATAGCTT
>CM032663.1:21469768-21537026 GCA_019095985.1 Streblospio benedicti
GGTAACATGGAAGGCAAAATAACAAATATTATAATATTTAAAAAAATAACTGCTGGGTTTTAGAGACTATGAAATGGCTACGCAAGAACATTTTTATTACAGATTCAAAATTATTAATCTTTTATTGTTTTCCAAAAATCCAATGTTTAATTACAAACTCGGCCAATTGTACCATCACACCCTGATTCTTACCTTTAACAATTGACCTGTTGTGATGTTAATGTAACCTTTGCAATACTATGGATATTTTTAATGGTGAAGTATCGGAGAAATTTTTTTAATAGGAAAACCCTCATGCCCACTCCAACGCATGGACGAGGAAAATGTATCTAGATGTAGGTCTACTGTCAAATAAGCCCTAATATAATAGCACTGATGAGCGTTAGTGCGATCTCTCGACCCTATGGCTGTCTGTCACATATCAATAGTCTTGTTTAAGCAGGTCTCTATATAGGTTAGTTTCCGTGTTAGTACATAGATAACCCATTAAGAGTGAGATTTACCCATGATGAATTTGATAACAAAATATAGAAAGCTGGAAATTTCTTGAGAGTAGACCTATAGGTATGTATACCTGTTAGTCTCTAAACTAACCTACCCTATCTAACCAGACCTGACTGGTTATGGTTTGTCTAAAATACCCACAATGCAATTGTTTGTAGCCACCTAGTGGCGGGTATGGTACTACGATAGTCGTAATTGTCTTTTGCCACCACCCTACCACGTGGTTTCTGTTTCTTTCTGTTTAATTCAGTGTTCTGTTTAAACGCAAATATATGTATTCGTCACGCATGCCACTTGACAACTCTCCAAGGGCATGACATTTAAAAATGACGTGTACATTTGAGTTATACAAAGCGATTCCTGTGCCATTGGTGTAAATGGGTTGGCCTCCATAAATCAATTTTATGGGCTTTGTTTTGGTATGCCTTTGCCTATTGTTCCATGCACGTTGGAAGACTTTGATTACATTGATGGATGTTTCGTATGATGTAAAGGAGATAGCTGAAAGGGTGGTGTGTTTCTACTCTAATTAAGCTAGGATCAGACAGATGTGAATATTGAAGGGAAATTAGTCATGGTATTGTAGCAACTGTTCATTAACGCAAATGTTTCGTCACATATGTAGACTAACACCCCGAACCCCTTCAAAGGAGCTATGTTACTGGAATAAAATAAAAAATTATGTACATGTAATATACATGCACTAGATTCCTCATTGATTGAAAGACACTATTATTTGCTCTGAACTCGATGTCTGGATAACTCCTAATTATTCTGCACTCACTCCAAGGTCGATTAATAAAGTTTAAATCTAATGAAGGGACCTCGAAACCTTGATGTGAATCCCTCAATTGAAGACAGGAACAATGTGCTACTTATAAGGAGGAAACGCACACTGTGTTGCGTTGAGCCAAAAACCGGAAATGAAGTCAATATTGATTGCGCTGACATTCGCACCTGCGATGTGGAATGAACATTTGTATTCATCTGGATTAGTCGTGATGCACCACACGTTTACATCACTGGGGCCCAGTAGAGGTACTGACAGCAGCACTGGAAAATAAGGGCGTATCAGGGACGTCACTAGAAGGTGGGTCGGGTGGGACCGGGCACAACCACATTTCGGGGAAAATGCTTGCCACACTGGGCCTTATTTTCAGCTTGCAAATCCAACATACATGTATTATCATCCCCCATTGAAATTGCTATCAGGCCCAACCACTTTTATATGCTAGAGACGCTCCTGAATTTTCATGTGATAGACAACATTATTTCAAAAATGAAACATAGACGGTGAAAAAAAAAGAAAATATGATTTAATCCCAAGGACAAAAAAGCACAGCTCTTTATATACTGGACGTCACTAAACTGGCAAAATATTGCAAAACTTAAAGCTCGTTAAATGAAAGTGCGCGGGCAATAAACATCTTCATGATGACCGTATCAGGCGAAACACGCTGTTTTATTTGGTCATAAACACAGCGTAAATTGTGTGGTCTCTAACCTGTCTTCAACAAAAAGTACATACACATATCCCCCTGACCACAAGAAGAGAGTCAACAAATACTCTTTTATTTTGATTTTATGTTGTTTTACAGCAATACACCTGGGATAGCGAGATGAAATGAATATAACAAAAGTAAACTCGTGTCAGTTATTGGAATCAGGATCACTAGGTTAGGCAAGTTTCAGTGGTGACAATAGCAACTAACCCTAAGAGTTTAGATCTCCAGTTTCTATGCGTGTGATTCAAATGGGAGGGGGATTAGAATAATGGATAGCGCATACCTTTGCGTATGAAGCATAGTACAAAAGGTATTGCGTTCTAACCCACCCGGACACAGTACGTTAAAAAAGTGTCTATCAAAGAAAAAATATCATTCTAGCTATACCATAAACACTGGCAGATCCAGGTTTTCAGAAAAGGGGGGAGGGCGAACATTTAAGGGATCTCACGGGCTTTGTTTGTGTGATTGATAGCAAACATGCCAAAAAACCCTATAAAAATCAGGTATTTCGGGGGAAAGGGACAGTGTGCCCCCTGGATCTGCCTATGATAAATTTAGTAAGTTTAATGGTGAAGAACTGTGATACGCGATAAGCAAGTCGCGTTGCTTACAAGTTTCAAGGTTCTGGCACCTATGGCCACTTTGGATACTTCTTTTCGTGCATCTGGGGCAATGAGTGATCGGTTTTAATTAATGTTGGGTTCCCTGTGCAAAGAGCTAGTCATTTTAAATGTCAAACTTGTTTACACGTGGAAGACATATTTAGGTGTCAACCATCATGTAGTGACGCTGAGGCTATAATGTTTCATATTTTCCTTTTAAAAACCTCATGTCATTATCCTCAGCGGTAATGATAATTTTTCAACCTTAGTGAGTGGGTGCTGCATTAAATTTATTACACACTCAGAATGCAGTCATATTACAGGCTGTCTGGCGGTTTCAATTCAAAAGGACTAGTCTGACATTTTAAAAAATGGCAAATGACAATTAACAGTAGAACCAAGGATACTGCAATCAATAACCCAAGTATCCTTCGTAGAACCCACCATTATGACCAACTCCCTATTGAGACCACCTCCACAATGAGACCCTTTCTCGCGATCCCAAGCCTTTAAAAGATGGTTACGAGCCTCCATAATGATATCACCTCTCCATTGAGTCCACTTGAGCTTAGTCCCAAGCAGGTAATCCCTAGGGTGGTCTACAACACCATCTTTGTGTCGTCTGAAATTATCGGGATTATCAGACTCCAGCAGTAGACCATACAACTAAACACCCTAGTCTGATAGTCGCGAATGCTCATCTTCCAATGTTATCATACAATATATAAAATGAACAACAGGAAAATATGCTCCTACTTTTTATTTAACACGTCTGTGGTGAAACAGTGTTAATTAGCAATTGTTACACAACCTCAATCGGATGGTTTGGCTTAAATATTGGCCACTGTCTGACCCTAGCCTAACATGTAGGCCATGATTGTAGAAAAAGTTGCAAATGGCAGACTCACAATTTTTGCCTCAATATCTATGTTAATCTCCCCTCCTTGAATAATCATGCATGTAATAAAAGGTAAACCGCCAAAGGGAAGGTATTCGTGTTTCCAACCAATAACCGGACAGAGTTTTTTTTTTGAAAAAAAAACCCCCACTCATAATAGACGTATGCATTATGCATGATTGTTTTTTAGGTCTGTAATTAGGCCTTCACCGAAAATAGACAAGCTACACGTACCAATAAGATATATAACAGAGAGGTGTTACTTAGAACATTATAGAAGTACACGAAAATGCACAATCGGTCCTATTTAGCCTACATCTAGTAGATGTGAATATGAATATTGAGGTGTTGTCCCCATTGAAGGTGTTTGATCCCCACTATACTGAAACACGAGTCTTTTATTTTAACTTATTTTAATTACGTATTTTATTTTAAAACACGATATTTAAAGGAAACATTTAACTTATTTTGATATTACGTATTTTGATGGTTAATTTTTGTTTACTGACACACACACACACACACACATTTCACACACACACACACACACACACACACACACACACCACACACACACACGCACACACTCACGCATGCGAGCGCACAAACCCCATAAAACTATCAATACCCCATTTTCCATAGTAAACCAAAAGCAAAACAATCCCTAAAACAAGCCATTCTGTATCATGATTCGTGTCTCATGGACAACTCATCTTAATCCCCTTGATTGATGACCACACACGTGACCACAATACAAAGCTATGCATGACTCCCAGTGACCTCTCATTATTTAACCCTTTGCTAAGCTGTCAGTGTTGAAGATTTATTTGTGTTTTGATGACCAATTACAGTTTAGTCACCTCGTGCAGTAGTGTAAACTAGCATTTCCTCCTACATTTTCTTTAGCTATTTTAATAGAATAGGTGATAATTTACAAAAGGCTTGCCTACTATAAAAATACAGCCGTACCCGATTCATGTCTAGTGGGGTCCCAGCTCGGATTCCAAGATCTGATTTGGTGATCTCACGCCACATATTTCGCATGTAATATTCTGACAAAATATGGGGCCCCATATCAATATTTACATGGGCCCCTGTTTTTATGCTTTCTCTTTTAAAATGCTAAAGCGTTTTGGCGAATCTGGGAGCCCTTTAATGTTTTGGGCCCCTGACTGCAGCCCGGTCAGGCACCCCCGGACTCCTTAATTAGTCATTGGGATACAGAACACCTATGTTTTTTTTCTTTTTATATGATGATGTAATGATCACCCCATGGATTCCCCCCCCTTTTTTTTGAGATGCTTCTTTATTAGACGTGCAGCTGGAGGTGGTAGTAAACTATAGTATATTACATCACATACACCATACAAATTACAGTCACTGAGTCCCAATGTTTGTTTACATCTAGAGACACCCAAGGTGGGTATGTGTCTCTAGATGTAAACAAACATTGGGACTCAGTGAGTGTGATTCAAACGCTCTAAATTATCTCCAAACAAATTCACTGCTTCAAACTTCAATACAAAAAGCATAAAAACAACTAGAATAGCACGTGATTGCGTAAGCTCTTCAAAGTGGCACATTTAATGAGCACTATTAGCGAGAATGAGCCGTCACTTGACACCCAACTCAACTCACAAAGTCGGCAGAGGCGTAAACACAAACATAGAGGGCAACTTGCGAGCATGGAATTGGGGGTAAAAAATCCCACGCCCCACAGTTTTGCATAATTCCTTCCCAGCACTAGCAGATCCGGGTTTTTTTTTGGAAAGGGGAAAAGGATTTCATGGAGTTTGTACACGCGAAAGTGTACAGAAATGAAAATAAAACCACATAAAAAATTAAAATGAAATTGTGAATGTGAGATTTCCAGTCCGTAGTGTATTGAAAATAAAATTATGAAAAAATAGGGTCTGTGGTTAAAAAGGAAAAAGGTGTGTGCGAGAAAACAGACACGGAAGAAAAGGGGTGTAGCATCTCTGGACCCTCTTTCAACATTCCAATATTACATGTATAGTTCATATCTACATGTATTTATAATGGGATGACTTTCTTATTTGCTTAGTTTAACACTACCACGGGTGTCTTTTGTTATCAAAATAGGAAGAGGTGTAAAGAAATGCGTCATTTAAATCATGTTCACCCGCAAATGCGAATCCTTCTAAGCCATCGGGTTAACAAGCTTCCCCCATAACTGTATGTATTAGGCTAGTTTTACTGATTACCCACACCTAACCATATGTTTATGACACAATTGTTTGCAATGTATTGTTGCATGTATAACAAGACACGCACACTGCACCTTATCATTTCTGTAGCTACCGTTGCGGATTAAAAGATTATTCATTTGGAAACTTCAGAATACAACATACAGAAAAATACATGAAAAGATTCTGCCATAGCTGTTAGAACTCCGCCTTGTTCTCACTCTCATTATTAAGATGCTGATCAATGTTCACTCCACAAGGACACTTTTCATTACTAATGTAATTCATTTTATAAACCTCTAGATGTAGCTTACGGTTATAAAAAGCTATGATGCCAAACTGAGTTGTACTCTTTTCATCTCTAAGTAAACCTCAACCACACTTAAGTGATTCACTCGACCTGTAATGTACTATTATGCCTATGTAGCCTTCAGCAGTAAAATAGGATATGATGTGATGATAAACTTGGAAGTTGTATACGGCTGTGCGCGGGGCAAATTACGAAATAGTCCTACTCAACCTTTACATGCACTTTTACAAAAAGAGCATCAGGTACAAACCGTGTTAACCATGAAAGTGATGGTTGATTCGTTTAACCAATTTTTTCCAGTCAATTGGTACAATAAATATAACCCTTATTGAGCACGATTTCAAAACTTACTAGTACGAGTTAATCTAAATACTTACTATTCAGGTGCCAAATGTTTAACACACTATTGCCCGTGGGAGATATCTTGTAAGGGCACATTTGTTTACATGACTTATAGAATTGAGTTTGTTTCAGTTCATATCGTCTATTTAGCTTCAGAGCAACCTTTAAATAACATTAATATACATTTACTTCATATACATCAAATCAAGGAAAGTTCAGGAAGAAGAGTACACATAATCTAATAATAATATCCTTTCAATGATGGTTCCAGAAGATAACACATCTGATTGTGTTGAAATATATATTTGATAATGCATAATTAATAATAATTAAAGCGACCAATCATGGAAGCTACATGTGAACTCATGGAACTGGCAGAACTCTCAAGAATAGAACCAGACACTTCCCTTATCTCCTCATCTTCACACCTCTTGCGTTCACCAGGCTTACTTTCTACAGTAACACCAGCAGATTTAGATCTAGATTTCACAGCTTCACGAGATTTAAATGTATCTTTTGGGGCATATTTTGCATGTTCAGGATTGTTTCTAACATGCTCCATGCTCGCCAGTACAGCAAATATACCACTCCCTCTCAGGTTTTCTCTCTGAAGATCCAGTTCTCTCGCTGAAAGCTGCAGGTATACATATTTATTTCAGTACATGACACTCATATAATTATTTATAGGTAAGTGGGAATGGAGAAAATAGTTTTGAAAGGGGGGATATGCGAAAATGGAAAAAAAGGAAGGATGTAGGACTCCAATGGCGAGGAATGTAGGAAAAAAGGGGGTAGGGTGGATGCTGAAAAATTGTAAGATTTACTTAATGGGCGGACAAAAAGATTGTGGGATGTTGTGTGTGTGTGTGGGGGGGGGGGTGAACACTTGTGGGATGTGGGGGGAAATGCATAAGAAAGAAGACTGTGGCAAACATGACCAAACAAGAAGGATTTGAGATTTCTTGACCCCCTTTCCCCCATTTATATAGTTAGCCACATGAAAGTCGAGTTCACCCATATCGAGTTTTTCGAAAACTTGGAGACATGAAAGAGTATATCTATTTAAGCTCACTTATCACAGTTGAAAATAAACAGGTCCTACTATATCAAAATTCTCTCTTCTTGGACCACCCGGATACATGGTCTCAGTATTGGTGGGGTCTATTTATGGAGGTTCATGTTGGTATTTTTATTTTGAGTCTCCATGAAAAGGGGATTGTTATAGAGACGGCCTCTTTCTAAATATAGTCTCAATTGGAGCACATGTTATGCAAAGGAGACTGTTGTATTTTTAAATTTCAAATACTCTCCACCTTGAGATTTTCCATCATTCCCGGTAAAAGCGTCGGAGCCTGTTTGCTGTTTAAGACATTGTAGACCATGTTGATACTCTCAGCAGACTGCCTCTGTTTCGCTATCTTTTGTTCGGCTTCTTTTACCTTGGGATGAGAAGTATTACACTTACGACAAAAAGTTACACACACATATTGAAATCTATACCACTGTATGGAATTTTTTCTTTGGATGTTAGAAGCTTTTCTTGGAATATATGTTTATAAATACATGTACTTGTTGACTGAATAATTTGATTCATTTTCTTACTTGCTGCACTTGTAATAATATACTAGCATGAAAACAATGAAATCTTTTAGATCTGACACCAAGTTTTCATTTCTTTACAAGTGGGTCTACTAAGAAACAAGCACCTGATGAACAGAAACTAAGAAATTATACTAATTAATGTAAATCAAATGTATGTATAGTATATTCACCTGCTCCAGCAAATATTCGAGTTCTTCTCTTCTACTAGCTTCTATGTTTGCTAAATGTTCCTTTTCCTTCTTGTTCACATGTCTTTCCTGTTCTTCGATCTGCTTTCTTGCTTCTTCGATATGCTTTTTATTTTCGTCGATGTCTCGTCGTGCTTCGGCAATTTGCTCTGCCAAGTCTTTGTTTCTTTCCACATATCTATTTGAATGGATAAGAATAGACTCACAACTATAAAAGAGATTAGACAAAGCTAAAATTATACAACATCCGTTATGTCAACCATCTCCAATATAGACTAGAAAAAATCCTCAATATCTGGTAGTCCACGGTTCGAGTCCCAGCAGAGACTATATGATATGGCTCTAGTGACGTGGAGAAAGAATCCTCCAAGGCAATACTTACACCGAAGTCCATTGATGACAATATATGTATCAACTTTTATTATTAAACATTTCTGCGACGTATGTATTTTTCTAAAGTAACAATAAACACATGTAGACTTTTAAGGACAGAGGTAAAAACATTAAGAAAACATTAAGAAATGAAAATTAAGGAGGTTAAATCACTTTCATGAAACATATTTAAAAGAAAATATAAATGAAAAAATTATAGTGCAATATGCAATCAATATTACATACCAAATATCAAATAATACATTTATGTATGTCCATAAATTTAGTCGGCAGTTGAAGACTGAAGATTCAAAAGGAGTCACCACAAGTTGTGTGGTTACGTTCTACTCAAATTCAGAGTGATCCGGGGGCAAATTTAGACAAGACAATCTCACCTTTTCTGAATTCGTTCTTCGGCTTCTTGTTTTTGCTGAACCAAGGACTTCTCAGCTGCGATAATTTTGTCCATCAACTGTAATATATAGTCAATATTAATATGCACTGTAGCATGCATTATGCATGTTGACCTAATTGGGAATATATCAAGGACTCAAAAGCAAGTTTTGAGCTTTTAAGTGAACCCTTGATACTTAGGGTGGTTATTGCAATGTTCTAGACAAAATATTTGTAAGACTATTAATAAAATGTAACATAATTGTAAGTTATATGTAAATATGCGCTGAATCTATATCCAATAATTTTGTGCCTTTACAACAACAGAAGAACCTACAAGGGCCACCATTCATATATTTATTTAGTTCTCTTTTTATGAGTCACTATATAACAATACCGGCAGTAGAAACGTAAATAAACTTCTAGAGTATTGTGTTCACTTTCTCATACCCGTGCAAAATGAGAATTAAAAAAATACTATACCTCATTGAACAAAGCCATATTTTCAGCCACTGCCTCTTCGATTTCAATCACAGCATGGGAGTAATGACTCTTGGTCTTCATCCCCGAAGAATAACAACTGGTGCAGATTGAGACTTGGCAGTCCAGGCAAATAAACTTTGCCACTTTGTCAACGTGGACGTCGCATTGGAGCTGGCTTATTGCTTCCTTATCCCCAACTGCGTCAATTAGGGCCATTAAGGTTGGATTATTCTTCAGGACATCTGGAAGCCCTTCAAGCACCTTATCGCAAACGGGACATTCAAAGCTGCCTGGCGCACTCGATTTGCCGATGGAATCTTTAACACAACACAGGCAAATTGTGTCCAGACAGGGTAGAATCTTGGGTAGTCTGTCCTTCTTGTTATACTCCTCCTGGCAGATGCCGCACTGGAGTTCGCGAGTTAATGTAGACAAGATTCTGGATTTTGATTTGGTCTGGGGTTTGGATGCCATATTGATGCTTGCTCAAATCCTAGTTTTAACAATAAAATACATGTAAGTTTTATCACTGCTATAGCGCGATACTGAATTACCTTGAGAGGCCAATCAAGTAGGTTACTTTAATAGAGTAAATCCAGAGATACTTCCATGTTCTTGAAAATGAAAGTGATCCTGAATATCCATGTTATTTTACTTCACAGACTATAATCCGTAAAATTCCTATTACTAGACACAACACTAGCTGAGACAATACAAGTGTCCTGCTTGCTGGTGTGTCCTTATCAGTATGAAAATTTGTTAACATCGTAATTATAACCAATAGACGAATGAGAAAATGTCCTAATTCAGAGATGCATCCAATTTTGTAATGCGTCCCCATAACCAAGTTTTGCTGTATATGTTTTATAAGATTATCACAAACATGATAATGGAGATTGTGTTTACAGTTCATGGTGTAGAAGTTGTTAGATCAGAGGACAAACATTACCCACTCTAGTCTTGTGGGACAGCAATATTGGAAGTTTACATTTTAATTTAAGTCCCAGTACGTCTTACAATCATAAATGTTGACTTTAGTTCAGAAATACCTGGGAGAAAGATGAGCACAGGCTTAAGATCTGTGGAGAGACAATATATACGTACTGAAACAATGGCTAAACTAAAACGAGTGATTCAGATATTCCGAATTGTAAGACCTTAGCTTAAGTACAGTGTCCAACTTACAACTTAAAACTGTGTTTAAACGATAAAAGTCCATACATGTATATAAAAATGAATGTACACTACGATTTCTATAATCTCTTGTGGCGGTTTTTAAACAATAATACGTATTTAACAATTACCTCATATACATAGTAAATACTATAAACGCAATTCACAATGCACAAACTTACTGTTAAGGGCGTTCAATTCGTACTCTGTGCTAAAAACTTAAATCAAAAGAAGAAGAAAATGGCTAACGGTATAATTGCGTAGATACAACTTCTTATAGATCTAGTTTTTAGTGCAAAACCTCATCATGAACACTCTAAAACTTCCCAATTTGGCGTAATGAAACTAATAAGCACACAGTGGCTAAGAATCGTTGTCACTTGGCTCACTGTAGAACAAAGTGAGCTGCTCAGATATAGTCTGTTGTTTCTTAAAAGTTTTACGAATTGTAGAAATGAGTAGGATTATGAAGATGATGAGGGTGTGTGGAGTGTCTTGTGTAAATGCCCCTTTTTAGGAGGAAAGATGGGGTGAGGTGGGGGTGATAACTGAAATGATAAGACTGTTCTTCATTGCAGTTTATTGTTTTGTGATGTGCGTCTGTCACACCCGGGCCCCTTTTTGTCCTTCACCCTCATCCAAAAAGAAAGAAAGTAAGAAAGAACGAAAAGAGAACAAGGGGAGGGAAGGAAAAAACGAAATAAATGTAAGAAAATGTAATTTTTATGTTTATTTTGACATCTGCCGCCAGCTTTCATGCGTATCAAACTCATACCTTTCAATGTTAGTAGCTCCTCTTCTGAAAATCTGCATCTGCCAGTGAAGATTGTAGTATCAATGAAATGTTCACGATGCTGTACCACTCATAGCCACATAGCACAAATCATACAGCTCAGCAAAGACAATAGCTGTGTAATGTGTGTATGAAAAACTTTAAATAATATAAAACCATACCAAAACGTTTAACATATTCCTATAAAACAAAATGACAAATGACAAAAATATCAATTTATTCCTATACGTAATTGACGAATGGCAACTTGAGTCGTAGTTATATTTGCTTCAAGTTTGAAAGCGTGTAAAATATACACGATCAAAAATGTTCAAACTTATTTAAATTTCAATACAACAGTACTACTCTTTCGAAATTTTGAATTACATGTACAAAAATACACTGAGATTCAATCAAAACGTTCTCAATTATATTTCCGAATTCATATGGAGACTGCGCAGGCAATCATGAATAGAAAATAAACATGACCCCCGTGAGAGAAAAAAGAACATCTATCTACGCTATTTTGATCTGTGCCAAACATGCGAAGAAAAGGAAGGGCTGCACTTGTTGATTGCGGGTCTGACAGCAATTAGAGAGGTGGCCTGGCGTCAATGTGCGCCTAACCTTAGGAGGCACGTCAGTGCGATTGACAAGTCACCCTTGCCGAGGGCCGCCTGATGTCTCTAATCCAATTTGGACGAGCATTGTAGACGGCAAGGTTATGGAACCGTTAGTGCAATTTCGACTTGTTGAGTTCATGTGTGTGGGCTTGTAACTTTTTTTCCCAATGTAAAATGCGATTGATATGTACCGTAGTTGTTAGAGAAAGTTATCATTTTTAATATAGTTTTGTTGTTAATTTTTTTGCACGGTGATATATTTGATTTCAATTTGAATTGGTCTTTGTGTATATGACAAAAGAAAGCGATGAAATCTATTTTTCATAAACCTTTTTGGAATACATTTTATTCTAATTCACAATGATTTATATTTGTTAGAGACAAGAAATCATGCAATAAAAATTGTTTGAAAGCCCTAAAATGGGTCTCTTAAAACCTAATGTAACTGGGCCGACACTGATGGTTTGATGTGCATTACGATCATACTGATGATGTAGTGAAAATTTTGCAAATTGCTAGATGCTGGATTTCTAATAGTTTGTTCTCAATTTAAAAGTAATTTTTTTACTATAATACTGAAGATAAATTGATATCTACAAGGTATACTATGTTAGTGTTGCGTTTATACAGGAATCAAAAGCCTAATTGCAAATAAAGCAGTGAATTTAAAGATTCAACACGACTAGAGTAAAATTGGTTGTCAATTTAATTCATTAGGATCATCTTTGAAACAATTCAGAATTCATTACAATCATTGCTAGAAAATCATTACGCTAATCACCGCTGGCAAAATATTTTCAAATATCAACAAAACTGGACATGGCATTGTGTTAAATGTAATCCCTATATACTCAATACTATTTTGTAATATTGTTTCATCTTTGATAGCACCATAAATATGGTAGAAAATTCAATGTGATGAAATTCAGTGTCCGCCATCTTGGATGATCGTACTATACATTACGATCATCAGTGTCGGCATAGTGAATGTCTTACTACACTACTATAATAAAAAAAAATATCTGGGCAATGGATATACTCTGCCAAACTTGATTTTCCTGGAATTCGGTATCTTGGTAAACGAAAAATAGAAAAGGACAATTTGAGTGCTGAAACCTTAACAAAACATCAAATTCACATGTAACAACATTGTTACTATGATTTTCGATTGTATTAACATTCTCCAATGAACTCTTTATTGGCTGTTGTTGAAAGGTTTCGTTATCAAGCCTGTTGTTTATACGTAGGGATGACGCACAGTAGAACCTCCACAATTAAGACCATGTACCCCCCCCCCTCAATCTAATTGAGATCACCTCTATAATAATACCATTTCTCACGCTTCCCAAGCATTCATAAAGGAGCAGAATGAGCTCCATAAAGAGACCACCTCTCTATTGAGACCATATGAAGATAGCCCACTGTGTGCTCCGATAGAGGGGTTCTATTGTACAATTTATCGGAAGCTCATCTTAAGCAAATCCTCCTCTACAGGACAGGAATGACCACTTACAATGATAAGCCTGGTCTCTGTGGTCATAGAATTAGTTAAGACATAGATGGGACAGATGCAGTTAGTTTCGATATTCAATATTGAGATGGCCCTTCCAATCTGGTAATCATCAAAGGATCTGACAGTTGTAATTTCAATTCTCTATATTTTTGTTACAATAAGTTTACAAAGACCTCTAAATTAATTATATAAAGACGATTTTAAAGCAATTTAAAACTGTTTCAAAAAATACATGCAAATCATTTATTTAGATCTATGTGTGAAACTATTGTAACGGCAATTAAAAAAACAGCAAATCCTAAACATTGAATTCAAAGGTACGTAAAGTTTCAGTTATCATGCCACTGTGTTCATCAAAATAATTAAACTGCAACGAAAATGAATATTCATTTTCACTTTTGTCCTTAAAATAACACCAGTTGTGTTAGACTCATCTAATGATGCTGGGCGTATTCATTTATTGCGCCAGAAGTTTCTCCGCCCATAGTTGTAGTTGCACTTAATATAATTGTCACAGTTCATTAGGACAAGGCCATTTGTTAATTGCAATCATTATGCGTGCATTTGGGCTGCAGGTTGTAAATAAATGTAGTTGGATAAATATTAATTGTTACACTTATCACTCCCTTGACCTGTGGATGAAAAATGCCAACGAGAAACTAATGCGATGTGATCTGCAGGGAGTTAGAAGCATATGCAATGTGGCGTTTCAATCTGGGTGTATTGCGAGAAAAAGGTGGGATGGGTTTCATTCTTTTAACAGGACAGGTTTAAGAAATATGTTTGTATAGCTAGGAAATATCGTCGTATCACGGGAATCTCTTAGGAGGCAGTATTTTGTTATCTATATTTTCAATGATTTCGTTAGTATGCTGCGTTTTGCGATTGCTACTTGTGAATTGAATAATGCACCAGTAATAGATGGCGGAAATGTATCCAGCAGCAAGACTGGTTATTATGTATTGCGTTAATTCCAATGCATCCATTTGATAGGTTGTTGCGTCTTGTTACTCAGATATGGGTGTTTGGTGGTGGAAGGCCAAGGACCAAGGTCATAGCGATGTGGTGATGGGGCAAATGTTAAGGTCAAAGTTAATCCGTAGTTTAGGTCAACGCCCATGTTTTTGAGGAAAGTTACGGAGTAGTTTTTTTATTCAATTTTTAAAAAAATTATTCTTATATTGTGTGTGTGTGGGGGGGGGGAGGGGCAGGGTCGCAACCAGTATAACGAATGGGGCTCATGCGCACGAAAGCTACGAGAGGGATGGAAAAAAATACATTAAAATAGTCTACGTTTTAGTTTAATTTCTGTTTCTTTCCCCTTTTCCCTCTTCCGTTGAGGTGAGGGTTGGGGGGGGGGTTGAATTGGTAGTGGCGGTGTGTGTGTGACACAGTGAGTGTGTGTGGGGTGACTCTGAATCTGCCAATGCTGTGTTTACTTGACGCTCTAAATATGAAAGACATTTAGTTTTGTTTTACTTGCATTTTAGAATGCTATTTTGCAACATAATACAACCATATCACTTCGTATATTACACACATGAGTAAGATAGCAATTTCAACTAATCTACCATGGCAGAATTGCTCAGACCATGAAATAAAAGAATGTGCGAAGTGCTTTTTGATACTATGTTGCTAATGCTGCTAACGTGTTATGTATTATGCTTGTCTTGTTAGTATAATTTACACTGTTTAAATTCTAGAAATAACCCATTCATGAAGAGGCGAAGAGGTGTGCTATGGTTTTTAGAATGGTTTTAGTACCGTGTGGATGGCTAACCTCGACGTATCACTGAATTACAGCACTACAATATTGTGGTGGCAAGAAACTGTAATAATTTCATGCCACTGCCATTAAAAACTCATTTATAAACCATCGGAGAACCATTGAATTGCAACAATCCTTCCATTCCTTGGGGTACACGTACAATGTTTAGCAAAAGACGACTTTGAGCCAGTTCATCGTACATGCCCAACTTTGTATTCACCTGAAGCTAACTTTCTTGCAGTAAGCACACCACTGTCGGCTAGAGCAAAGAAACCGCAGCCATTGCCGAAATATACCTTAAAACCATCACCCTGAGTTTTCCATACGTAGGCCCACAATCAATATGTCCCTATAAGAATCCAAAATCTTTGCCATAATGCACGAAGTGACGCAAAGATAACAGTGCGCATGTGCAACAACCGCAACCCGCTTCCGCGGCTGCTCGCGGTGGGTATAAACAAAGTGGCGTGACCTTGTTACTTCCGTAGGGCAGTTTGTTGCCTACTTAGTGAACAAAATTACCTTTGTAGGTCCGCTTGAATGAAGCCAATGTGTATCCCGTAGCTGAGTGAACGCGGTCTTTGACTGTGATCGTAATGTTCATTGCGTGTTCGTTTTCCACGACGTCTAGCGATGAATATTGCAACGATGGATACCACTATCTAGTGCACACGAATCCATAAGACGGACTCGTGATCCAGGGGGCTCGTAGGCGCCCCCCACACACACACACTTTCCCTACAAAACATGTTTCATTTTCATGGGGTTTGGTTACGTCCGCTCTTGACCATGCATACCCCTCTCCCTTAAAAATGAAAAACGGATCTGCCGATGGCGAATGCTATCAGCAAAAGTGTGTGCTATTCAGTCCTTTTGGAATTACAGTGGGAACCTGTCTTATGAGGACACATTTGGGAGACGTGTAAAGTGTCCAAATAAGACTGGTTGTCCACATAAGACAGGCTTTGATAGTTTCTATGAGAATAATACTTTATATTAATTGCATCGTCTATACCCAACTGAAGCTACGCGTACTGCATGGCTGCCATGACTGCTGCCATGAATTAATGAGAAAGGTGGGGAATTGATACTTAATAAGTTGTTGCATACACTATGTACAATTCTAGTCATATCACGTTCATCTCTAAAGCAAGCACGTTCTTTCACTGTAAAGACATAGATCAGGGCATTCTTCCATTCCAATGTGACTTTATTTTAGCCTCACATGATTCGAACACATAACCCCGTGGTTGTGAAAACAGAATGACACCATCATCATATTCATAGACTGATTAAAGTGTTACACAGATGAACCGTTGTCTCTGTAGAGTCTGTAACCCCCCAGGTAACATGCTTGATCGCTTATCATCTCAGCCGATGGGTTGTAGGTTCGAATCCCAGTTCAGAATCGGAATTCTTTTACAATACCAGCATATATGTCTTGCTCTTCGCATGGCAGCGTTGATGACAATGCCATTTTATTGTGTGTGACGTAGAACGACAATACATATAGGTTTTTTTTACACATTCTATTGAACAAAAGCAATTCTATGACCCCAAGTCACCATCGGGATCTTTTAAGTGGGCATGTAATACCTTTTCACTTGCACCTCGAAGAATTAGTTGATCTACTTGTACCACATAACTTTGGTTTACTTTTCTTTCGGTTTGACAGTATTTTTGTATTTCTATTTCTTAAAACATAACATGCAATCGGAATTGAAAAGGAAATTATTGCGTTCGTCTATAACCGGAAATTGGCTTGCATATTAGAATAGACCAAGACCCAGACTCTTGATTATTATAGTCTTTACATTGTGTAAAGGGTATTAGTTATTCTTGTCTAAAGAAATAGGTGATTCTGGTGGGTTAGAATCTAAATAGAATCTATATGCGAAAACTGTGTCATGCTTCAAGACATACACGTGTATTCTATTCATTCTACACGGTCGGCCAGACGGATTTGCTGCTGTGGATTTTATCGGGGTTTTTTGAAATAATGTTTGTAAGATTGCGGGGGTGCTGTGCGTTGCACCCATTCACGGACAAACCAGAATACCTCCAAATGAAGACCACCTCTGCAAAGAGACCACTTTTGTAATGAGATCACGTGGTAGTTTTCTGGTATTAATATACTCGTGGGCTCACGTGTATAGTAATTACAAAAGATTTTGGTGAGATTCTTAATAGTGTTCAAAGCACTATATACATTTGATTCTTTAATGACAGGCTCGTCACTGACGGCTACTTTTGCGGCTGAGATTACATTCTAAAATAAGCTAAAATTTAGCGATATGTGTGTGTCTGAGTTAGCAGCACGCAGCGAGACCTTATCAGATATACATGTTCTCAATTTTGAGTTTATTTTATTTTTATTCTAGGCTCTAATCGTTGTATCAAATCAAATCACCAAACCATGTATTAAAATCAAGCATTAGAAAGTCCCCATATAACAATTGAAGTTCGTATACATTATTAACATGCAATTACTGAAATCTAATTTTTCCTAGATAATAAGAGACACTTCAGTCACTATAAGTGGTGACTCTGTACACTTATAACGCACATTGACGTTGTGTCTATTTGAGTCTGGGTGCAATAATGCCACTAATCAAAACAAACCTTCTACAAAGTACCTTCTAAAGAAGACCCAATGAGAAGATTTTGACAGAAGAGACGGAAAGCGGCTTGCTGTGGCAGCCTTTCATTTTACGTCGTCTTTCAGACCGCTGCACGCGGAAAATACGTCGAAGTGGCAAATGAAGTGTATTTTTATTTGTATGGCTTCCGTATATTTTTGTTTTGTTTATTTCAATTATATTTTTATTCAAATTTGGATGTTGACAAAACGAGTAACGTTTGTAGGAAAGTGAGGTGTTGTTTAGGGCATTCTAAACTATTTGAGAATGTGGGAAAAGACAAAAAAGAACATTATAGGAGTAAAGGAAAACAAGTAGACCCATGTACACTAGAGAGAAACAAATTATGGGGTACGTGATTTTCGACGCCGTATCAACAACTAAAATAATTCTTAAGTATTCACACATCATTTGAACCATAAAACTGTTTTAGTCACAATTCGCTCTGAACATGGCTGAAATAGTTGAAAATATTTCACTAATTTACATAAGGAATCCTGTTTCTTGTCTTTTATAACCTAAAAAATCATCTCCACCAAATGAGCACCACCACTGCTAGCATAGCTGACTGTGGACATGGGAATTGTTTTACAGTTCACACACACTCCGTATGTGGCATCATGTGCAGCAATGTCAAATCATTCATGGGGCCAATATGCTTGTTTACTCGAGCGGAGCAACAAGCAGAGCTGATTATGTAATTGCTGGGTGGTAGAATCAGTAGAGTCCCTGTGTTTTCGTACATGGACGTTGACTAGAAGAAAGAAAGATTGAGGTCACGGAACTCATGCTATTTTCATTTTTACTGTTGCACTAGAATCTGGTTGTTAGATGGCTCTGGGACTAGCCTCAAAGTGGTCGTAAGAGTCATTGTATGTATGGGCCAATGTAGGTTCACGACGTTTGTATATGAAGGCTTTTGAGTGTGCAAAATTGCCTGATGCATCCTATTTTGCCTGTCCTGACCATTGATAAGGTTGCCTTTTCTGATGTGTTAAACTTGATTAATATACAGATGTGACTAGTGTTGCAATGCCATGTTTTAAACACATCTTACAGTATATTGATGTATAGAGTTTTCAGACATGGGCAATTAACATGGTAATTATAAAAATAAGACTAGAAATGGTTGTCCCACACGGCAACAAGCTGTATGAATTGGTTTTCTACAAGGGCAAACGGACAACCCTTAATGCACAGGCCTCTAATGATAGAAGCGTTCTCTTTACATGTATATTGAAGGATCTCTTTTTAAAAGCACACGTTGAATCATTGCCTGCTTGAATGATGCTCATTAGCCTATTTCAATTCAGTAGGTCACTGCAAGTGCATGTGATGTCGTGCACATCCATATAGCTGGATGTAATGATGTAATTCTGCTGTGCACGGGAAATCAGACAATTAGATCATTGTGAACTTAGAACAGGCTAAATTGCGTGTTTTATTTTAATTGAAACATATATTTTAGGAAAAACTCTTTTTAGAAGGATACTATGCCCAAACTATAGATGGGACAAGCGATATGTAATTTCAAAATATTAATTTCTAATCCAATGACCATAAATCATATTTCTATTTGCAGTGTGCCTTGCTGGCCACCAGACAAAAGATGACACTCCTCCTCCTCATCTTGGTTCAGCTTCTATAGATTACACCACAGCATCATATACGCCATCAGAGACACTGAAGAAACTCGACACTGCCATCCCATTGCAACTTGCAAAGGAGATGTCTGAATTAGGTGTTCAATTCACAACAGAATCTGTAGATCAAACGGTGTACTCTAAAATCAAAGAAAAAGTGGACATAAAAAGAAACAAGCAAAAAGCATCCCCTTCTACATCCTCATTTTCCTCATCTTTGGGTAGTGAGGACTATAGTTGGAAATACAAAAAGCAACAAGGTGATACTAATGATGAGGATGATTATGAGGAGGATGTAGAGGATATGGATGATGATCAATGGGATATGGAAGAAGAAGATGATGAGGATGACACTGATGCATATTTGGAAATGATGATGAGTGACTTTCCTAACACTGCGCCGAAGGGGTTTAAAAAGAATCTGCGCAAGAAGAATAAGCCGAATAGAAGGAGAGAGCAGAGTTTTGTCTATGACCCTGATAATTATTCTAATGAATACAGGATTAAGAGAAAGTTATTGACTAATTATGATAAGACCACTCGCCCTGTTCGGAATGACAGCGCTACTACCACACTGGTCATTGGAATGTCCCTCTATCATATATTGGACACGGTAAGTGATTCTTGTTCTATATGAATGTTGATGTTATAACTTAATTGCTTGTGGTAGAATTATGAAATTGCAGGCTTTTATAGGGCCCTTTATAGTGTTCATTTAGGATCTACAGTGTTCCTCGGCTCAATGGTACTTTCATGCAGTTAGGGGAACATACACACTATGGGGTTAATTGCAATTTCTTTTAGGAACAAAAGACATTTTTATTTGCCATTAGGTGCGGTCTTCGTCTTCCCCATGCACTTTTATTGTTGCTAGCAATAGAAATTCCAAACATACTTTGACTTTGAAACATCTCACCATGTTTGTTTCAATTGACATCCTAGACATATGTCATGACATAAAACAGAGAAGTTTGTTAGCTGCATACATCGCCAGATCTGGTGTAATGTATGGAATGCGCACGCCCCTTCTAAAAATCTCATTTTATGAAGAGTTTTAGAAAACAGCGGCAAGCTTTCGTGTGTGTGACGCCTATAAACTGCACTGTTTGTGCAGCACCCACCCCATCCCAATTCTAGAAAACCTAGCTATTCCACTACAATACAAATAAGCGACAGAGAAAGAATTCTCATTGGCTTTGAACAGTCGCATGGTCTCAAAGTCTGTCCTTCATCATCATAAAACTTGCGTTGTCAATGATAAATAGACCTCTCCTCTAAAATCTACGGGCTAGTCGGGGATTGTACATTTTGCGCATGTCCAGTAGCATAAACAGAAGAATTATAAATCAGTATTCTATTGGATGTCTGTAAGCATAGGCTATGAAAAGGACGTGTACGATTTAAATACAAGCAGATCCCGGGCAAGGCGCGGCAGGGCCAATTGCGCCGTCCCGTGTGGCATAATTATGTCCTATACTATGCATGCAGGCTTTGTCATCAAGTTTGCACATACTGTGAAATAATCGGGAAGGCTATGTATGGGTGTTTTGGAAGATCGTGGAATCTAATTCACGGCCTTCCGTCCATGATTCAGACCAGTCACATGTCATGGACGTGCTAACCACTACACTAATCCCCCAAGACATAGTATACATACTTCGGTTTTCAATCTTACGCAATGCACGTTCCCGCCTCTGATACTATTATTAGCCTATCGCAGCCTTAATCAGTCATAGCCTGTTTATAACGACTATTACGAAGCAGTCATCTAGACACACGGAGCGGTGCACACCACTATATATATAGCTGCGTCTTACCGGCTCACCGGACGTAATCTGGGCCACTTCTTTCACAATACATGTAAACCCAATCAATCCACAATCCCATTTTTTACAAAAGCCTGAATCTGCCAATACTGTGGGCTTCGGGTGAATTTGAAAAATCTTCTTAATAAGCACCGGTCAAAGAATGATGACAAAAATGAGTGCGCTAATGTTATTACCATTTTTCTCTCTTCACCATATGACCTACGGATACCAGATCCAGTCTTCAGTAACTCAGCTGTTCTCACCGGACTACAGATACCAGAAAACCTCAGTACAAGACCACCTCTACAAGATGCCACCTTTATAAGAATTTTGCAGTCCACATTTTGTAAAACGGTCATCGTGCACCTCCATAAAGAACCCAACTGTCTATCTAGACCACGCTACCACACGTTTCTTAACCTAGTTCTACCCACCGCATGTACATTGTACAATGGCAAAACATGGCTAACATGTTTCTAACACAGGGTCAAGTGAAACCTATAATGTAGTGGTCTGTAAACTTTGATTAAAGACATCACTAATGGAAAGGAAATGTGGAAATCCATAGAAAAAATCCAGACCAGGAAACTGGTTACAAATTATCAGTCGATGTCTGGTGGCAATTGAAAATTGGCCCCTAGGGGCGCAAAAATCAAAACATGCTAAAATGACAAGCTAACGCCAATATTCATGGTTTAAAGTCGTATTATATAGGTGAGAATACTTGATTTTAGTATGTGGTATGGATAAGTCATGGTTTATGATTGAAGGTTTTAAGAATTACTCTATGTCCAATGTCTATGTTGAAAAGGTCTGTTTACGTGGAGGTTGAAGTTTGAACACTTGGTCCAACTATACATGTGATTTTACCTCTAGCTCTAGAGGCTAAAGTAGTAAATTATACTACTATTACAGCCTAAAATAAAGCCTAAAATAAGCTCAAATGTACCGATGCGTATGTCTGATTGACCGTCACTGCATTCGGGTCAATCTAGGGAAACTTGACATATTTTTTTTTATTCTAGACTGCATTTAATAGGCAGACATCAACTGCCAGTCGATGGTTTGATAGAGATTTTCTACTGTATGTTTAGATAGTAGCATTGCCACAAAGTTGCAATGATGAACCTGGTACAGATGGTGCACTGAGAGCCAATCGTTTACACAAGTCACACCCAGCAAATTATGGCAAGTCCTTGATAGTAATAAACTAACTGTATACCTCCAACTGGACCACACGTGGTGTATGCATCACCAACTAATGTAAATGTCTGGGTACTCCCGGGATAGATGAAATTAAATGGCCATTAATTTTGGTCACGTGAGACAATTAGGACGTTTGGTAGTTATTCCTCATTAACCTAGTATGACTTATTCGGTCTTTGCGTTTCTTCCTAACAACACCGATTTCAGTTTTCTGTCGCTCATACATTGTATGTATTACAAGATAACCTTTCAAGCTATAATGAACATTTTGGGACATAGATTACCGATAATATCTTGCAGTACTCTATGCAAAAGCTATATCTCAAACAAAATGTATACCACGCGAATGGCTCATACGACTTCAACTATCCAGAAAGTGTGACTAGCATTAATTTAACATCATGTTCTCAAAACTAAACAACAACAAAGCTTCAACATTATGGTCAGAAAAAGAAGGTTCTGCATGATTTTGTACTTTCATAAGCTTCCTCACGATAGTATGGGGACACAGAACACATTAGTTGTTCCTGGGTGTGTGAGCTTGTGAGGTTATTCGCATATTTTAAGAGACTGCGTATGAGCACACATATTTCCACGCCTGAATCGAGATCTACATCATGCTGCCGCATTCCATTAGAGAGGTAAGTGACAGGTATTTTGGCTGTTATGGTGCTATTCGTTTTGTAAACGTAAAATGTAAAGACAGCCCTATGCATATACGCTCAGTTCACATGGCAACAACTTCAACAAGTCTACACAGAGAGAGAGACACACACAGACAGACACATAGGCACATTCACGCACGCATCCACAGACACACAAACACAGACATGCATACACTCGTACTTGGTTTAATATATATTTGTTTAGCAATTGTCCAGAAAGTACATTATGTTAAGGACTTTTGCGGATGAGCGTAAATGGTAAGCGTTGACAAGGAAACACATTTTAAGAAGGTGGATGGTAGTTTATCATTTCACTCAACTGTCAAACCCGTACTTGTTTAACGACTATGAGCAAGGGCGTAATGTGCTATTGAGTATGGATGAGGTTTCTTGAACACTTGAACACTCATGCCCTGTCCCAGGAAGAATACAAAACACATATTGAACTAGATCAAAAGTGTTCAAAGAACACTTCGCTAGAACGATATTGACCCATGGCCAATTAAGATATATACTGAAATAATGTATACTTTACAATCAAGAAATTTATGAATTTGAGGAGAAAACATCAAAATGAATCAGAATCAATATATCCAGCAAAAAGATATTTGTGTTGCCATACAATATTACTGAATAACAAGATGATAATCAATATTAGTTTCAAATCCAATAAATCAATTTTGGTGCTTGATTGGAATATTGATTTTTTGTCTTGCTGGCTAAGTGCATTGAATGTCATTAAAAATGTCATAAAAGCGCTTCTAGAAAGCAAAATTTAATTGGCAGAGCGCCCAAAATCGAATCACTTCGGTGTCGCCTCATACCTCATAGTCGTATAAGTTTGAACAAAATCAGTGCAATGGTTAAAGCTCTAGCTTGTCCGGAGACATACATACATACATACATACATACATACATACATACATATACATACATACATATACATACATACATACGTCATACATACATACATACATACAGTCAGTAGTCAGTCATCAGTCAGTCAGTCAGTCAGTCAGTCAGTCAGTCAGTCAGTTAGTTAGTTAGTTAGTTAGTTAGTTAGTTAGTTAGTTAGTTAGTTAGTTAGTTAGTTAGTTAGTTAGTTAGTTAGTTAGTTAGTTAGTTAGTTAGTTAGTTAGTTAGTTAGTTAGTTAGTTACAAACGAACGAAACACAATGCTTGCTTCAGCAGCTGAGCTGAAGCGACGCAACTATGTCTGAACAACGAAGTAGAACCAACACTGGTGCCAAGGCTAAAAGTATTTAAGCTAGCGTCAGACTGTTCCGAATACTGGAGCCGAGTGAGTCGTGGTGTTGTAGCCATTGTTAATTGACACAGTTTCTTGTTAAATACGTGTTTTTACGTTGAATCATCTGTCTCTCCAGGTTTTTTTCTAATTTCTTGTTATTACAGCAAAATAGAAATAAAAGTCGGCGCTGAACATTAGTGACTGTTGATCTGAGGCTTTACCAAAGTAGAAGCATATTTTGAGAAAACATATAGCACCATATAGCCCGAATAAAACTCTGACTATGCCTATTCATCTTTATGAATATTTGTGTGAACCTATTATAGTGATAAATCACGAATATTGTTGTTCAAGAGAGAGCTAGAGGGCTTCTTGTGTATGCCGATTACTGTTAAGGGCGAATGTACGTGCTAAGTTCAATAAACTAGTTATAATCAAAGAGCATAGACCCTAGCTTCATACTACACATGTGTGTTATCTACCAATGGTAAAATGTCTTCATAGTATGGGGTTGTATATGCACTATGAAAAGTTATCAAATAATGTAACAAATTCTCAAAAACAACCTTGAAACCCTTGCACTGAATAATAATACATTTGACAGTCTATAAACCAGGGACAATGGATCAAAAAGTATACTTAACCCTTTAATAGTTGAATGAGTATATAGTGCTAAAGTCTAGAATAAAGTCTAGAATAAAACCTGAACTAAGCTAAACATTCGCCACAATAGATGTCTAATTCACAGCCAGGATAAATCAGACATCCATGCCGATATATTTAGCCTTTCTTTTGCCTTTATGCTAGGATGCCACAGTACGCAGCCATGGCTAATCCGGCTGAAAAAGGGTTAAATGCCCCATGAAGGGAATTGCATGTTAATTTCTAGATGGTAGCCGTCCCCAGGGCTCCCCTCATGACACTGGCATTGACCACGTGATCCAGTAGAGAGCTGGTCAAGCGAGATTAGCCTGAATTTACGTCGTCGCTTTGTGATCTATATGCTCATATAATGAGTCGATGAGACCTTCGGAGCCTAATTCGGACGTGATGACATCTTCTGTACCATTTACTCAAAATGGAGAGGTAGACATTTTTATTGTTTGCTTTGATTTAGACGTACGGCTGAGTTATATTTGGTGTTTTGCTCTACTAGTCACACAAACAAATAGATTCATGGCTAAATGAACTATTGCTCTCTCTCCCACAACGGTCAATATTGATCAGGCAAGATAACTTTGAGCTTATGTTAGACTTTATTCTAGATTGCAATAGCTTAAGGGTAGATGGTACCACCATAATAAGCACGCCTAGTGAACAGACCATACTAGCCTTAGCTGTCTGAGATGTGTCTAGGCCTGGGAGATGCTAGTCAAGTCCAACCGCAAGTTAAGTCAATATTTTGCTTTGAGGGGCAACAGAATTAGGTGTAAACCACTTAGGAAACATAGCACGTGTCTTTGTTAACCCGCTGCGTGTCTATAGACTGGAGGCAGAAAGCATGTGGATTCAATTGACACGTGCTGATCCCATCACAGCTTGTGTAAATAGAGGCTACAAGAAACACAACGGAGGCTACAGACCTGTGGGTTTTACAGCAGACACCTCGCATTAAGACCACTTCCGTCTGCAGTAGGCACTTCAACTGCACCCTATTTCTCGGAGGAAATCCTCGTATTCCATTCTTCGGTGAGCATCTATGACGTGACCTCTTGATTATAGGTGATACTTGGAGCGGAAACCCCGTTGGTTTTGTCGTGAAAGATTTCCTGGATTAAGCTTACCACGCTGAAAGAGAGTGTAAATATAGATGTGCAAAAATGTAGGGTTTTATAGTATTTAAGCTCGGTTTGTGTGCATTCCGGTAGACTGAATTGTTTCTCTCATCAATACTTTAGATTTCCCCTTTTTTTAAATGTGTACTTGCAGTTATTGGCATATCTTCATGTTCTTTTCCATTATGCCCATCCTTTTATGGTAACAGTTCTGATAGATGGTAAAATATATTTTGGTTTAAAAGTGAGCCGTTTTGTTTCAGGAAATTGACATATTTTGGAGCAGGTCACAATCTATACAGTGGAACCTCTCTAATAAGCCAGCCCGGTGTGTCAATTGTGCGGAGGTCTTTTGTTTATGGGGGATTATGAAGGTCTGTTCTAGAAGGTCGATTAAGATGACCTCAACAGAAGTGGTCTGTATTAGAGGTTCTGGTATAGCAACCCAGTTATATATGCTTTTGATCATTACTTTTAACATCAAAGTCGCTATAAAAGTACTCACTGACATTTATCAGGGGCAAAAAAATAAGCCTTTTATTGTTGCCAATATAAATGCATTGTTTGCTTGAGAGAAAATGGAGCCAATATCGTCATGCTTAATGATGAACGAATAAATAGTAGGAGAGGAAATATTGGCAGCTGCAGCTTTGCTTTGTTTTATTGCCATTTTAGAGAGACTATGACGCTAGTTTAGTATGATACGGTGGCGCATGCTTCACTGCGGAAATCAAATATGAAACGCAAATCCAAAAAAGATAATATTGATCCTGCACCCCCAAGCTGATAGTCATGAATGTTAGTCCTTGATTACTTACTGTGCATATGAAAACTACACTATGGGATATATGATTTTAAAATGTGCTTTTGAATAGACAAATTGTACGAATTAAAAAAACTACTACAATACTCAATCGGGAATGTTTATCTTAAACCCCCATTATGGCAGCCACGAATGTTCATGCCTGCTTTTTCATGGTGTGTTAAAATATTAGAAAGTGTAATAGGTGAGAAATAAGTCGGAAGTAACAGGACTGAACCTTATAAGGCCTGAACCTTCTTCCGTACTCTTACCAACTTGATTCTAAATATAATTCAGCGAGGTACTAATGTACTGAAATGTTATATATGTAATCCCTACATACATGAGTACTTCATGAAGTGAGTAGTTGAAGAGTAAACTAAGACACATGTTTGTCCTCAATTGCGTTCTCACAAGTAGTAACCGTGTCCGTTTGTCATCGTTAACAAGCAATCTTGCAGCTTCTCTTCTACATTATATCGCGTGCAATGCATCAATTGGGGACAATGGCACAGTGTGCAATACTTCAAGTACATTTTGCAGTGTCACTAAAGGAGCCTCATCCCAGATGGTCAATCACACCCAAATCTGATTGACTGAGAGACTTAAGTGTTAGGAGTATCCCTATGGATGAATAAGTGCATATATATATATATATCCATTTGACAATTATAATGGACAGCCAAAGGCTAGTCTTTCTTAAGCCTAGGACACACACGGTTGTACGCCTTCTGCACTGTCTGTCCAGTGCGGTGAAATTCGGCAACAGTACGTTTTTAATGCAGTACGAAAACAGTAGAAAAAACTTTTGATATTTCAAACTTTCTTTACGAACAATTGACCAGTAGCCTGACTGTAGATAGGCCACACGGAGCGAGTACGCTAGGCTATACGCCATTACGTGCCGTAGAAACCCCGCGCACAGAGGAGAAAACCCTGCTGTCAAAACGTCCACAGTGTCGGTTGTGCCCATAGCTTAATTGTACAAGCGTCTTTTAATCCACCTGTCAATCATCGCATTTTCCAGGCCCCGTGGTAGTCTGAAAAATAATAACCACACGAAATGACCTGGACGATGTGTTTTCAAGATATGGCGAGGAAAGAATAAAATTATATGTTTTGAGTGCTCACGCGGGTGAGCGACTTAAACACACACCCACGCACATGGTGGTGTTCATCACGAAAGCATACCACTATCATGTTCACTTTAGTATTGATTACAATTCTTTAAGCCCCAATACCATATGTTGTGTAGACGTCATGCAAACAGATTTATCAAAAGGAATCGGGCAAGTGTAAGAAAAACCTTGGGTCCAACGTATATAAATGATATCAATTTAAATGCAGTTTTGAAGTACAATATGAACTAAACATCGTAGTATATTTCTTGTACCCTGCAAACTATGTCTCCTCTATAGTGAATTTCCTCAGCAAAATGTTAAGAGTGCAAGACAATAATTGGTTCTGTCAACTGAGCGAACTTTGTCAGACATGAAGCACGTTTTGGGATCTCTCCGAGTGAACCGTTCGAGGGAACAGACTTTGTTGATAAGAGTGTTCTGTCCCGTTTGCTGTCCATTTTGTGCTCCAAGAGTTGATTGTATACCTACCAAATCAGAGGGCCTAATCTAGTGGTATATTGGCCACTTTTAATAGCATATTTGTTTTATGTAAAACATGTTGTTTACACCTGTCAGTAGAACATCTTTCTTGAGACCATCCCTGGTGAAAGTGGTCGCATGCAGTGTATAGAGATTGTATCGTTTTGATAAATATACTTTGAGAGAAAAGACCTCATTCACCCAAAGTCAAGTGAACTTATCTTTACCAGGCAGTGTCCACTAGCTTATTGTAAGTACATACGGTTAACATGCACACCACGCTCTCATAGAATATCGCCATGTGACAAAATGATTGATAACAATATTTCTCACAAGTGAGCGTTGTAAACTTAAGTCCCAGACTGACATTCATGACTGCTGATCTACGTCAGTTTGAAGCCATTTGAAAATGCACTGTTGTGCAAAACATGATTCTGTCTCATAACTCGTCTCCATACGCAGATCCAGGGGGTGCCGCCACCCCACCGCCTTTCCCGACCAAAAGATATAATTTTTTCATGGAGATTTTACCATATCTGCTATCGATTGCGTATACAAAACCCACAAAATCTTTTGAGTGGTACCCTTCACATTTTACAAAAATCTGGATCTTCCAATGCATCTCTGATATCATGTTCGAATTAACAAAGACGACAAGACCACGACGAAATAAGATAAATCATCAAGAATGTCTGACTCACCCTCTATATTGCTGATGATTGTTATGAACGAGTAGGACAGGATTCCACAGTACATATGTAGATAGTGGGGACCTTTCACTCCTCCACATTTGGCGTGCGTGGGTGATTATAATTAAGCTGCACTTAATTCACCTCTCTCCTTCTTTGGCAAACACATGTTCCTGTTACTATAGTCATCGTGTTTCAACTGTGTTTCTCAGTCGTAAAAAAGTGTCCTAATGGTCCATTGCGGCTTTGTGGACCAATTATCAAACATTTATGTTCGTATTAAAACAGCAAACATGTATCAGGATGAAGAAGAAAATGCATTCTTTCTAACGCAATGCCTTCCATCAATGACATTGTTTTGGCAGACCAAATGGAGTATACACATCTCGTGCATTAAGATAATGCATGCTAGTATCTACTACGCGTATCACTAAATATTGCAGTATCATCAACGGGCTCATATATATAATCCATTTAAAGATACATGCACAGGCGAATTTCATGTCATATCTAACTTTTATGCCACTTAAATAGTACTTGCTGAGCCAGTTGAATTACATTTTTATCTATGTGCAGTGTTCCACTAATATCATCAAATATATTCGAAATTCTACCGTGAACGAAGTGATGTGACAGCAGCGAACGGTGACCTCACCCTCTAGTGGCACACTCCTCCCCCTTCTTCTTGTAAGGATATGTTGGACCTGTATAAGTTGGTTTTGTTGGTGCTGGAGCATACAATTAAGCATATCACACCGTTGAGGGTTCGTGTTCACGCCTTGACCGGCGTAATGGTATTTTTAGTGTGCTAGAGGCGTTCACGACTTGCTGCGCTACCCCACCCCCAAACACAAACACGTTAGAAATGATGGGGGTTAAGGTACAGATTCACAGTAGCCCCGCCATGTGGCCACAGTGACGCCCCCAAGTTCGCCTAATCCTTAAGAGATTATAAGCTGGCCAAGTATGAACAAGTCTCTGAACGTGTAGGACGGCGTGTCCAATGGTTAAGATGCCTGACCACACATATATGACTCGTTAGGCTGGTCTGAAGTGTATCGGGAGATAGTGAGTTCGATTCCACGGTCTCTTTACATGCTTTGAATATATGGCAATATCACCCCTTCTTGCATAATAGGTATGCCATTATCTCATGTATGATTGGGCAGTAGAGTGCATACTTCCAAACAAACGTATACATCTCTATTTGGATGTATCGAAAACGTTTGAGTAACACTGATGAAAGAAGACTCTAATCCAAATATCGAATACACGCATTCAAATCCCTCTCACACTGAAAGAGACACTTCTAATCTAGAGTTTACATGAGCTGTACATTCGGGTTACACGTGCTGGGTGAGTCATAGGCCTTTGCATAAAAGTTTCCACGGCTTGATCAATCACACTGCCTGTACAAGTCCCTGTTCATATCAACTGCGTATATAGGCCGTGAGATATGACGATGAAAATCCTTACCTATGTACACACTTGAATTTCTTCTATAAGTTTAGAAATCATATTGACAAGTGAATGGTGGTTCTAGAACTTTTCAAAGGGTCTTAAAAGAAGACATAGGAGGTGGGACTTTTTCGGACCTCATGGAGTTGCATAGTCTTGGATTGCGCTTTTATATATTCAGTATCATGACACCACAGATGTGCTTTACCGCAATTGTTTGCCAGTTTTGTTAGTGCAAATATTCTAAGTAAATACTAATTAGAATATAAGAATATGCCACTAGAATACACTTATCTGTGGCTAAAATGATTCCAACACGTAATGCGTATGCAAATTTAATAAGGCGCCAACTATTTGATTATGGGAGGGGGCCAGGCAATAAACATTGAAGTGTAATTTGTTTCTACAATATCTTCATGATAAATATTTTTTCTAATGTACGAAAAACAACATATTCTTTTTTACTCAGAGCAAATCTCAAATAAAACTCGGGCAATTTCGGGCACAATTTGTCGCCTCCTCCCCCCCTCCCGAGTAAAAATGATGCGTGCCAAATGCCTAACCACGTTTATTTTCAAATCTATGTAGTGATCTAATTCTGGTACAGCCACCGTGACATTGTCCAGATGATGTATTAAATTTGCAAATGACCTTCAATCCGGGCATCACCTCCCACATATGTATCTCTGTAATATTGGTAAAAGCTCTAAATCATTTAGAGTTGAAAATCAGTCTGACCTATCGATTGCAAGCAACCAGTTTGTACGTTAGAATGCAATTGCTCGCGTGTCATTCCCAACCGACTTTTTTTAAAGTGGGGATTTTGTTGTTATTTTGGTGGCTGGTTATTTTAGCCATTGGCTGTCATTGGAATGCATCCCTTTTGAGAGGAAATTACACAGCTGTTCTTGATCCAGTGAAAGCAGGAGGCAAAGAGTAGAAAAGGTCCTGAAAGGAGGCTATTGACGGTTTTAACCACAGCGAGGTTTTTTGGTTGAATAGGGACAAAAGTAGGGTGAAAAGATTTGGGTGTGATTTGGTGTTGTATGAATTAGGCGGGGCACGTACGTGCGTGTACGTGCACAACCTTATCTTTACTTGCAGCGAACGGGAAAATACTTTAAAAGGGGTGAGGGATAGTACGTGGTTAATATGGGATACGGATGGTTTAGATTGAATCACTACTATGTGCAAGTGAGGAAAGGCATGGTTAATGGACAGCATTTAAGGATTCGCTGTGCGTGTATAGAAATGACCTACATGTAAACTCTATATGACGTACAAGGCATTTCCGTATGTTACAGTAATTCGTGCATGAAATACTATTTACAGTTGTAAATTATGCGATTGTCGATAGCCCCAACCACAGACGTATTCAGCACGCACAATTTATCCCCGTGTACGTAATGTCTGGGGATTCCGGAAGTGGTAATGACGTAATTGTCGGAAATCAGCACCAGGTTTTCATCGAAAAAGTAATAACTAAGGGTCAGGCGGGGTGATTTGGCATGATCATCATGATTTTCCCCTTTTCCAACAAGATTAATGGTCGATTTACACATTTTTATTGCTTGCTGCTTTATTTGGATGTCGGCCACATGTTTATTAGGGTACTTTGACAGTAATTTGAATGTTGACATATTTTCACAGCCGACAATTAAAGTGTTGCCATACAGAATCTGTTTTAATGTAGGGAGCTGTATGCAACGGGTTATAAATCCGTTTTATCAACTCTCATCACAATACCCAGGCGAGGGTAAATTGCAGAACCTTCTGCTCAAGCGTTTAACTCGGCTATGCAACATATGTATGTCTTACTCCATTCTCATGTTACATTGATTACGTCTACATGGTATATTGATTGTAAATTAAATTTTATAGTCACAATGTTAAGACAAACCTAATACAACTATCCACCCCAAGAATGAACTAAATCCAAGCATTTTCTTTGTTAAGTCAATGAGATGGGCAGAAGCAGTTCTTCCCATGATTATTATCGTCTTCTCGGCATTGATGTATGTTATAAACGTTGATAAAACAGTTTTATAACTTTCCACTATTCATACAGCAGGGACCAGAGGACAATAATAACCAAGCATTTTCACATTTGAAAACCAATAAACAAAAATGTTTTATTCATTATATCAATGAGTAATGACTGGATATTGCTGATAACATGGCGTTTACATTCCATTTCACACAATGTAATGAATCTGTGTGTTATATGATAACATTTCTCTTGCTTACACGCCTATGCAATCATACAGAACCCTCCGGAGAATGATTGAGATGAATTCTCACAGGGGTGCCCGTGTTACCAAAGATTAGAGCAAGAAACATTGATTTCTTCGACCACCGGGTCGAGTATTTAATATATCTCGTATCTGGCTTTTGCCAGTGCGTGGTAAGTGTATTTTAATTGATTGCTCGAGTTTCATATGTTGCCAGATGGGTACTAGGTGTATTTGTACTCGCGTCGTGTCTATCGCCACTTTGACGTATTTTTTCTCCTGTTTTGTGTAAAATCGTTTAGACGGTCTTTTTGTTAGGATACGTGAAAAACATGGTCTGTAGCTGGGGACCTGAAATTGGGCGTGTAATAAAATGAAAGTTTTGATAGTGACTTGTGTAATATGGCGCGAGATGAGGAAATCATGTTGAAATTGCGGTTTCCTATTCTTCTTGAAGAATGTAGGGCAATAAAAATCAAATAGATGTCATTATAATAGTGGCTTGTGGTTGCAGAATGTTAAATGTTTAGGCAAAAAGCAATTACGCAATAGCGACATGTATTAATCTTTGCGGGTATTGTCAACAGTATCAACTTGTCTAAACAAATACTGCATCCATACTTACAACCACGTGTTCGTCTGACTGCCCCCCCCGAAAAACGTGCACCTCACCACCGTATACCTTGCCTATTTATCTGCACACCCACTCCCATATCTCACCTACCTCTATAATGATAATAGTCTCGTTTGCCCTGGTGTGTGGCAAAGTAATTGGTGATCATCTTCTGTCTGTCAAATATAAAGATAATGACGTCTGTGCCGTACCCCGCAATCAGTTTAAACCCCTGATTAACAATGGCGTCGGCTATTACAACGGCATTTGTCCCTCTAGGCTTGTAATAATGACAGAAATTAGACATTGTCGAATGCAGGGCGCGTCACTGTGCCAGCCACTTCTCTCAGTGTGTGGAATGTACGTAAGTGTGCCTCCTACTGCTGTTTAACAGGCCTTCACTGCACGTTGGTACTAAACACGTGTACATAATCATACATCTGTAGAACAGAGAAGTCATTCAAGAATTTAGATCAATGTTGGGTTTGTTTATGTATTATGGCTGTGGATTTACACATAGGGCCTACTATATTTGAACATAGTATAAATAGAACAAAACACTAAAAATCACAAGTTTTCTTTGTGAAGCATAATTCATATTGCTCACAAATTATAGGCGCCATCAGCAAAATCTGTATCGTTGTTACAAACTGCAAACAATTAGTTGTGATTTTTTTTTAAAGTGGCAAATCAAAGTATGGTATAAATTTGTATTTATCAATAAACAAGTAGGAACGATGATAGTGTCTCATATAGAGGAAAACCATTCATGGTGTGACTTTAGGTGACACAGCCGCAAAGCTTAAATGGCTAACAGCCGGAAGAAGTCTTAGCAAATACAATTTTTGCAGGATATTTCTCATTTGCGGTTTCAGCCTAGCTGATTCTTGCAGAGTTACATGCATTTAATGAGAACGTGGCGGAATGGAGAGGTTTGTTATTCCCTTTGACCTTGGGAGAGCAGTCAAAGTTACCTGTTTCTATCATGTAACTTGCGCAGCAATATTAGCTGTGGAGAGGGCTATTGCCATCATAATATTGTCCAGACGTCATATTAATTGGCCATTATGCTACTGTAGTTCCAATGAGCATATATTACGAGGGTGGTTTGGGGAAGTGTAAGTTTTTGTGCCCATGCGTGTATCACTAGGGTAATATGGCCTAGTATGCATTTGAGGGTTCTGATTGTGGTGTAGACGCACAACGGAATCCCATGACACTCTGTATTGTTAGTATTAAGATTTCATTTCAGCCCATATACAACCTCTTTCTTCACAGTTAAATTATATTGTGTGATTGGGTCATGCAGAGATTTCTCAGGCACACAATAAACAAACAAGACATTATGGCCTACTTTATACTTGAGGGTCTAGATGTCTTTTAGCTACATATTAACTATAAAGATATATTGTTGTAAGAATCCTCTAATTCCAATTAACTATGAAGTTGCAAATCAGCTTGTACATTTGAACATAGTATAAACAGAACAAAACACTAAAAAGCACCACGACACCCCCACCCCCAACGGGATTACATGTTGTAATAGTCTGTCACAATATATAATCAAATGGTATGATGTCTTTGATACTCACATCGTATGAATTTATTTTCAGAATGAAAAGTACCAGACATTGTCTGCACTTATAGCTATTCGGCTGGTAAGTACCTTTTATATGTGTTTTTCATATTGAAGCTCCATCCTATAGATTGATCGCTTCATCGATGTTCTGTATGATTGATGTTTGTGTTGACATTATAGACTTACACATTGATGAAATAATTCATATAACTAAATGTTCATGACTTGTTGCACACTAAACATACATAGATACGTATATGCATTTATATATACCTCAAAGAGATCTAAAGGAAAGCATTGGTGTCTTCTCAAGAGATATATATGTTGTAGTGTTTGGTAAAAAAAATCTCATGGCCATAAGTGACCGGTCATTAGATATTATGGGAAGGGCCTTATGGGTTGTTTCACATAAAGTAAATGCTAATACTGACAATACAACTTTTAAATGATGGTGGTCATTGGTCACGCCATCATAAACATTACGATATATGTAGTCCCATTGACTTCGAATGCGGAAAACTCTCCAACCACCCATCAACAATAGTACCTGTATTTGGATACCGTGAAAGTTGTAATTATGCATTTCATGATTTTTATGCTTAGAATAGACTATAGAGTAATAAAATTACACATAAATATAACAAAATATTCTCGAATTACAAACATTATCTATACCCGTGCAGATCAAAATATGACTGTATTGAACATTAAATGCTGCTTTGCACAATACACAATGCATTGCTCCTTCGCTAGCTGTAAGGCATTGCCATCGTACATTTAAATCAATTCCTCCAAACCACATGACATAGGCTGAATTTGATGTTTGCTTTGCCGAGCCCCCTACTACGTGTGAACTTAATTTCGAATTGCTTTGTCAATAAAGTTTCTCCACTTGCCATACTAACAAATCAAGTTTTATCTTACCCATACAATTTGGTACCAAATCAATGGAACAATTTGGTGGAATTTTTCATTTAGAGAAAATTATTTTGGCTGGCAATTGTAAATATAGGTATTGGATTGTGGAGATATCGTCTTGTAATGAAGGGAATATCAAAGGGAAGCTGTAAAAGGGACCGTTTGTTTTGCTTTCTTCCTTGTTTTCCCATTTCTACAATGAAATTGAATCCTGTAATTAACACCATTGATGGCGTTAGTACAGTAGAACCTCTCTTTGAGGACCACCCCGTGACTGGCCTCAAGTGGTCTCAAATAAGGGTTGGGGTGAAGAGAGCTGTTTATTATTTGAACACAAGCATGTGACGAGACAATGTGACTGCAAAGTAACACATGCTACATGACACTGACTGAGTTGGCTGCAATGCTCTGGACTGTGTAACCCTGGCTTTAGTTATGATAATGGACAATAGTTCTAAAACTAAAAACTGTTAAGATAGACGTGTTGCACGAAATCTTGATTATGATATAGTATAGTAAGCCCTATGTGTCATCTTCAATTGCCTAGAAATATCAGTGTTTAATGGTGTACATTTATCATAAAAAAAGCTTGGAGCAAATTTTCCTATGTTTGGAAATTGTCGCATTAAACGTGGCTGGTTTGCATTTCATCCCATGCCTTACAAAGCAAGTAAAATGACTCACTCATCTGTAAAGTCACACGTGTTGTTTAAAGTGCAGTAAGTGCCATTAGGGCATGCAAGGCAGGTGTTACAACGTCATTAAAAACAAGAATTAACTTACTTCTGGTGACGAGGTTACAAGGCAAATATAATTCAAAATCGTAATATTTCATCCAATATAAGGGGCATATATGTGTGACGTGTCACGTGCTTTACATAAATATTATGTCTCGCCATGTTTCAAAATCATCTGACTGATATAATATAATTTCGACGTATTAATTGTCACTGTAAGAAAGAAAGTTTGGGTTGTTGATTTTGTTATCCCCGTACGTGTCCGTATACGTCTATTTTAGGCATTGACTGGGTGTGCCTCCAGATGGGTCTTGATTAGTTGAAACAGAGTTCTATTGATGGTACGGGCTTTGTATACGAACTTTTCATCCAATAAAACAAAGTATATGTATACCAGGTTAATATCCAGGATGAGTCTGGATTGAAAGGGCAAGAAGAGCCATACAGGTTATGGTGGCGAGGGGTTACAACCCCCGTGAGATCACAATGGGTTCACCTATCCCTGGCAATCACTGAATCTCAAATTTCTATCCTGGGCACCCCTAGAAAGCCACAATCACTTTCTGATGAAGATTTTCAGAAAGGGTTGTTGGACAAAACCAATGTGGACCTATGTCCTGTATTTCTATTAGGAAATAAATGTAAATGTAAATGTCTGGTTCATGGTCTTCTTCCCCGAAGGATCAGATGATTCTACATATACACCAGGTCATTGGCATCCCTGTCACACTATATCTTTCTCAATTCCCCGGGGAGCATATTTTGGCTACCGTAGCGCAGACCTGCTAATCACTCAGATTTGCGTTCACTCGCCTGACATGTACGTATTTACGTGTAGGTATCACGGAACAGTGTGCAACCTATTAGAGGTAAGTTTGCTCAACACTTACCATCAGACCCGACTGGGAATCGAACTCACGACCTTCTGGTCACGGGTCCAACTCCCTATCCACTCGGCCACGGAAGCACACGTCACACGTTATGAAAAGCTCATACATCATCCAACCCAACCTCCAACACAGTATGTCCCTGAGAGTTCCTAATGCCACATCTCTACCAATAACAAAAGGCTGGATCACCTACTATTACCTACCCGCATGAGTCGCTGTGCATCACTATATTGTCTACTGCATTCTCGCATTATCACGTTTACGGTTGACTGACTCTCGTCTGCCATGTCTGTCGCACATTTATGTGGTTGATTCTGTGTGAAATAGGCTAAATATCCGTACACAGGCGTCTAATAAGACAGCCTCAAGATTGCAATCATTGATTTAAAGTGACTGCAGACGGAGATGTCTTTCCAATAACAAAATATGGCGAATCTTGCATGCGTTGCTGTATTTCTGGCTTTATTGTTTCTGGGAATTTTGCCTGCAGCGAGTCGGTATATGATGTTTAGGAAAGATGTGTTCAACAATGGATCCCTCGGGTGCTGTTTTCTAGCGCAGGGGTCAATGTTCTCCTTACGCGGTGCATAATTTCCAATAGTCCATAGAATGACGGGTATGATTTCCAAGGACATAATAATTGTATAGTTCATTTTGTTTTTACAAAATATATTGCAAGAAGTTGAAAAAATTGTGACACGTACCGGCTAGCGTTCCTCTAGAATTTCTACTCAGAAACCATTCACTTTCACATATTTAATGGTATGTGATGGTTTATTATAGAAAATAAAACTAGTCGTTTTTCAAGAACCCCTTTTACACTGTACGTGAGTTACAATTTCTCTCTTTTCAATAACTTGTGAATTGAATTCTAAGCCTTAAATAGATGTGGTAGATAGCAATCATATGGTGAGCCACATGACATTCATTATCAGCTATTTCTGCTAGTATCTGTGTTTTCATCATGGTGTTGACTTCTGCTCATTATTTTTAGTCATGCTGGAATGATATTCGCCGACTTCTTCTTCATAGAAATCTAAAATCAGACGATAGCAGAACTAAAAGAGCACAAATCACTAGCTGAAATCAACACCACGCTACGAAAAGCACAAGTTCGCTGAAATTGCTGACAGATGTATACTACATATCATTTGTCCTCATTGGCATATACCCGGTAGGCATAGACGAATATGTCGTCGTGACGTTGCCCCAAAAAAGGGCATAGACGAATATGTCGTCGTGATTTTTAGCCAAATGATTGCCTTAACCATCTTTCCAACAGCACACACAGTAACACCTCTGTGTTAACACCTCCCGCGGGATACCACAGGACTGCCTTAAGCCTTCAACAGGTCTCAATAAAGAAGACTTCAAATGTGGATGTTCATGCTAGTCTTCTTGGCGCTCTGGGATCGGAAAAACTGGTCTTACCGCAGAGGCGACCTCTTCATAAAATTGGCCTTGATTGTAGGTTCTAGTGTAGTCATACATGAGTATGTCTCTGTAACTGTGTGGCAGGTTGGCATAATCGTCTTCCCCACATCTGAGGACAAATCACTTCGATGAAACATGTGAATTGTAACCCGTGTCATTGTAATGTGTCCGTCTTAGTGAATATTCATCAGACAGCTTTTCAATGACAAAGTCAATGCCCAGGTTCGTTTGTGTGGGTTGTGCTCGTAAGGCGATTTAGTCTTGTCACTGGGTAATGACTCGTAGTGACGTCTATTGCAGATTTTTATTTGATTTTGAAGTCACGCCATTCAACATCTAATGAGTTAGTTTTAGTATGGTAATTGGTTCTTATTATAAACCGTGAAAATGTCATCATACATGACGCATTAGTGTTTACGGGGGTTGTAGGGGGTTGTAACAGTGAAGATTGACCAACTATAACCATACATTCATGGACCTCAATATAGACCAATATATTCCACATGCAATAGGCACTGAGCGGTCCCTATTTTCATATTTAAAAAACAACAACACACATTTGGGCACTAGTTCTGTTAGAGTGACCTGTAAAGCGGTACCGAGGATGGTCTGTTGCTTGAACGCACAGTCACCCAATTAAAGGGGTGCAAGCCAGAGTGGAATAATTGTTTTATTACAAAGCACAAGCACCCGCCTTTGGTAGTTGTGCACCTATATACTATTTTATTAGTAATGCACTGTTGAAACCAAATATTCAGTGATTAAACATCTTTTCGTGTGTATTCAAACGACGTGTAGGTGTATACACGGAACGTCTTGTGATTTACTATACGAGTTGTCGTCAGTGTTTATGCATTCTTTATTAAATCTCAATTGTATTTCCTTGTTGCAAGCGTTTGATGCCTTCTTTGACAAATTCAATTTTGCTCCACTTCGCAATATCCACTATGAACCATATTTCTTCTTACGGACCATACATGCATTTTGGCTGCATCAACATCTGGGCTACTTTCTCTTCTGCACTAACTAGATTTTTGCTATCGTGCTTTCTTTTACGATAAGAATGATTGAATTAGGCCTACACGCAGGACTCTTCAATGGTACATTCACATTGGAATCATTGGTGGGCACCCGATTTCAGTCCATCAGGTTATTATGAACATATAAATAGATAAATGTAATCATTCGCCGTACCTCTTTTGTCTTACCAGGTGTGAATTCTGTTACTGCATTACTAGTGGGAAAAGTTCAAAAATGATTTTTAATAAACGTACATCATCAGTTGCAAACATTTTCCTGCTTCTGGAGATATGGTATTTGATTTTAGAACACGTCCATCGTTTATTGATGATATTTTATATACCAATTCATTTTCAAATTAATCTAGTACGCTTAAACATTTACGACAAATGCCAAGGAACAGTCTGATTCTGATGTAATGTATAATTTCAATCAATCCTGCAGTGAAATGTATTACTTTTTTGATAGCAGATAACTCGTAGTCTAGTAATTTTAGCATAATGTATATTGCATATACACGGAGTCTCAATCTAACAGTTTTAATGTCTTCAGATTATACAGTGTAATGCCGTATTATAAAGCGTCAATGATTTGTTTTTCTAAAGGTCATTATCTACAGGATATTTTCTTTTCTACAAACTTTCATTCTAAAGGCCAGTTGAGTAACTAGTGGGGTCATTAGTTGCAGGTCATCTTTCCGATTGAATTCGGTCTTAACCGAGTGCGGGAAATGTTGGAATGGTATTAGATTTGTAACGCTAGACACCTGCATTATTGCATACATTTGACTTGTTCAGCTAAGGGGAAAGTGCAATTACACTTTCAAAATACGATCATGAGAAATTTACTATCAACAAAAAGGGGTCGAAAGTTTGATACCTCCAAACCCGCGACTTGCCAATGCCACAAACAAAATCCATAAAGTTACTGCTACCTGCAGCCAATCTAATCAAGCTAATGTTGTTTCCAACTTCACACAGCCACCTCATTAATTGGGACACCGTTCCCCTACTCCCACCATTTCTTCTCATACAGAAGTATTACCGTATGTGTCCTTGTACTTACCTGTTAGAAAGGGGATTCTTTCTCCAAGTATATATGAGTCTATATCGCACAGCTACTGCCGGAACGCAAACCCTGGACCACTACCTTTCAGTGGCTATGTGTATCCCTACAGGGTTGGAGAAAGGATCATCTACGTCAATATTTACACCCAAGTCGTCCATATTGTACCACTGGTAGATCCAGTTTTTTAAGGGGTGCACCCATAACATTTCATATGTTTTGTACGCGTGAAGGATCGCAATGAGAAAAACACTGAAAATTATATATTTTTGTGAACCTATCCCCTGGATCTGCCTATGATTACAATACATTGATGTCAATTCTCACCTGTGTTTGCAGCGGTGGATGGATGAATACCTGAGCTGGGATCCGGCTGAGTACGGTGGTGTGGAGCAGATCTGGGTGCCCGCTATCCACATCTGGACACCCGACATCTTCATCAATAACTTGTAAGTAAGAAATAGAACATTCCAATTCAGGTGGCCTTTATATATGATAGAGTGCACCTCTAGAAGTCTTCATACAGAGGTACTATTTAGTATACACCTTATTATGCTTTTGTGTATTGTAAAATCATATCAATTTACAAAACAAAATCCACACACCCACCAACATCTCTTGACCTTGGTCGACACATTTGATTTTTACTTTTAAAAATGCACAAAAATCCTTGTCATGGTGGTAACGATTTTTTATACAATAAAGTCTCATCGTCAGGCATCTTCTCTCCGAAACTTTCAGTCTGCGGATCCATTTATTTGTCATGCTATGGTGCTATGACATAAGTTGGCCTGGCCAGGATGTTGTTGAAGATGGCTGGTAGGTCTAGAGCCCCAACATTCTTTGTAAACGAATCTGCATATTGAATATTTAAGATTTCAAGAGAAATTGCAAGCCTTCTCATGTAATGTTTTATTTTACTCAAAGAACATTGTAAAATCAAAAGAATAGCATGTAAAACTTGAGCCGATTATTATATTAAAGATAATATTTATGACTGTGATACAAATATAACACTGTACTATCGATGTGTGAACCATTGTTTTCGGCCGTTGCAGTGTTGAATGGAGCTTTGCAATGTTGATATTTGATTGTCACGTCACAGGTGTCTTCAAACCAAATGTATAGAGTAAAAGAAGTTAGAAAAAGTTGAATGGCCAATCCATACAACTAGGGCTATTATTTGAACATCAAAGCATTCACATTAGTTCAAATTTCATTAGACTAATGATTATGAGCCTGCATTAAGTGAGTGTATGCAGTAGAACCCAAAGGAGTTGTACCACGCAGGGTCGTAAATCACAATAGGATACCAGGGAATAGTGATAACTAAGCTGAAAGATGTTCTGATTTTGCTCAAATGGGTCTAAAAAGTCACAAGGGATGCTCAATGAACGGAATTGTTGAGTACAAGTAGATTTATTTGGGTAATTCAGACAGTCTCTTCCATTGATTTCCTATGCCAATCGTTGTATTTATGTACATTGTTTAATGTGATCTTCCTATGTATGTAAAACACTAAGCCTTCAGTTAAGACCGCCTCAATAAGGAAACCACCTCTATAATAAGAACATTTTGTAATGCACCAACACACAGATTTTAAGTTTCACGTACTTCCGTTATAAAAGAGATCACCAATCTCACAGTGTGATCTTAATAGAGGGTCTACTGTAGAGCACCATGTGTTTTGAGCCTATTGTGCTAAAATGCATGTTTTCCAGATCCTGATGTAGAATGAAATCATTTGAAAGCGAGCTGCAATCAATGCAATCAATTCACAGTTTGAACTCAAATCTAGACATATAAGCAGACAGTATAGCTCCATTTCTAACATGACAAGGACCCGTTTATCGATTCTAGTTTAAAACGTTGATTGAAATCGACACGAGCCCTTGTAAACTCAGCGATTACATTATACTACAATTGGTGTGGACAGCCTAGAAACATCAAACAACACACGTGATATTGTGTTTGTTGTTTTAACCAGCTATACAATATTCAAGAAAACTTCAAATGAAACCCACTTTTAGAAAACGACCACCTATATTACATTTTTTCAGTAAAATGCCTTCAATAAAAGGACCACTGAATGTGAAACTCCACAACGAGACCACTTTGTGATGGTATAATTTATTACGAATGTTCTATTGCAAATGTCCTAGTTTGGTGGACGTTATTACCAGACCAGGGTAAATGTGTCAACAGAGTCTGGTCCTGCCATTCCGTGAAATTATATGGTTCTGCCAATGTGGACAACAGAATAAAAATTTCCACGCGAAGTCCATGGGAAGAATACCTACCAAGGTGACAGAAATAAAGCATGTTAAGATTTATGATTTAAAACTACAAGAACAATCGGCTAAGTGAGAGGTTGAACTAATTTTGTCAACCCCCGTACATTTTTCGGGGCATACAAATCAGCTTTTTTTTTTCTTCTAATTTGACGAGTGACAGAAGAAACGTCAAAAACGTATTTCATGCCCGTCTCACTCGAATAAAAGCAATACTGCTATTGCGCATCCTCAAAGACCCCAAATCGCATCATTTAGTGCTGCCATTCTGACAAACTGACATTTGTTCTGGGGGCAAATTCGATGAGAGACACTTTGTGTCATCTCGTGAACGGCTTTGTCCGCCATTATCTACTTACGCTATTGATCGGTTACCACGTGGGACGGATGTAGTGACCTACTGACTGATTGGATTAAAGATATTAAATGGAGACGTTCCTCACTTCCTGGCTGTTTCATCATTTTAAAATAAATAAGCATGTTCATCATCACGTTTCAAATAGTTATTGCGTAATTTGTAAAGGCGTTTGCTACGCTTTTTTGTTGTCTGGCCCATATAAAATAACGACAGTGAACTATAGCGCGTATGGACGTATTATATTTAAAGCACCGCTTCTATAGTACCCAACCAAATCATATGATCCTGAGTTGTTTGAGGCTCCCGACGACAGAACTGTCAGAATATAATTTTTGTCATTTTCTCTGGGTGTCTAAACGACTTATCTGTTTAATATAAGTAGACAGCAGTGTGAACCATAGAGGATTCTAGTAGTGACAAAGTCTTTTCGTTTTGTGTTTTCACTAATATTCTTAGGTAAATTATAAAATTTCCTTTCTAGTTGCCAATAATGATACAATTATGTAACTCGTAAAAGCTGCCTAGAACCGTCCACTATCCATCATTGAAGAAAGTATGCTTGAGTGACAATTGTCGTAAACACTTGATATAGGGGGTCATATAGCAAAGAAATGTGATTGGTGATATGCCCTAAATCTTGATTGTGAATTGTGAACTGTCTGTATTTAAGTATGTGAAATGTAATGCAACCCATTCAATTACAAATCGTGATTATTGGTGAAAGACAATAAAATGTATTGGTGACAGGTAGTTTAGGAAACAAAATGTTGGTGGATGGATTTTCATCAAGGCTATATACCCCTTCTTGATACTGGTGTACTAAAACTAACTCTATGTATACACGTCAATCTAAACTACGTACACGTGTATTATAATTATTATTTCCACTACGGCGTGAGGAACTGAACACAGACGTACCGAGCGAAACTCTACACTGTTGAGAACCAACACGTGCTGCAACTTTAAACTGTCAGAATTGTTATTATATACACTTGTCTGGAGCATCCGAAGTGTTTTGTGTTGAGTAAATATCACTTCCCTTGAAAGCCGTATTGCCGGTCAGTATTTGATAAATATGAATGTGGAATCAAGAACACGACAGGAATTATCAACCTTGCTGTCAGACATTAAAACAACAATATTATTATTCCTTACCTGTGCTATTATACTCTGCCTCATGATGATACAAACGCCAACCTTTGAAGGTCGTGTTTTAAACAATTGTAAGGCAGAATGTGTGCAAAAACTTCAAATAAATGTGCAAAATGAACATTGACCTACTACTGGTTCTATATAACGCAAAGTAATCTGAATGCCATGTGCAAAAGTGATCAGTGGTATACATCATGATGGATACTATGGCCATATATATCATAGTTTTGGACTATGCTTTCAATATTAGATATGAGATATTAGACATTTCATTTTTCAAAGTCATATCTGACCTACAATACATATAGATAATAATGATCTCAGGTGACATGAATAAATGGAATGCTTCATCAATCACACAGATCTGCATGATTGTAAAGTACACCTCTGTTGTTTGGATAACTAATGCCTATGCAGCACTGTAATACTTCTAACTCGCTCATCCTTTAACATCTTGCAAACCATGAAGACATTTCATGTTTGCACATGGGCCCCAGAATCGTTAGATTGAGGTGGTATATGTACTATATTTAGTATACAAACATCATTCTTACTCATATAATATAAGGGTAACTAAACATACAAAAAACCGGGTATTAGGGCATTTGTTTTAGGATGGATCTATGCCCTAGAATATACTTCATCACTTCACACGATTATATTGAGCTGACACAGTCCTATACAATCCGACTTTTTTTAAATCACCACATTTCCATAGCTTTATTTGCCAGTAATCTAATCAGGAAGTTGTTTGCTGGATCTAATTACGTTTGCTTTTTAGTTGCTTTTTATTGTATTTAATATGATTTATTTTACTATTGTGACATGCAACATACAATAAAAGTAACATACTAGCTACTCATCGTATTTAGAGGGTTGCGGATTATCCCTTTTATTCACAGCGTCATCACATGTTGCATCTACTCTGATGATATGAAATTAGGTCAATATTAAAGACATGTAACTTGGTTGTGTAAAGTCTATTTGTTTTCTCTTGTGACTTTTTGTTAGTTTATTTTACGGTGTGTTTACGTATTATTTGCTTTGTTTTATTTTTTGCGTGCGTATGTGTGCTTTTGTCCAATTAGCGTGATGTGAGCAATGTTAAATCATGACAGGCATTTACCATTCAACGTATAATTCCCACATATGACACCCTACAATACTTTTATGGCTGCGGTTCTCCAATATTACAACACTTTGCTGTCACCATGAGTGGCTTTTACTTTTAAAATGCAAATCTAAATGTCACTGGCAGATCCCCGTCCCCCATTTACGTCATCCACTTTATGTTTGTATTTCGCGGGCAAGTACGACAGTAGAACCTCTCTATTAGGACATTCAATCTTTATATACATGGTTTAAAATTGTCGATATACATGTTTATGTGTTTTCTATCGTTTACCTTAATTTGTGTGTTTGCTTATTGATCTAATACATGTAATAAACGAAATAAATTTAATGGGAAAAGGGACCTGACCTCAAGTGATCTCAATTGAAAGGGAGCCTCCTTTATGGAGGTTCATTTTGGTCTCTTTATGAAGGGTTGGCACTGCGATAGCAGCAGCTGTTCACATAGGATGGTTTCTTCTTTGTGCACATGTGGACTTGTTTAGATGATGTACTGCATTTTTCACTGTACTACTTTCAGCGCAGACGACAGCTTCCAGGACTTCATGAACACGTTCGCCATAGTGAACGCGGACGGCTCTGTGCTGTGGATGTTCCCGGCGGTCATCAAGACCTACTGCACACTGGACGTGCGACACTTTCCCTTTGACCATCAGAAGTGTTCCATCGTGTTCATCTCGTGGACATTTAATGGATTTAAGCTTAACGTAAGCGGCTGCAAGCTAATCTCTCGATCTCACACTGCTAGTCCAACGCGTTTAAACTGTTGAATTCGTTCTTGGATGTTCAGGCATTCCTGTGTGGCCTATTTAATTGATAGCAGCATAGAATTAATAAAGGATTGCTTAGGATCAGTGTTACCAATTACAAAACAATTATTGTTGTAAATTTGAGCGTAATTAATGCTTTATTCTAAACTGCAATGGCAGCCCCAGCCACGATACATTACTTTAGCGACTGGTTTTGTTTAAGTGATGTTCTATTAAGATTTTATGTTCAACTTTGCGCATTAAAATGAGCATTGTTCAGTATTACATTTAACACATGCACTTGGCTTTATATTGGGCTTTTCTGTGTATAGCGTTGTGTGATCTTGTGGGTGTTTGGTGGTTTCCAACTGATTTAATGTAAAGCACACCCTTCTCCCGCCTCGGAGGCGCTTCGTCGCTCAACGCTCCACCACCAGTCCAACGTTTGAGACTGAGTGGGGTGCCTTGTGAACTTGACTCTGATGATTTGCCATAACGGACTTCCAATGACTGTCCTGACAGGTGTTTTTTGTTCGTTGCATAAACACATCGCTCGTTTGCGGTGCCCTTTGTTTTGGGTTTAATATAGCTGTTACACGTATGATGGTCCAAAGAAATGTTTATTTTTACATTATGTATCATGGCCTATCTCTATACATTGCACCCTTTTGTCTTCATACTTATATTGGGTGTTCAAACTAGTATTAATCTGCATGTGGTCTAATCATTATATGCATCTCTACTAGCTAGTTTTATTAAATGTCCCAACGGCTATAGGATCTTTTCAAAATAGATGCACATTAATGAATGAATTTGTTTGGTCTTTAATTTCTTACATTACAAACAATTAAATTATTACTTACAATTTTAGGTGACTTACAATGAATCGGAAAAGCAAGCAATCTACTATACGCCAAAGAATCAGGAGTGGTACGTGGACAAAGTCAGTGTGGAAAGGCATGAAAAGATCTATGCCTGTTGTATAGGTGAGTAATGTTTGCATCAAATGATATGTTTAGCAGCTAGTATGGAGTTCGTATATATGATAACATTGACATCAAGTTTTTGTCAAAAGAACTTTTGTGTATATAATTATACTATAAAGCCCTCACGAATTGTTAAAAATGAAAATCACATGCCAGCAGATTTAGATGTGTGACTGCCGCCAGTACTTTCAAACATTACTCCTCTATATAAAGCATATGCTCGAATCCATATTGGCCAGTAACTCACTGCAACATAGGAGATATTCAAAGAAGAACTTGTGGAAGAACAAATATCACATAAGAGCCTTGGTTTTACATTAAAAAATCGACAGAAAGAAGAACACTTAAATTTTAGGTATTCAATACATCAATTTTTGTTATCACAAATCTGATTAGTGATTTCTAATTAATTATGTGAATCTCATAAAATCTTCATAAGGTTTTCTAAGTGGCTGATATTATATTGAAAAATATCATTATACTATATCGTTCTAGTATTTCTTGTACTTTCCCTTTGCCCACAAGCCTCCATAGATATTTGTCGCCATTTACATTTTCTACATAGTTTTGTGTGGGAGCAACTAAATGTATGGCAGGTTTTTTTTTTTTGTTTTTTAAAGGCACTATAACCTCGCTTGAGAGGGGATCTGGATCACAAAATAGGTACGGACCTGCCACGGAAAAGGGTGAAAATGACATCCATCAATATACTTATTTTTTTAGGAAAATATGACCCAGGATATGCAACCTTCATAACTATACCAATATTTTCTTATATGATACCCAAAAATATACAAAATATGTGAAAAAGACACTCATAAATATACCAAAATGTGAAAAAAGACACCCAGTTTCGAGGCACAAAAGGTTATAACAAGGATAGTATATTGAGAGAATATAGTATCATTGGTTATACTGTACTGTTTTCTTTTATCAGAGCCATACCCAGATGTGACCTTCACCATTCATATGACCCGGCGCTCACTCTTCTACATCATCAACCTCATCTTCCCGTGTCTCCTCATATACGCCGTCTCCTTCCTGGGCTTCTACCTCCCAGTGGAGAGTGGAGAGAAGGTCAACCTCGAGATCACAATCCTCCTAGCATTGGTTGTGTTTCTCCTGATCGTTGGAGAAACTCTACCGCCCACACCAGATGCAATACCTGTTCTGGGTGAGTGAATTTAACAGTGGCGTTCGCAGTGGCAGATCCAGGACGTTTGGTGTCCCTTCTCGCTATATTTCCATTCATCATTCTACCAGGTGTGATATAAGCTGGGTAGGAGAGGGCATGCATTTCAGACGTGTTAGCGATTATCCCAGAAATCATGGATCTGCCACTGCTTTGTGGACCAATGCTTAATTGACCAATCTTGACGAGTATATATTGTCTCAGTAATATGTGTATTCCATAAAATAACCTAATCCCAATGCCAGTTCTGGCTGAGTGATTTTACTGTAATGTTACACCAATATGAAACTATACCTATTCTGGCTGATAAATCATTCTGTAGTATATGCCCGTTGAGTTACGACTAGACTTTTCCTAATGTAAAACCAATTTGTCGAATATGAATTTCACAATATTTTACATTGTTTTGCTTTTGTATTCAGGTGTGTTATTCGGCACAACCATGGTGATGGTCTCCATCGCTCTAGTCATGGCTGTCATCGTGACCAACCTCTACCTTCGCAAGGATTCCGGTCACCGCGTGCCTCTGTGCATCCGACGCATGTTCTTGGGCAAGTCCAAAGTGCGCAAGAACTCCCTGCCCCATCCACCAAAGATCATGCTGAATGAGACCCACCATCTTCACGCCAATGATTGCAAGCTTCACAACAACCATAATGACATAGATGTGCTGGACAATATCTCCAACCTGAGTGAGATGGACGGTTTGACGTGTCGAGGGGAGCGCTGCTTCAAGCGAAAGAGCGATGTGTATCGTACAAGTGATTCGGACACAGTTCTCGCATATGAGTGGCAAAAACTGGCAAAATGCGTAGACAGGATTTGCTTCTGGTTGTTTTTCTTTGCTAGTATTGCTGCTTTGTCAGCTATGTTCTTTAGTATACCAACTTTTTTCCATTCTAATGTTTAGGAAGTTGAAGTTCAATTGACTCTGAACTGAATTTCAATTGCATGTACATTTTTGTTCTTGTGTTTGCGATGAAGAGTGACAGGCATCTGAGATATACAGTTTGGGCAGTTTTATATTTTGTATATACAGATGGGATATGAAATGATGAATTCATTGCTTTGCTACCAGAAACTTTGATAGTAAATTTAATTATATGTAGAATGTGATTTTCTGATGCACATATATCTATTATTGAATGTGTTTGTTGTATTTTGTTGGTATCCAAAATAAAGAGTAGGTGAATATCTTTGTTTAACAAGTATATCAATAAAATTTTGCATTACATTTTAAAACTTGATTTCTTAAACATATGAAAACAATCTTTCTAAATTATTCATTTTGTCATTTTGTACACTGAGACTTTTTGTAAATACTAAACACTATTTTTGTTGACCGATGCACATTTCTTTGGCTTCCTGTAGTTCCAAAGACACACTTTTTACATCAGTCATATAGCATTGTTCAATCAGAACCACAATTTAGCTTTACCATGTAAGGCTTTTGAGTTTACTTAATTGTTTATGGCAAATACACCTCCATAATATATATGTTATCTATTTTGATAGATTTGTAGATTTCTGTTTACTACTACTCTGTATGTTTTGAAGATTACTGTTGTGATTTAAGTGAATATGTCCATGTATTCCTCATGCAATATATCATGTTGATTGCAAATGTTAGCAAACAAAGAACAACTAGGAAGTAAATTAGAAATTTCACAAAAAATAGGGCCTTCCATAAATTAAAGAATTCCATTTCATGGATGATAATTTTGGAAGACATTGGCTTACAAGTGACAACAAATATATTTATATTGAATGTAAGTGTAGTTTGTAGCTGGTGAAGTTGTGTAACTATGTAATGCGTGCACACGGGGCATATTACTGCAGATGAGCATGAGATGTGACAGACTACAGCCAATGTTAGTTTGCTGTAACATTTATTGTTCACATCTTTGTTAAGGATATGAAAGATGCCCATTTATGTCCAGGGGTATATGGATCATGAAAGCTACTGTAATCTTGAAATTTCATTTGTAATGCGAATGCCAATTTGTATGCATATGGGTGTCGTAATTTGTTGCAATCATGATTAAAGTGACTCAACATCTTTAGTCTCAACACTTCAAGCATCTTTTGTATAGAGTTATCATCACACCTGTGTTTATTTGTTGTGTGTGTGTATGTGTGTACACTTATGATTACAGTCTTCATGCTCATTTTCATACTCATTAAATGTATATTATTTATTGCTATATCATCATCATTATCATTCTCAATGCCATCCCTTTCATCATCAATGTCATCGTCAATGTCGTCATTGACGTCGCATCATCATCCTCTCTTGATTGCTATCATCATTGAGGGTTCAAAATACTATGTTTTATGACTTTTACAGGAATGTGTTTAGTTCTATTATTGTTGTAGATGATATACAAAGTAGTAACTCAATTAGCCTTTTAATTAAAGAATGTTTCCTCCAAATTTTATAATATAGTTAATTTGTTTCATATTCAGTTTATGTGCTAATCTGATTTGCACGTGTGTTGTAAACTTTTAAGCACTTCATTTGATGCACAAATTTTAGGAAAATAAGATTTTTATTAACTCTTATAAGTTAGCTACCTAGCACCCTATATTATTTTACTTAATTCAGATATATTGTGTATGTTTATTGAATGATAATATTTGATGATAATATTTTATATTTTTCATATGCTTTGTGGAAACTCATTTTAAATTGGTCTATTCCATATAAAAGAATTTTAACTTTAAAAACTGAAAAGTATTTTTACTGTTGGAAATATATATCCTTCATTTTCATTTACACATTTGTTTTGTTTGTGACATATATTGTTGATGAGAAGCAACACAATTCTATGTTGTGAATACAGTTCATATCATTAATAATTACAAGGTGTAAATATTATGCTATTAATATGTATAAACAAAAAACAGTGTATATTTGTAAATGCATCTATTTTAAAATCTCTAACATTGTATACATAATTTTATCATCACATAATAAAAGAATTCTCCATTTTGTATTGTCCTAATATTTGTTCTATGTACCGATTGAATTCTTATTAGTGGCAACAGTGAAAAAAAGGATTTTAAAATACAACTGGATAGCATTTACACTATGAATGTGACGTAACCATGTACATATAGACACACAATAGGATGAGGAACTTATTACAAACGTGAAAATAATTATTATTCCATGTACGTCACTACGTGTATTCACATCTCACATATATATCCCACAAGCTAATGCTTCACATCCTTCACAAATGTACATATTGGCCCTAAACAGCAGCCAAAAGTGCATAAGACCACACCAATAATTTCTATAAAGTTTTGCGAAGTGGGCATGACTTCTTGTAGAAAAGTGTATTGAAACGCAAATAAGAGAATTAAGTGAAGCGTATTGATTAGAGACAGGACTGATGCTGACATATACTTAAGACAATACGGTACAATCAATGAGCTTTGACCTACTCCAAACGCATGCAGTAGCAGTAAACTTATGCAAAATGCTGATGATGGAAAAGATACATTCTCTATGATAAGCATGGGCACTACTGATCCCAGAAATCCAACCAAGGCTACCCAGAATGACAGAATAAATGGATTGATATCTTTAACAAAGATTTGCATAGTATTGAATGCTGCAGCGGCTGTTAATCCTGATATGGTTATTAGAACATATCCTTTCCATACATCTTTAGAATTGGACTCCTCTTTAGGAAGAGATAGCCCTACAGCAGTCTTTGTTTCATTCTCAAGAAGGTATCCAGCCTTGCAAGGAGAAGTCCAGTTGGCCTGTAAGGAGCTTCTAGAAGTGTCTGCAAACATAAATTCTGGCTGTGTGAGCAGAATTACTCCAACTATTGTCACAGCTGCTGAGAAATACATGTACAGTTTTCTGTCAATTTTTCTTATCACTGAAATAAGCAAATTGCTGGAGATGATGATAGTGTTGTTCAACCCGTCCAGAGTACCGACTGGGAGGTACATGGCCGCTGTGTAATATGTCAAGTTAAATGCTATGTAAAACACAAATATGAGAAGAAGTATCGGCCAAGACTTCCGTTCAACCCTCACATCACACTTACTCCTTGCTACTATTGGTATCACAAGTACAAGCTGAGCTCCAAACCTCCAGGCGTTGAGTTCGAATTCAGGAACAATGCCATCCAAAATCTGTACACATGGTAGACTAATTGCAACAATATTAACAGACAGGAGAGCAAGACTATATGCAAATATTAGAGATGATTTTGATTTTTTCGATTGGTATTCCACCCCATTATCCTTTTTACTGGTTGTATTAATGGACATTCTTCTGAATTTTCTTCATTCATGACTTGTGTTCAAAGAAAATTTAATATGAAAAATAATACCAGTACTGGCACTGACTGCCTAAGTTACATGTATCCGTGTTGTGATTATTATTTTTTGGCTTAGCGATAGCAATTGTTTCAAGTGCAACTCTACAGGACTGCAAATATTGAATTTCATCAACTTTGAACATTCTTTGCCAAATGTGTGCCATTGCTACGTCATCATTAACACTATCAAAGATGATTTCATATGTGAACACACACACTTAACATTCGTTACCTATTTCTAGAGTTGGACATCGTTTTTTGTGCTAACATCAATGTTTAAGTTTTATTCATATCTTCTGCTTTTCTTTTCTTTTCAAAAATTACTTCAAGTGTTATATTCCATGTATACCTGCCATAATAGATAAGTGTGGTATTTTGTAGGTGTGCATAAATTTGCACCCAATGCTTCAATATTTTTTATGTGAGATGGTGTTAAGTTTGCATAATAGCAGATTGATAATATATCTATATATTAATACGCTAATTTTGGGACTTCGTTCAGGGCACTCCTCCTAAACGTGACTAGCTAGGCATGATCTGATTACAGGCAATCGTTCATGGCAGAGGGTAGTATTGCAAGTTATGATTTTGGTGTTCATGATGGTTATTTTGGCTGACTATTGATGAGTTATTTATAACAAAAATAGAAGACAGCGGCAGCCATGTTGGAGTCATTTGTCGCCATAAAGACGCCAAAGACGACTCATGGGTTCAAATACTAATCTACCAATGCACATAATGCATAAATACGGCTACTTCCCCACTTGGGCTTTCTGTACAGTAGAACCTTCAATTATAACCACATCTGCAGAGAGAACACCTCTCTCATGAGCCGATGTCTTACATTCCCAAACCTTCATAATCAGACCAATGCAAACCTCCATATAGAGACCACCTCTCCATTAAGACCACTTTAGGCCAGCCATTGGGCAGTCTTAACATAATAGAGGTTCTATCACAGTGTGGTAAGTAAATCTTGGCTATGACTTTGACTGAGAACTATGTAAGTATATCAAACAGTGTAGGCTCATTTGTAATCAGCGAAAATTTTGTGTGGTGTTTTGAGTGGGGTTGTATGGTTGGTGTGTTGCCTGAATATGGTTGGGGGCTGTCAGAATGGGCGTGGATGTTGCAAGTGGTTGGTGTTGTCAGTAAAATTTTTGTTGATTAGTGGTGGGGGTGGGGGTAACACGGGACAGGTGGAATCCAAATGGGGAGTCGGCATTGTTACTACAGAAGTGGGTACTAGAGTGGGGGTATCAGGTGCTGCACCCCTGTAGTATGCAAGTAATATTTGTTGTTGAACAGAACGAAGGGTGCGGGGTGTCAGGACAGTGAGGATGCTGTAGACCCGTGCTTTGCAATAGTAGTTGTCAAAAGGTTGTGGGTTGGGTGGGGGGTTGACGAGGGCGTGTACTATCAGGACTACCATGACATGGGTTGTTGATGCACACCTGTGCTAAGCAAGCAATATTCGTTGTTTGATAATGGGCGGAGATGGTGTCTGGTTGGTGTTTACTTCAGAAATGGGCATTCTTGTTGTTTTTTCATTCCCACGGGTATAAGTTAGTAGTATAACAGTTCGCATTCAAATAGCAATCCATCACATAGAAAAACAAATTTTTCATTTTACCATTTCACTGCTGGTTCATCACAATGGTGTCAGATGCTCAATTCCACGGATATCCAAAGTGTCTGCATGAACAATACAACGTACTCACTGAGTATGTAGTGGTTTAGTCAGTTTATGCTATCAATGTCGTCCTGGGTTGAAGTAAAGTTTTTTTGTCAAACTGTATTGTGGGTGCGGCATCATCTTTTCGCTTCTCTCAGATTCAAAATCATTCACGTGTCTATTTACCTTCATTGAAAAAGAAAATAAAGTTTTATCCAAAAACATTGACACATGACGGAAATACTATGATTATAATTCAGTCATCCTGATAGGCAAAATGATACCGTCACTATGTGTATTGAAATTATGTATGCCTTCTATAAGTTAAACGTTTACATCGAAAGTTGATATCTGTTACATACATTTTAGAAGTAATAGAGGAGTATCTAAGGGAAACCACAATAGTTTTGGGAATATAAGGGAATTCATCAGTACTAGAATGTGTGACACTAAATACTAAAACTCATACACTTAAAGATAGAACAAATATTGTACGTACTAATATTAGGGATAGGCATTTAACATTGGGTGAAGTACATTTTTACTGTGAAGGTACTATTATGATACTAATGTATATAGAACAGAAAGACAATTTAACATATAGGAAACCGAGTTGATGGAATAGTATATCCACAGATAGGGAGGTTGTAAAACGTTTGTCGCACCGTCACAGTGTTCCCTAAAATAGACACTGTAGGGGAGACTGGGGTCCACCAATGCTTGCCAACTCAAAAATTATACCCTGTCCAACGACACGTCCCCATCGTCTTTAACAACGTATACATAGGTAAGCCACAGTGGTGATAAAAAGATACAAGGAGATGATGGTGAGCTTCACCTTTGTAAAGAGACCATGAATGTCTTCTTCATGAGCTTGGTCCTTGAACACGTCTTTGATGGCCTGGATGAAGATAGCCCCTTCTTCTAGATTACGGTATGATGGTCGTCCTACGAATACACCAATAAGAAATTACCTAGGAAAAATTTGTGCACTGTACAAGTCTAGTATTGCTCCAGTCACTGTATTAAGTTTTAGCTTGAATTGAAAAGCAATGTAACTGAAAATCGTTAATCATTTCATACAAAGTCTAATATTTTGAAAATTGGATCTGTAAATGCATGCTATGAAGTGGACATACACTACAGTAATACATCTTTTTTACTGGTTATTATCTCTTATCGTCATTCAAATATTGAATACAAAGTGTCTGTTATTCTAAAAACTGTCATGTGCGTATCAAAATCTACCATTAACAATGAAAATAGAGATATAAACCAATTTTGTTTTTTTTTTTTTACATATAAGACCTTCAAGGAAGGAATCAATGTTCAAAATGGAGATGGTGGTCAGTTATGAAAATCAAGGTTCATAATCAACTAGATATAATTACCTTCCATTTTTAGTATATCAAGTGGCCCTCACGGGACTCGAACTCACGACCCCAAGGTTGTGATACCATCACCCCAAGCAGCGGGCTGTTGAAAGGTTACATGGACGATTTGTTGTCTCTGTAACCCCCAGCCTACATACTTGGTCAGTTATCATCTCAACTCAGAGGTCGTAGATTTGAATCCCACCTGTGTATAAGTCTTTATCACATCACAGGTAACATACACCGTTACACACATTAACTCGAAAAAATGACTCATTCGACAACAAGACTTATTGCATTTATTTATATCTTACTTCAACAAATTTTTATTTTGTAACATGTTTTACCGCACACTTGTTCACTGAATGTAACTGGTGATATTGCTCGATAACAAGTGACATGCACCTGTACTCAATTTTGGTCGCTCTCCCGAGTTTCCATCTAGTTAACAACAAATTTAGATATAATAAGGCGAGGTTTTGTTTTTGTTGTTGTGTGTGTGTGTGTGTGTGTGTGTGTGTGTGTGTGTGTGTGTGTGTGTGTGTGTGTGTGTGTGTGTGTGTGTGTGTGTGTGTGTGTGTGTGTGTGTGTGTGTGTGTGTGTGTGTGTGTGTGTGTGTGTGTCTGTGTGTGTGTGTGTGTGTGTGTGTGTGTGTGTGTGTGTGTGTGTGTGTGTGTGTGTGTGTGTGTGTCTGTGTCTGTGTCTGTGTCTGTGTGTGTGTGTCTGTGTGTGTGTGTGTGTGTTGTGTGTGTGTGTCTGTGTGTCTGTGTGTGTGTGTGTCTGTGTGTGTGTGTTGTGTGTGTGTGTCTGTGTGTGTGTCTGTGTGTGTGTGTTGTGTGTGTCTGTGTCTGTGTGTGTGTGTGTGTGTCTGTGTGTGTTTTTTTTTGTTTTTTTGTAGTTTAGTTTTTGTTTTTTGCATTTTTGTTTTTAAATTTTCTGCGATAATTTCCTTACCGTCAAGTGTGATAAAGTCATTTGAGCATGATACCTGTCTGTGATGAGTATGCAATGAACGTGTCTGATTCAGTGGCGAGTTTGGGCACATAGTTGTCTTCATCTTCAGCGTCCATCTCCACACCGTAGTCTACATTGCCTGAAAAATCAATACCACAATATGTTATGTTACATGAATTAGTGCATAAACATGACATGATTTTGTATGTTGACTGCTACTAGCAAGGTCGGAAAATCAGAATATATAAATTCTACAGCCATTTTTAAGTAAAAGTTGGCGACATACTTTTCTGACACAATGTGGGCATGCCGATTTTCCCTTTAAATGTTGTCGGAACGATATCTCGAGTTAAAGGCCTCAACATTGAAAAAATGGCCTCCAAAATATTCACAATACCTGCTCTTAATTAATTCAATCAATATCGACTTTGCACACATTAATACTATTATTGGTGGATAGGCAGTCATATGTAAGGATTCTAAAAATGTTTTTGTGTAACATTTGAGTATTGACATCCTACTGTCCAGGATCTGTGAAAAACAACGACCCAGCTAGTGGGTGTGGTGTGGGTGTCAAGATTTAAACTTTTGCTAGAATGGGGCTTTCAGGCTCACGTTTGAAAATGTCATGTGACAGAAAGATGAATCCGTCAAAACTTAAAAGTAAGGAAAGGATTTTGTCAGTGCTAAAAGTTTGTGGTTTTTTTTAGAAATCGATCCAGATGAAATTAAGCAGTTAATTTTTATACATGCTATCTAATTACATTTTTCAATTGACAATGCCCTCGTGGTTTTAGTTTTACATTTTGTATGATATACTGTGTGTATATTTCAAGATTTTTCCTCACTGGATGTTTGTCCATCACACCCAATTGGCTGCTTCAAAGCAATTAATTCTACCATTTTTGCTATCGTTTCAGTCAAAAAAGACATTAAGGTACTTACCTCCACGACATGCATTGATGATCATAATTTTTGGTTTTCCCTTCAACGCATTACAGTGGAAATTATTGAAAGACGTGATGATGTTTTGGATCTCCTCAGTTTCCCAGTCGCTGCAGAGAATGTGGTCCCCATGACCGTGACTCATAATTATAGTCACAAAAGCCTGATGATCACGCAGCTCTTGAAGCCCATTTATGGAGTGAATCACCTCACTGAGTTGCTGCAAAAACGCAATAAGATAGTTTCAACACTTTCACGCATATAAAGTCAAACACGTAGGTTGTTGTTGCTGTTTTTTTTATATGGCCGAGGTCATCTTTACATGTGTGGCAAAAATTGTCCCAAAATCTCTAACACAATATAATCTTTCATCCGCTCACTAACGCTAATGATCGCTAATGTCCACCGCCTTCTCCTCAACCCAAAAAATTACAACTGCCAACATTGTGGTAGCTAGCCACGAACGTATATAAAGTTATTGATTTTAATTCTCATGCTATGGCATGAAATGATTTCCAATTTATTACATGTAAAAATTATTTTAAGAGTACTTTTCAACACGCCAGAGCTAGTATATCGAAAACTCTACCTAATTTTTTTTTAAAGGATCCAGAACTTATTTAACTAGATAAAAACCTAGTCAATAATTATTGTGGACTAATTAATCGAGATGCCGCATACTTGTTTTTGTAAGTCCTCATACAGTTTGATCTGGAAGTTGAGTTTGGTGAATAGGACACACATTTCAGCTGTATCTTTCTCCGAACCCAATCGCGTCCTGTCAGGTCGGGAGGGAAAGTTCCTCATATTCACAATGCAGCATATGCCTCTTACTTGATTTGAAAGAGCATATATTTCCTGGAAAATGTTGACAAAAAATCAACCATGCTAAATCATCTACCTAGGATATTCAATGATCAAAATACACGAACATTTTGATTTACTATATTATATATTTATATTAAACATAAACCACCCTAGCTAAATTCACCTTATATGCCTAGACATAATTTCTCACCTCACTCCTCTCGATGTTCTCTGTGAACCTTTCTTCGCTCACAGGTACAACTTCAAAGTCATATCGTCTTAGCAACACATCAACTTCGTCTTGTTTTTTCTGCAAGTATTGTTAATGATGAATAACCCAATTTAACCTATTTTAGGTAAGACATTAAGCAAATATGATTGGTCATTCCTGCTCTCTGGTACATTTCCTCACTTGGTAATATTCATGTGCATTTTCTCTTGGAGGATGGCCACGAAGATGTCCAGCCTGGACTGCAGGGGAATTCCGACTGGGTCAGCATCAGCGACTGCTGCACGAGCGGGACACTTCTTCCGAACAAGCTGAGGGGCTTTTGTGGTGCTCTCTGCCTTGGCAGTTGTAGACTTTTGCTGCAACTTACAAAACATTGAACAACATATCATCCACGGCAAAAAATGTACATGATTCTTTGATAGACATCACTTTTTTTTTTTTTTTTTTGTGGAGGGGGCTGCTTGGTCACCCGGTTTGACCAATATTATGGGTTCTCTGGGCGGATTGCTACGTTCTTGTGGGTGTACGAAACCACGTATTTATACCATAATTAGTACTCAATAAATGATGAATGGACTGCATGGAGAATGGATAAGTCGCTGCGGCACGAGCCAGAAGCAAAGAAGGAAATTTGGAAATGTTATAAATGGTTATTGTGGACACATTATGTAAGTGGTCATAATGTAGAGGTGGTCAATGGTCATATTATAGAGGTGGTCTTATAATGTCTCTATATGTGTTGTCTTCCCCTGAAGTAGCCTCACCTACTGGATTCACCAATATATACACCTTCCTTCCCCATCCCTTTACATGTCAACCACCTACCCACTTATACAAGTCCCTTAACTTCAGGTACGTGGAAGAAATATTCATTTCTGCCAGTCACATTCTTCATTTTCTGTCAGTCCTGGCATCAAAACTCTAATTTTCATACCTGCTTTCCCTACCACTTTGATATTGCTATTCAGCATCCCTTCCTGTTTACTTATATGTTTTCTGAATCTTTGATCAGGAGAGACAAATATAATTAGACTAAGTTGAACTCAACAATAACCAATGCTGAGTTCATGCCGGAACAATACACCTGCGTGAGGAGAGATCGTGTCCGTGGGGGAGGAGGTGTTTTAATAGCTGTCAAGCACAAATTTGCACCAGTGGAAATCAAACTGGAAAGATATAGAACGTGAAGTTGTCTGGGCAAGTGTCTCCTTCCCGACCAAAAGACACTATACCTTAGTGCTTTCTATCGACATCCAGACAACAAACAACACCAACTAGAGGCACTCAACAATAGTCTCAACCAGATCAAGTAAAAATTAAAAAAAAACAACACTAACAACACCATCTTGCTTGGTCGAGACTTTAATACCGGTGACATTGAATGGAGTACAGGTACAGTTAAACAAGATGCTCCTTGCAAATCTATTCATGAGAGTCTACTGACTAACATCAATAACCATCACCTAACACAACTCCAACACTATACTCACGGCTTTGTTAAAACGAATGTGCAAAAAACAACACCGCGCATATAACAAGTACAAAACGGCATCTACCCAAAAGGCAAGAGAGAAGTTCAAGAAAGTCAAGGCCCAATGTCAAAGGGTTATCAGAAAGTCACACCACAAGTATGTGAACTGCATTCTGGCAGAAAGCATGCTAAACAACAACAGCAAACCCTTTGGAAGTACATAAAAGCAAAAACGCAGGAGACCATTGTTGTGGCACCACCTCTCCTCAAGTACGAGAAACTATGCAATATAGAAAAGCTAACATATTGAATGAAGAATTTCAATCGTTATTCACGAATGATGATGGTTCTTAGATACCCCGACTGACAGACAAAGACAAAGACTACCAACATATAAGTGAGTTGAATATTACAACCCCTGGAGTACAGAAACTCCTTATAAATACCAATGCCCAGAAGGCCACTGGACCAGACAACATCCCAGACAAAGTATTAGGAGAGCTAGCAGCAGAGTTGGCACCGTGCCTCTCCATCATTTTCACTAAGTCACTATTAGGTGGAGAATTACCTGACCAATGGACCCATGCAAATGTTACACCCATTTGTTTTTAAAAAGCAGTAAACATGCACCAGTGAACTGTAGATCCGTGTCACTCACCTGTATCTGCTCAAACGTGATGGAACACACCATATGCCACCATATCGGTGAACACCTGGAGGAGAACGACATCCTCACCCCATTCCAACATGGCTTCAGACAGCTGTGTGACGCAACTACTGTCAACAATCCATGCCTGACGAGGTACAGGAATCTTACCATCCAGAGAGATGTAGCGCTGCTAGACTTTTTAAAGACGTTTGACACAGTGCCACACAAGTCTCTCCTGGGCAAAGTTGAACATTATGGATTTAGAGAAAATATTCACAGATGGATCACCAAATTCCACGGAAAAAAATCACAGTGTGTACTGGTAGAAGGCACTTCCTCCAAACATAGCTAGCCGTAGGCTCAGGGGTACCACAGGACACTATGCTAAAAAGTTCTGTTTTTTCAACTTGCCAGAAATTAGTTTTCACACTAGTTGAAACGAATTGATGAGAAGACTATTGTTCTCAAAAAGTGACAATGTCAATGTACATAAAACTTCTCACCTCAAGCATCTTGGCTACACGACTGCAGCCGCTCATCACTGCTACATCCCTTGCAGTGTGGCCCTGCTTGTTCTTGATGTTAATATGCGCCCCAGCCGACAGCAGCTGAGGCACACAAGCCTCCCGGCCTTCTTGCCTTGCTGTCCCGTGCAGCGGTGTGTTGCCCTCCTGGTCCTGGATGTTGATGTCCGCGCCTGCTGATAGCAACACACGTGCACACTCTTTGTTGCCCTTCTCTGCCGCCCAGTGCAGGGGCGTGCGGCCGTCATTGGCCTGCGTGTTCAAGTCCGCACCCCGCTCGATCAGGTAACCTGGGAGAATAAACCACCATGATATCACTATTCATACATTGTTATATTGGAATTGATTGACTTGGGTGTATGTATTAATATTAGATGAATCTTTCTCCAAGTCTATAATGCTATATCACATAGCCTCTGTCGCAATTCAAAGAATAGACCACTACCACGCACCAGTGAACAGCGCGGGACTGAAATATTGGTCCCGCCTCGCGTTTGTCCCGCAATGTGATGTCCACTCCCGCCCCGCTCCCACGATGGTGTCCAATATTCTGTCCACTCCCGCCCCACTCCCGCACTTCTTATGCCCAATCCCGCCCCGCTCCCGCAACAATTTTTATTTTCATCCCGCAACAGTCCCCAGCAGTCCCGCAAGTCCCGCATCCATGTTTGATCTTCCCGCAACAGTCCCGCAATAGTTGCAGATAAATTGTGATTAATGTGTACCCCTAACCTCATTTATTTCATCAATTACTTTTCAAGCTGTGTAATTGAAACTTTCGACAACTAACATTCTAATGACATGTATAAATGTATGAATACAACTAGAAGCTCATTATTCATTGACTTTATTTGAACCAAATGAAACAAAACTGAAACATATTTTTTAACAACTATGCATTATTTCTTAAAAAAAACATACATATTAACATAAAAATAAGATAAAACAAACAGTGACAGTATAGCTCGATTGATCTTTTTGAATACAAAATTACATATCATAAGGGAAGTTTCCTTAACATGGACAATTTCCACTGTACATTAATGGTCAACATCTCCAGTTTATTGTCTCTTTATAAAAAGTAATTCACATATATGGCTAACTGACCACTTGACTGACACCACTTGCACCAGTTAAGCAAACACTGGTGATTGTTTACTTTCAATGCAATTATTGCTAACTGACCACTTGACTGACTATGACATAGGTCTAACCTGCTAACTGACTACTGCTATTTAGGTTCACTGGTCAAGTGTTATGTTTATTTACTTAGCATTTGCTGACTAGTTATAGAGGTAATTGTGTAAGGCACCCTGCAGTGACAGTTAATTTTACAATATCAAAACCAGCAATCAACTGTTCTTTTTATTTGCTGAGCAAGAGAAAGTTTGGCAACTTTTTAATGCTTGTCTGAATCTATAATTCCTTTCTTATGTTACAATTAGGTAAATTACTTCTCATGTCAGAGAATATCTATTTATGATAGTGTTTGCTTTATGTAATTAATGACTGGGACAATTATCTCAGCAAACAAAATTCAACCATAGGTCACTACTATTGAAGGTAATTAATATGCATTATGCAAATCAACCATTGCCTAATTGAGAATGTCTAAGCCCTGTGAATTAAGCCTAGTTCTCAATAAGATCTTTTTTTAAATTAAGCATAGTTCTCAATAAGATTTGTAAATGTATCTTGATTTGTGAAGAGTTAACATTGGATTTCAACAGTCATTGTACTGTCATGTATAAATTTTGTGGGGACATGATTAGATATTGTTCAATTTTGTCCCACATATTTTGCTATCAAGGTACTGTTGCTGGACTTTCATGGAACTACTATGAAGATCTAAGTGTTATGAGGATTGACAAAATCCACACTGTTTTATTGTCGCGGGACTATCGCGGCGATTGTCGCGGGACTGTCGTGGGAAGATGTCCCGCGAAAATCCCGCAAGTTGACAATGTGACCACTCCCGCGAGTTTTGTGACCACTCCCGTCCCGCTCCTGCACGAAAATCTCGCGGGACTCCCGCAGTCCCGCGCAGTACACTGCCACGCACCAATCACTTAAGGCAGGGCATTAGACCACTCCGCTATCCTGGCAGACATGAAAGATCTGTCAGTTCAACTGAGAGTATTAATGATCACACGCTATCACAAGGCCTTTAAATGATCTGACTTGAAGGACTATTCTAAAAGCTTTCTTATGATCCAAACGTAGCTAATAGTTTGGCTAATTTTACGTCATTTACTAAAAGCACCTGGGTTCTTTTTTTTAGAACAACAATCTATTTTCAGAGCGTTCTGTAGTTGGGTATTTTCTCTTTGAAGCGTGTGGTACTGTTTATATTTAATAGACAAGTTTTGATCAAAATCACATACTTATAATGTCTTGGCTAATCTTTACCTCGTAGATAACCCATGCATGCTGCTGCATCTACAGCTGCTGCTAGTGAATACTCTGGTTTTAAAGGCCATAACAGGCGAGGATGTTAGAGGATGTATATTTGATATCATGGGATTCCCAGGGTTTGATAAAGGACCTATATCTATAAGAGCTAGAGGCTGTCACAAGTGTACTTGCTCTTCATCTTTGCATAAGCGGTTTTTAGAAGAAAAAAAATATTAGAAAGACTAGATCCTGTCGTATAGTACATGTAACAGTGCTGACTGAAGTGAATCACACACAGTAGGTTATACATTGATATATTGGAGTTAATTGATTGGGTGTAAGTATTTTTTTTCTTTTATTCTATCACAAATATAAAATTATACAATTCGTTCTGATGAATCTTCTAGATGGCAATCTCACTACGTTACGTGTATATGGTTTGCTCAATCAAATTAAATCAAATTTAGATTTTTTTATGAGAAATTTTTGAAGAGTGATTACCGAAATGATTGGCTAAAAGTTTGATGATATACAGCCCCGAGGAAGGCACTAGCTTCTGTTTTGGTTATGTATGATTCACGTTGAGTTCAAAATGGGGGGGGTCTTACTTTTTGTAAACTGGGGTTTTTTAAATGTGGTTTATGCCAGAGTAGGGGGTCTTAAACCCGACTGTGGAATATAGCCCCCCAACTCTCTCTCTCTCTCTCTCTCTCTCTCTCTCTCTCTCTCTCTCTCTCTCTCTCTCACACACACACACACACACACACACACACACACACACACACACACACACACACACACACACACACACACACACACAGTGTCACACACAGTGTCACACACACGTACTCAGCATGGCTCCATGTTGTCTGTACACCACCCAATGGACGGCTGTGTGTCCCCAATTATCTACAGTAGCCCGCGCCAGATCGGGATCGGCGTCCACCAGCATCGTGAGCACGCCTGTGTGGCCCTCGCGGACTGCCAGGCGCACCGCTGTGTCCCCATTCAAATCCTTAGCCCATGCCAGGTCGGGGGCAGCTTCCAGTATGCGCTGCACTCCCTCCTCATCTCCTTTCCTGACGGCGACCAATAAGTCTTCTTTGGTTGGTTTAGCAACAAGTAGCCCCATATCTGTCCGACGTCTGCTGTAACATAAACTGGTGCCTACATATTACATTGCAGCTTATACACTGCGGTATTTTTGTTTTGTTTGGTTTTGTAACTTTGTTCGATTTTGTTTGTTAGTTTTTTTTTAATCTGCGATTAGATTATTATGTTATTTGTGTTAACATTGAATTTCAGTTGACTGTCCTGTTGCCATAATATAAACGGTGCCACCAAGGGCTGGCTAGCGAGGTGTACACCCCCTGGAAATTTATGGTGAACTAGTCCTTTAATGACTTGGTAAATTGAAAGCAGGCCTCTGTGCTGCTTCTGAACACATACATGTACGTTTTAAATGACGTATAAAATGGAATTATGTTTGAAATGCACCTACTTTACATTCCAAGGTGAATATTTCCTGCAAATTCATGGTGCAGCCATGGGATCGCCAGTATCCCCGATAATCTGTAACCTATATATGGAAGATTTTGAGTGTAAGACCTTAGCTTTGGCTCCCCACCCACCCAGACTCTGGAAGAGATATGTGGACGATACAGTGGTCATTCAGAAAAGACAATACACGGATGAGTTCCAAGACCACCTGAACTCTATGGATAATTTTATTAAGTGGACCACGGAGGGAGAAAGCTTAGTGAATGGTGAGAGATCTTTACCCTTCTTAGACACTCTCATCCTGGTTAATGAAGACGGGTCCCTACGCACAAGAGTTTACAGAAAGTCGACGCATACAGATCAGTATCTGAACTTTGGGAGTAACCACCCGGTGGAACACAAGATAGGAGTGGTACGCACCTTGATGCATAGGGCTGATTGTGTAGTAAGCGACCCGTTGGAGTGCGAAAATGAGAAAAGACATTTAGGGAAGGTTTTGAAAATGAATGGATACCCGGAGAATGTGTTGTCCAGCAAGAAGTTAAGCAGGGATGAAAGTACCTCGTCTAAGGACAATGCCCATGTTGAGCAAAAAGAGACGCCCCCAGTAGTTATACCCTATGTCAAGGGTGTGTCAGAACACATAAGGAGGGTGTTACATAAATACAACGTCCAGGCATTTTTCAAACCAGTGAACACACTTAGACAGTTGTTGGTAAGACCAAAGATCCCATAGACAAGCAGAGAGTGATTGGTCCGGTATACCAGATCAAATGTAATGACTGTGATGCGTCCTACGTTGGGGAGACAGAACGATCCCTGAAAGCCAGATTCATGGAACACAGACGCCCAAGTTCCACGGGATCGGAAGTATCTCGCCACTTGCACTCCGACCAGGAGGGTCATGACATTTCAATTGAGGATACAAAAATCCTTTGTGTTGAATCCAAGTACTTTGAACGTGGTGTAAAGGAAGCGATTCAGATACGGAGACTGAGACCTTCACTCAATAGAGATGGAGGCAGACACACCCTTCCTTCCATATGGAACAACGTGTTGACCCTTCAAGGGGGGGGGGACATGCAGCTGGGAACTCTCCCGCGCCAACAGTGACGACTTATGACGTCATTCAGTTGTGATCAAGGCAAGAGAGTTTGCCGAAAGCTCAATGTAATTTGACTTTTAAATGTTATCCTGTTTAGAAATAAACCTGTATATCTATCAGATCCAGGATAAATGAACTTCCATCAAA
>CM032663.1:21537126-21547182 GCA_019095985.1 Streblospio benedicti
GCAAAGAGATTTTCCATAGCTTGTTGGAAGAACTTGTGACATCTCTGCCTTGAAAGAGATGAAATACAGCATCAGTTTGTTCTTCTTTAACTTCTGCTTTCTCTGAGATAGTTTCGCTGACAATTTGCTGTAGTAAGCCATGAATTTCCTCTTTTAAATCACTTTCAGTGGCCATGTTCTTGATAAAAATATAAGTTCTAAAGTGCCATAAGAGACTGTCTTGGGCGATATTATAAGATCACTAACACTATATATTAGTCCTTGTTGATTGTGGTATATTGTCTGACATCCAAATGGCACCAATTATCACGTAATTTGTGAGAAAGTAAGAAACTGTTTAATTCTTATGAAAACACAGCATGAAATCAAGCATGTCCAAGGGAATTCTTTGACCTATTTATTGAGACTTCGAGGGCTCTGATTGGTTAGCCTCGATCAAGGTTTAATGTTGCTGCTGTCACTGACATGATTGAGGCTTTAACAACTCATGCACCTATGCCAGGGAAAATTGGCATGGGTATGCAAATGAGCTTTGCTCTGATTGGCTGCAGACACCGGTTACTTTATGTATTTCAGCTGTGGCATTGATAAATCCATGTCACAGTGCTGGGGTGTATATCTGATGCTTCAGTATTTTGTGAATGCCTTTTTTAACTCGTTTCTAATATAGTAGCACTAAAAGCGGCTACTTATTATGCATGGTGGTATTTTTTTGCCTGGTTGTGCAACAATGTATTGGCAATACTGGGGGGGAGGGGGATTGTTGTTGACATCAAGAGTGATGTTTTTTATTTTCTATTGATATTCAAATGGAATTGTATTAAATTGAAAAATAGCAATATAGTCACAAAACAGCTGAAACATGATGGATTACAATGAGGGTCGGGGAAAATACCTCATAAAGTGTTATAAGATTTCTTATTTCACCATTTATTTATTAGTAAGGGTGGGTGGGTGTACATGAGTAGGTAAATGACACGTCATAGTGAAGAATAATGACACACGATGACAAGGGGGGGCGGGTTCCAGAAATGCCAAGAAATGCGATGAAATCATTTATGAACGCTAATTAACCTTGAAACTTGACCTTGAAATGACCTTTGAAACATAAAAATGATACCAGAAATGGATTCTCCACCCCAAAAAACATAATTAAAATGGTATTACACATGATTTTAATATAAGTAAAACTAACAGCTTACAATTGTATTGATGGTGGTAATATTTTGAATTCCACTCACTGAGGCATATGCAGTGGAGTCACAACTTGTTGCCGCGCCATTTTCTGATTAAAAACGAATTTCTGGTAATTTAAAATTTTTGTGCTGAAAATTAAGCAAAATGCTATGTACTGATATAAACTCATTATATTTTGGTTGCTTAAACGCTTCCAGAATGTTAGTGATACTTACCACCAATATGGTTGAACTAAATTTCCAAGATGGCCACCATTTTATGATAACTTATGGTCATTTTGTGATATTGTTATTAAACACTGCCTATATTTCTTTTTACAACAACTGCTATATTCTTAATGTGATGTTCATTATTTGAACACATGCTATAATCATTTCTGAAGCAAACAAGACATCTTGAGCTCTTTTATCTTCATATTTGACAATTTTATTTGCATAATGCTAACCCCACCCCAAACATGGATTAATCAGTCTTTGTGCGCAGGAAGGTCATATAAATCTAACAATAGTTCAAATCTGGAAACAAGCACCTAATTTGGCATAAATACTCCTTGGTAGTCACTCTGTCAATATATTATGCTAGTCACCTCAAATTCAAGATGGCCACCATTTTCTAAAATGGCCGCCACGAATTTCGTACAAAACACAAATTTTGTCATGACATATCTCTCTATTTCAGAGATAAATTACGTTTTGTAAATGCATTTTAAAGATTGGAGATCTGAGAACAAATCCAGACTATCTATAACACACTTCTTTATTAACTATATAGTACAATAATCTACAAATCATCATCTTCATCTCGTACGTCATCTTGTTCATCTGGGCCACACAGGTGTTCACCATGTGTCACATCTTCATCCTCATCATCTTCTGCTATTTGCATTTTAGAAGTATCACTATTCAGTGCCCTGAAATGTCTATTGGTAACTGATCTCCTTCATACCATTTGATCTGTTATTGATCATCAATCAAGGTCCCTCCGTGGCTGATAGGTGACAGCTCACATGGATTGGGCTGAGCAGCATGCTTCCACATTCTGGCAACATAGTTTGCCCTTTGCAGGTGACACAGAAGTGTAGCAGCACGTGGTGGTAGAGTACTTGGATTAACTCCTTTTCTGGATGCAAGAGGCGTTTCCATAGACTTTGGAGCATAGGTTTTCTGAGAAATCATGACCCTAGCTTTGTTTACATTGTTGACCTTTGTCTGGCCATACATATAACAGGTAAATGTTTCTACTTGGTTGATTGTTTGCTCATGTAGAGTTTCTACTGTTGTTTGAGAAAAGATCTTTGATGTACGCCTCACGGAAAATGCACCATTTTCTAGCATGTGCATTATGCCAGGATGAGTTTCTTCACAATTGATAAGATTCATGTAGTATTTCACCATCCATCTGGAGTAATTGGGTCTATTGCCTGCAAAGAAAACAGGAATCATCCTTTCCAAGGCATACATGAACAATGAAACATCATTTGTGCGACAGGCTCGATTGAACAGAAGCCACCTCTGAACCAGTTTGATGTACATCATCCAGTACTTTTTGTGGGATCCATGGCCCCCAGCAGTGTTTCATCACAATACTGCTCATATCGTGTCATCAGATCAAAGTATTCTTCAGATTGCTCAAGTACCTCCAGGGATGCAGGGCTTGGATCAGCATTAAAGGTTTGTAGCATTTGATGTATTCCATCAGTGTCTTTGTCAATTGTAGCTGGGTAGGCCTGAAAATGGAGCTGTGTGAGAGCTGTAGCTAGCATTGGGTGAATTCTCTTGCAACGGTTATAATGCTTACCAAGAGTGAATCCCTCAGAGAACCACTTGCCAAAACTTCTGTTTCAGTTAATATGTTTGGCCCACTTGATCTATCAATGAAGGATCCCAAACATCCAAAGAATGCCAGAGAAATGTGGAAGGCTCCAAAGCAAATGAAAACATTGTCAAATCTGGCTGTCTCTTCAGCTTGTATCTGCATGGCAAGTTTAGCAATCGCCAAATCATATGTCACAATGGAATAATCTTGCTGGCACTCTTCTGCTACCCTTTGTGAAACTTTGAGAGTCTCCAAAACAACATTGAGTTGAGTAGGTGGCAGAGTGATGTTTTCCATATACTGATTGTTGTGTAATGGAAGGTGATGTTCAGACAGTTGAGCATTCCAGCCTGTCCACAGAGGGACACTTTCAGTATTCATGCTTAACATCCAGAGGATATCCCTCCATTCTAAAAGTGTAGCATGAGCTTGTTGCTTGATTTGGATCTTGGTATAATGGAATTTGGACATCTTAGTTTTTTCTGTAAGGCTCAAGTGTCTTCTCTGCCATTACAAATGTTCTAGCTCTTTCTTTCTTCTTTCGTTGACCTGGTGGTGCATCCACTACATCTTCCTGGCTATCTGGCATACGATTTTGGTAACAAATTTCAATGGTATCATGAACTGTTCCAGCACCTGACAAAAACCCAGTGTTCTGATCAAAGTTATCCCATGCCAAAGAAGTCTTGAGCCCTGGTTTTCTTTGCAAGCCATCAGGGGTAGAAGTTCATACTTATTTCTGTAGCAAGTTGTGTCTCTAGTTCTTCTATTGTTGGGTAGCTTATGGAATGACCCATCCGATAAAGGATATTTATTACTTTTCTTGAACCTGTAAGACTTTTTACTCCAAGCCACATGGTCAAGTGTTTGCCAGTCTTCACCCTTCCATGACTAACAGCAAACAGAACATCAGATGATACAGACTTGATCAGTCGTGATGTCTTTGTATTCTCTATTTTGGCTGCAAATAGAAATATATAACATAATTATTGTTTGTATTGTATGATAGAAGGAGAATATTTTTATGATGATAAAACATATGTATCAAATACATATCTGTGGATCCAATGTAGAGAACACGAAAAAATCTGTGTAATTCATATAGTGGTGCTGCTTGTCCCTTTGCCACAATATCTGCTGATAAGGGTTCAGGTAAATTCTTTGTGTTCTTCTCCTGGTCTTTCAGAAGACCCCTCAAGTAATACGCTGCCTCAATGATAGAATGTTGGTCAAAGTTAGCCCGTTTTATACCATTGTCTGCTGAAAGAGCGGGATTGTACAGAATGATGACAGATTTATTTGACTGTTTGATTACCTTTAAATGTGGAAAGTCTGCAAATCTTCTCACGAAGAGATTGTGACGAATAGGTTGTTTCTTCTTCAAAAAAGCTGGTGTAACGTTTGTGTAAGGAAGTCAGTAAATCAGCACCTTCTGACTCTACCAATGTTTCTTGAATGTGGCGTTTCAGTTCTAAAAATGCAAGATCGTGAATAGAAGGTTTCTTAGATGAAGACCCTGAAGGAATTTTGTCTGCATTATGTAAATAACTTCTTTTACAGCTGTGGTGATATTTGACCTCTTTAGCTATCAAATCAATGCCACTTATCCTTGCAAGCATGTGTTCCTCATTGCATTTGACAGCAGCATTATATATTGCTTCTGCAGCATCTTTTGTCTCACAGTTTCTAGGAAATTCTTTAGAATGACGTCCCTTGGATTTCGCATTCATGCCACAAAATAGGCATGTGGTAGGCTAATCGAACAATGATTTGAATTGGAGATGAGTCGTAGAGAGTAGCACTGCTTTACTTTAATCCATGTTTTTTCTTCAAAGGGTCTGACGTCTCCTGTGCTTTCACCTTTTAGGTGGAGTGCATTTACGTTTCTTGTTAGCATTGCTTGGCATCACCTTATATCATCTTGTATCATCATGTAAGCAATAACATTTATCTTATACATTCTAACCTAACTACAAATTATAAAATTATAACATTAAAGTGTTTACCTTATTCTCAATATACACCTTGACATGCCAAATTAGTACACAGCAATACTCATGCAAACGGTTCATACTAGTAAAAAATTAGAAATGGGAAGTTAAGCACATTTGATTGTACAATAGCAAAGATTTCTAAACCAATAAAACCCCTAGTCACACTGCACTCCTCATTTGGTACAAAGTTGACTTTCTTACATTCAAAAACATATTGTTCAACATTAAAATCACCCAAATCTGTCATGTGAGAGATATGTCATGACAAAATTTGTGTTTTGTACGAAATTCGTGGCGGCCATTTTAGAAAATGGCGGCCATCTTGAATTTGAGGTGACTAGCATAATATATTGACAGAGTCACCACCAAGGAGTATTTGTGCCAAATTAGGTGCTTGTTTCCAGATTTGAACTATTGTTAGAGCTATAAGACGTTCCTGCGCACCAAGACTGATTAATACATGTTTGGGGTGGTGTTAGCATTATGCAAATAAAATTGTCAAATAGGAAGATAAAAGAGCTCAAGATGTCTTGTTTGCTTCAGAAATGATTATAGCATGTGTTCAAATAATGAACATCACATTAAGTATATGGCAGTTGTTGTAAAAAGACGTATAGGCAGTTTTTAATAACAATATCACAAAATGACCATAAGTTACCATAAAATGGCGGCCGTCTTGGAAATTTAGTTCAACCATATTGGTGGTAAGTATCACTAACATTCTGGAAGCATTTAAGCAACCAAAATATAATGAGTTTATATCAGTACATAGCATTTTGCTTAATTTTAAACACAAAAATTTAAAATTACCAGAAATTCGACTTAAGTCAGAAAATTTGACAGTGCCTCACTTTAAATGCAATTTTCAAATATAATTACTACCTAAAATCCTAAACTTACTTATCTGAATTCCTGAGTAAGACTTAGACATATCTTCCGAATTCCTGCCCGTAAATTCTATCTGGAGGCTTTGATGTCCTCTTAGAAACAAATCAGTCATTGGGCTCATATGATCTACACTCGCTGTCATTTGGTATTGGTGTGTTCAAAAGTTCAGATGACTGGGGAGTAATCATTTGTGGCTCTGATATCTCTGATGGGATAGTAGGCAAACTATGTTGAAAGATATCCTGGGGTGTTACATCACCATCCACTTCATCCACTTCAAGTCGAGCATTGGCATGGTTGGGTAATGTTTTCATTGTGCCGGGTACTTTGTAACACTCATCATGCTTTATGCAATAAGAAGACGTTCTTAATTGAGCGCCTGTGAATTTCTTTTTACCGAATAGAAATTTGGGTCCACACTCACAACCAGATACCAATCTCTAGCCTTGTTTTTATTACCATTTTGATATAGGTAAACCAAGTCTCCCACGTCACAAAGAGCTTTCTTCAAGGGTGGTTTCCCGCCTGCCTTTGTGATTTCACTAGATTTATGATTGCACAAACGTTTAGAATGCTTCTCCAAAATCAAAGTGCGATCCACCACTGGTAACTGTTCATTGTTGTATTGGTCTCTTTGATACAGCATTTCACGAGATGACAAACCACTACACCGTATGCGGGTGTTTAAGCGAGCTGTCGCAAAGGCAAGTGTGTTCTGGGTAATCATGCCCCCACCAGGTGACTGCTTAAGTATTTCGAGCTCCATCTCTTGAATGGCACGTTCCCACAGGGTTTTTATTAACATTTTTCGTACGGCCCAAATCTATTATGATTCTTGAGCTTTTGAGAAGAACATCACTTGTGAGTGCTCTAAATCCTGGGGCAGAGTCTGTTCTGATGACAGCTGGAGGACCATCAATTGGTACAAGTGGTAAGCATAACTTAATGAGACTGTCTCGAAGGTCATCGTGAGTTTCACTTTTTAATAAGCAAGATGTTGTGTACGATGTAACACACTCTCTTACGACCATGATTATCTGCCTGCATCGACGCATAACATCTGCTGAAAATGATATTCCGACGACATCTGGGGGATCTTCTGAGGATTGGGTTGTAAGATGTGCGGGTGTATTCTTCAAAGCCTCACAAAGATGGCAGTTTTGAGTCACTATACTTATTGATTTGTTCGAGGTCTAAGGCAAAGAAGTATCGTTGAACAACACACTTAAGGATGAGAAGATGGATGATCAAGTTGAATGTGTAGTGACGTCAGCAAAAAACAACGACCACCTGACGGGAGGTATAATGATGCGATCCTGTGAAGAATTTAACGGTTCAGTTCGTGGCACTACCAATAGCCCATCCTTGGCTAGAGTTGCTACATTCAAGTAACGTTTAACATCCCTTATTTTGGTCAACTTCTTTGAAGGTCTAGTACCTTGTAGGAGGTGTGCAACCATCGGGCAATCAGCTTCAATCTCGACCAAGTTGCTCTGTTAGAATAGGGTGAGTTTGGCATCGCCACGTAATATATCGTCTAGTTTGACGGCATTGTCCACTGTTTCGGCGATGAATGAGCATATTTGGCAAGATTGTTCGTCATTCCTGCTAGCAAAGTCAGAGGGTAAGTTGGATATCCCTTGGATATGGCGCACAGAGACTTGATACCTGCTTGCAGTAGATAGGAATGTAGTTACTCTTGGGCTGGCAGAAAATTCTCCTCGGCACAACTTTTCAAATGCTTGAACACATGGTTTGCTATCTGTTAACAAACATGCCTTGTGGTGAGACTGGATAATGTATGGAGAGAAATGTTTGATAGAGGCTGCTATGGATAGGGCCTCGACTTCACAGGGTAACCAAGTTACTTGCCTATCTCTCAACTTGGCACTGAAAAATCCTGCTAGCAATAACTTGTCGGCTCTTCTCACATACATGGTTGACCCTATTCCTTGTTGTTTGACAGAACCATCTGTAATAATCCATATCAGGTCTGATGGTTTAGGAAGTGTAATCTTCCGATTATTATGCAGACTATGTTGTGCAGTTTCAAAGTGCTCCTTAAGTTCTTCTGTCCACTTTATGGTGTCTGTAGATTGGGCACCACTGATGGCTTTTTCTAGTGGAGTAATGTATGAAGAACAATTGGGCAGTACTCTGGAAAGTACTTTGAATGCACCTATAAAGGACCTCATTCCTTTTGCCTTTTTCAGGATGTAGACATGTTGAGAGTGTGGATATACGATGTGGAGATGCTGATATACTCCCACCTTCCCATGACCATCCGAGAATTGTTGTCGTTTTTGGTGCAACAATAGTTTTCTTAGGTGAGAGATTCATACTGCTGACTTTCAAACCATTGTGAAGAATGTCGCTGTCACTAGTGAGCAAGCTGTCTTCAACAAATGCAACGATTCGCTGGTACAAATCTTCATATCGTTCGTCGGGTTCCAGCTTTATGTGTGTAAAATCGATGAATTGTGCACCTGATGTTTGAAAGCCAAAGTGTTGTCTGATCGTTTGGTATATGTGTTTAAGACTGTTGCATTTCTTCAGGAAGGTATTTCGGCTTATTATAGGACAATAATTGGCTATCTGTCCCAACATAAGATCAAGTGCAACTACCTTTTGTGTAGCTGTGAGGCGTTTATCTTCTTTCACAGTTTCAGGGTCATCTTGGAAACCTCTGTTTACGTCTTCTTTTTTAGACTTCCATGTAGTATTTAGGAATTCATTGAAATTCGGATCTAGTGAGAGATGGTATGTTAGATTATTCCACCAGGTCTCAAAGCTGTTGACAGTTTCAGATTTGCTAAGGCACCACTGTTTAGGTGCACGATGTGAAGCCATGTTTTAGGCAATGTAAGATTTATACCTCTTTTTCTTGGGTTTGATGAAGGCTTGGGTTAGACTGCGCTGCCACCACGCCAAACTTGGTTAAACGTAGTTTATTAGGATAAAGCATAAGAGATGCAACATGGTAGGTTTCCAGTAACAGAATGACATATCAAGTAATAGATTAACATATATAAACATATATCATACAGTACAATACAGTACACAGCCTGACAAGCCTGTGTTTATGGTCAGCGCTGTGGTAGCCCATTTGCTACTGCCATGATGGTTTGTTCTTTTTAAATGTGGTGTGGTAGTTTTTGGAGACTGCAATTTTTCATGTATGTTGACAATACAGTTGTTTGAATGAATGATAATTTTGTCTATTGAATATTCAACAGTTTGGTGATGTTAGATGCCGTCTTACGCTGATGATATTTTGCAATGTTTCTGTTTTATACTAACACTAATACAACTACTGCCATGATGGTTTGCAAAAGTGTTCAAAGAACAATACAGTGCGAATGCGCTAGAATACAACGTTGACTATTATGGGCAATTAAGATATATACTAAAATAATGTATACTTTACAATCAAGAAATTTATGAATTTGAGGAGAAAACATCAGAATGAATCAGAATTTATATATCCAGCAAAAGATATTTGTGTTGCCATACAATAGTACTGAATAACAAGACGATAATCAATATCAGTTTCAAATCCAATAATCAATTTTGAAGGTTGGTCAGAATATTGATTTTTTTTTCTTGCTGGCTAAGTGCATTGAATATCATTAAAAATGTCATAAAAGCACTTCTAGAAAGCAATTAATTGGCAGAGCCCAAAATCGAATCACTTCGGTGTCGCCTCATACCTCATAGTCGTGTAAAGTTTGAACGAAATCGGTGCAACGGTTAAAAGCTCTAGCTTGTCCGGAGACATACATACATACATACATACATACATGCATACATACAAAGATAGTTAGTTAGTTAGTTAGTTACAAACAAATGAAACACAATGCTTGCTTCAGCAGCTGAGCTGAAGCGACGCAACAATTATATATATTATACATGGTTTTATTATCAATTGTCTGAATCGCTAAGTGAATCTGCTGATGAATATGATGAGCTGATGCAATCTTCATTGTACAGTTGTTCATCAATACTGCTATGATCGCTTGAAGCAGCACTGCTCTCGTCACTTGTATTGCTGTTTGATGATTCAATGGTGTATTTCTCATGGTGCAACTGATAGCTAGTGGAGATAATATTTATCAGTGGGGGATTTTCTCTGCTGCTTTTGAGCTTTGTTGTGTCTGGAGGC
>CM032663.1:21551457-21558957 GCA_019095985.1 Streblospio benedicti
GGAACCCAAAATACACAAAAAAAAAAAAAAACCAAATGGAAGATTCTCCATCACCCTAATTGCGTGTAATCAAAGAAAAATATCCCACAATATAATGGACTTCTGTTCTTTTTGTATATTCTATAAGAAGAATCTTGAGTTTTCAATTATGTTCTAAACTTTTTAGTATAAAATTCGCGCACTTCGTAAGTGTCCAATGAAGAAATTTCAATTTGGACAGCCGTTTCAGCTTCCTTATATATGGGTTCTCGGGCCGTGAGAACATCCTTGCGTGCTGACCACTTTGTTAGATTGTTAGAAGTTTAAGATCAGCTACTAGTTCAGTTTGAACTAAGCGAGGGCTTCGTTAGAAAACGCCAAACTGTTAGCACTGGGGGAAGAGATCAGACGAGATCACGTTATCTCTGCCTATTGTTCAAAGGCGCGTTAGTTGGGGATGGTGGTTTGAAAAGGTACTCACTTCAATACGTAATTGAGGTAGATAGTATAACAATTGTCGCCCTAGCTTGTATACTTTAACTATAGGTATTATATAAATTTACCTGGACATTATTTGTTTTATTACAAGAATTTTGATAACTTTCATTTTCATTAAAAAATAATAAACAATTGTTAAACAAAATTAAACAAAAACATTACTATTGGAATATCACACAGCATAAAAGAATATTCTAAAACAAAATTAGACCAAGCGCTGTGTACCAAATACATTGAATTTTAGGTAACTTTCAATATTACAAACTTTCGAAAATACTATGTAATGTTACTTATTATTTTTCCAGTTCATGTGCCAATTATATGCAGATAATGATATCGATCTACACATTAATTATATCTTCTTCTCCTGCGAGTATATTAACATAAAAAAATTCTAATAAAATCTGAATCACTGTATACATTGTCAACGCTTTAATGAACGCTGTTAGATGTTCAGCCTATTAGGAGTAGTTGGATACTCCCTGTGAGAACAAGCTCACACACTGACCGTAGACAAATTCCATGACTTCACAGTTAAAAACACCTTGACGTCTGGGTTATAGCGCTTTGTTGGACCAATCAGCGTGCGTGTTGATACAGAGCGGTGACCGGTGGCTACTTAAGCCAGGGCCAAGATGACCAGATAAGTCATTATCACTCAGGCTTACGAACGGAATAGACGCGCAGTTACGATTAATAACGAGTGGAAGCATTTTTGTAACTTTATCTACATCAAGCTTGTGAAACGAGTATAGTAAAACTCTATAACGAAACACATTTTGGATACAATAGGAAAACACAGAGACCTGGAACGTGTAACTATACACGTTGTCATTAACATTAACGGAGCTCAGTGCAAGCATGGGTCTAGCACAGCGCGCACGGGACATCCAGAAGTGCCTGGCGTCCATCGGCAGTTTCTCGGCGGGGCAGGCCGAGGTCATTGACTGGGACGAAGAGCGTCTCCGCCACATCACCCTACAGCTCGCGCCCAACGACGGGTTGTATCGCGGAGGCCGCTGGAGGTTCACCGTCACCTTCACCCCGTGCTACCCAGCGGAGGCGCCCGACGTGCATTGCGATACTGCCATATACCACCCCAATATAGACGTGGTGAGAAACCCCTCCAACGTCTGTCTCAATTTATTGGATCCCAAGAAGTGGAATAAGCGTTTTGGGCTGCAGGACATTGTGATGGGACTGCTGTTCTTGTTCTATCACCCCAATCTTGACAGTCCTCTGAACACTGTGATAGGCAGGGTTTCCGAGCAAGAGTTCCTTGAAAACGTGGCTAAATCACTGCGGGGTTGTAGAATAAACGGTCAGGTATACCCCCGCATGATACAAGATGAGGAGGCTGCGCTTGCTTCACAGTCGTACCGGCACCGCAAGGCAGACGAGATTCTGCCAGCTTCTCTAACATCACACGTCAAGCAACGCCCTACTCGAGAAGACGGAAACACGACTGTCAACCAGGAACGCGACCAGCTCAGCGATAAGCTCGCCAGGATGACGGCGGATCTGCACGTGGAACAACACGTTGACACAGACGACAGCGAAGACGAAGAAGAGACCGCGGCAATGTACGCAGACGAATCCGATCAAGAGGACGACGAAGATGATGACTTTCAGGACAGAATGGACTTTCTCACGTTCGAGACGATGCTTGGAGAGCACGTGGTTCGCGACGGACGTGTGGCAGGTGGCAATGGGTCTCTAGCAGACTGCCGGGAACACGTCACCCGCCTGCTGCAGAGGTTTGAGATGACCCGGGCCGAGGGTGGAATGACCACGGCTGACTTGGAGATGATGTTCATGTGAACAGTCTTTGTGGCGGAACTGATACACGATGTGCGCGTGGCTGCTCATCAGTTGTTTACTGGTGAAGGTATTCTAATGCTTTGTATGTTAAGTAATAATTTGGCATGCAGTTAGTGTTTGTTTTTTGCATGTTTGCATTAACATGGTGTCTAGATCTGTTGTATTTGAAACCGATAAAAGCTACAGAAAGTTACTCAACATTTGGCAAATACGAGTCATAATTATATCTAAGTGCAAATTGAAAATAAAATCTCCAAAATTGTCGGCCACTTCCGACGAGAACAAAAGTGTGTTACAATGTACTTGTTCAATTGTTTGAAATTGTTCTTTGTATGCTGAGAAATAAACATGATAAAAATATTCGTTGGCTTAGTACGTGTCAGCACTATTTTAATTAAATATTACTGGAAAAGCTCGCTATTTGGGGAAACCATGTGAGGAAGATCTTTCATTATAAACAATGCAAATATTTGTAGTTCGTAAAACCGTCAATGAGGGTGTTACTGGTCAGGCGATTATAACTAGTATAGAACTTCTCACTCATTAATGCCACCTCTGTAAAACAATCCTTTTAGGGACGGTGCAATATTTACCAGGGAGGGGGGACTGGTGCATTTGGAAGGGGGACCAGGTACTTTTTCAAGGTGCAAAGTAGGGGGATCTGATGATTTTTCATTCTCATTGGGCATGGGACATGTACTTTTTTGCAGCTACTGAAATCCTACCTCGACGTAAGCGAATCGTACAAATTAATCACACTAATATTAATGTGAGCGGACGCAGACTTTTTTATGAATAGAGGTCATGGGACGTCAGGTTTTTTCATCACATCAGCAGGGGACAAGACCTTTTTTCAGACAAGTTTTTCGATATGCACCGGTCCCCCCTGCCTGTTACATATGGCACCGTCCCTTAGACGACAACAAAACTGGGTAAACCGAGCTCCGTGGAGACTGCATCTCTATTGAGAACAGTTGAGGCCTCAGATTGTGTTTTTCCCACATCCCACTTCCATGAAATCCCATATCCATTTTTTTTTTCTTTTCCACACATCATTAATTGCGTCGCTTCAGCAGCTGAAGTGAAAGCCCTGTGTTTCGTTCATTTGTAACTATATGTATGTATGTTTGTCTCCGGACAAGCTAGATCTTTTACGCTTCGTCCTATTTCATTCAAACTTTACTCAGCTATTTGGTATGACGCGACACCAAAGTGATTTGATTTTGGGCACTTTGCCAATTAAAGTGTGCTTTCCATAGCACCATTTTGGGTCCATTTTCAACATTTTCTGCAACAGTTTTGTTGATGCTTGTGAGAAAGCATTCAAACTTTGTACAATACTTACATGCCATACTGAACATTAACTGTATACAATTTTGGCACTTTACCAATTAGAGTTTACCTTTCAGATGGCCATTTTAATTTTTTTTTTTTTTTCTATTTTTCCACTATAGTTTCAATACTGTTCGAAACATGATCATTGAATTGGCATAGTGGTTATATTGGAATAAAAGTGCTCAGAGAGCACAGCGTTACCATATTAATGTCGACTCATGGGCAATAGATATTTACTTTAGCCATGTTTAGAAAGCGCCTGCAATCCAATGCCAATAACATAGATGTTGGATGAGTCACGCATCAAGTAAGACTTTTTTCTGTTTTGATTGCAAAGCAAACATCTTTATTACCCATGGGTCAATGTTGCTCTAGCAACGCTGTGCTCTCTGGGCACTTTTGATCTAGTTGGTTTAGCCTTTTTTCCACATCCAACTTCCTTATAAACGTCATGCCCCGATTATGACAGGACATCCAGCAAAGCTAGCATTCACCCTAATGTAGGATTGCCGAGTGCACAAAATGGTGTTACTATTCAAAATAAAAAAAAATATTTTAGCATTACACTGTATTATAGTATCCCAATTGTGCCCACCTTCACATCTTCTATTTGAAGTGTAAATAATTAATTTAATACTGTCCAAATAATTGGTCAACATAACTTGTAAAGAAACATATCCATGAACTTTTTTTATTTATTGTTTTTTTTTCTCACAATCTCCAATAAGAAGTTTAAGCCAACAATAAATAATTTATAATCATGATTCCATTTTCCATGTTGTTGTTTAACATCCAGCACATTAGTTCTGGTACAAAAACCGTCCATAGCAATATATACATAGTATGTAGGTTACACCTACATGCATTGGTATCTGTTACAAATATGTGGGATAAGATATTCTCTATATCCACTTTATGTAGAATATTTTGCAGTCTTTCAAACTAGAATATTTTGCAACCATTTAAGAGCTTTCTTTTACATAGCTTCCATGATATTATATTTAACACTCATATATTTCCGCATAAAAAGATTGACAAAATAACTCACTGACACTTTTAACGTCACATTAACATAGACATTTTTGTCATTCTTTTGAAGTTGTATCGGTCAAGACCGTATATATATATTGTATATGATTAGTGTTATGATAATAGTTGTGAGCCAGACTACTTTAAACCCATTTTCAAGCTGCATGGTTCAAATTTTGTCAGACGTAATAGAAATAGTAAATTTATCAGATGCAGTAGCAAAAAGTCAGTACATAGTTGTATCAAATTCTTTTAAATGTACTTTTTATTTTGTTATAGTAAATGTTTGACTTGGTTTCACCCTATATCAAACATGACAAGGTATAGATATGCAAAACCCACAAAAATTTAAAACATTGATAACAATTAACCTTGTTTACAAATCCTCATCTTATCTTCCATAGCTGCCAAAAAGTGAAGTCAAATGAGGGCATGACATACAAATAAAAAAGTAGCACATATCACAGACGTTGGGCAATTTCTCTTTCTAAACAGCCCACATTTTCAAATATACATAAAACTCATTACAATATGCAATTCGTTCCACATTTTGCACTGGTACAAAGCTAAAAGTTTCCATAGATGATTAGTAAAAAAAATTGTAATACTGAGTTGTTCAGGCTATCTTTACACGTCTTATTCCAAAACAGCGTTACAATTGTTGTTAAAAAATGCCATACAAAACTGGGTTCATTGTGTAATAAGATAATTTTATCAGGTGAGTTCTTGTTATATGCCACAAAAAATCACCTAACAAAAACCATCAGGCTAACAACTCGCCCGCTTTTGTGTACATGTATAAGATATTGATTCTGTCTTAGACTGACAATAAATTATTACAAATCATCACAGTGAATGCAAAAAAGACAAAAATCACAAATTCTAACTTCATCATAACCAAAATCAAGCATCCTAGCTACTATTGTCAGGTCTACACTCAATGTCTGCCACTAAGTGATCAATTTTTGGTGCATAAGACTTGACATGCTCTACATGAATAACTTTCGTACTCCACTTGATGTATGGTTGAAAGTCTAACAACAGCCGACGGATTCTTTCCGCACTCTCTTTTGCCCATTCACTCCATTCTGGTCTGATTTGACATTGTTTGGAAAATTTGTATGTTCCACAACTGTTTTTCTCCTTCTGCACACAAGTTTCACGTTCATGAATATCATCAATAACAGGTTTGTGCATATCATTAACACTACAAAGACCATATTTATCAGTGGAAACTTGTGATGCTTCAAATTCTCCAGCATTTGCTCCTTGCTGTTTATCACATGCTCCAGTACCACTCTGCATTCCACTGAACTCCAAATGACTACCATCATGGTTAATGCCTGTAGCTTCAGAAATGACGTTACCATGAACATGCATTATCCCTCCAGAAGATTTCAAAATTGCACAGGCAACTGGCCACCCTTTTTCTGAAGACGGTATTAGACCAAGATTTATTCGATCAGCTATACCTCGTAGTTTTTCTGTTACCTAAAAAAGAAGACAATATATAAATCTATAAGAGAACCTAAATATTTCTTTTTAAATTAACCTCCATTTATTTACGTCTGTGTAAAATCTAACCTGTGCATTATCTCCTTCGAACACTGTGCAACGATTATTGACTTTGTTCAGAACCAAATTCTTCCTTAAAGCATCTACTGCATCTGGGTTCCATTCACAAGCATAAACATGATCAGCTTTCGCATGCACTAAGTATGGCAATGTAAAGTATCCAATTCCTACAAAAATAAGACAATAAGTTGTGGCATATTCTATGTATATTTTAATTCTAAATAATGATTTTTCATTCAAAAGAGCTCCCAATGACCCGCTAGGTAGTTGTGTTCTCAGTACTGAAACTAAAGTATATGACATAAAAAAGGATCCAACACGCATTTTTTATTAATTTTCACATTGGACTTTTCTGAACAATGCAGAGCAAAGCAGATCGTACAGCCAACTAACATATAATTAATATATCAATACATCATTAAAAACTTTTTCATCCTTTGACAGATGACACACAAAGACAAAGAAAAGCTATAGTATAGTACAATTATGAATATAATTTTCCATTATTATCCTTACCAGCATATAAATCAACCACTGTTTCTCCCTTACAATTGAAATTGGCAACACGCAGCTTCTCTGATATATTCCCACTACTAAACATGCATTGGGTCACATCATATGTATACCTAAAAGTAGTAAGAGTATTAACAATATATAGGAAGCTATCAATGACATTTTCTATGTAGTTTTAGACTAGGCTATAGTATTTTACAATCTTTCACTTACATTTTATTTCATAGAATTCAATTGTAAATACAATAATAATAATTATTATGATATTAATAAGGCATTAATTTTTAACTAATAGATTGTTCAAAACAACATACTTTATTCCATTATCTATATGGACAACCCAGCCATCTTCTCCATACATTAGTTCGACACATGGACTGCGGAAATCATTATTTTTAATTGCAGATTTCCTAGCAAACTTTACAACACCAAGAGATTTAGCAAGTTTTTCCCAAAGTGTTGGACCTACATGATGCAAAAAAAAAGTTTAAGCACAGTGAAAACAATAGGAATATATCATAGTCATATAGTCTTGAACCTAACTTACTTACCTAACTTAGACCAGACGATGTTAGAGAAACTATCATTTGGAAATAACATCAAATCACCATGTTTTTCCCATGATTGTGGAATGTCCTTTTTCAGTTTATCTGTGAGTGTTATACCTTCTGCTCCTAATTCAGTCTTTAAAACATAAATACATATTATAAGACTACATTTCTCATCAGAATTAATTAATTAATTGGATTT